>JAODAL010002016.1:0-209317 GCA_025379985.1 Phyllomedusa bahiana
CCACATGGGATGTTTTTGGGGGCCCAACCAGGGGAGTTGATTCTTGGGCCCCCAAGTGGGGATTTTTTTCCACGTGAGATGATTTTTGGGGCCCCGTGGAGTTGATTCTGGGGGCCACCAGTGGAGATGATTCTTTGTGCCAACAGTGGTCAAGATTCTTGGGCCCACCAGTGGAGATGATTCTTGGGCCCACCAGTGGAGTTGATTCTTGGGTTTCACCAGTAGAGATGATTCTTGGAGCCACCAGTGGAGGTGATTCTTGGGGCCACCAGTGGAGATGATTCTTGGTGCCACCAGTGGAGATGATTCTTGGGCCCACCAGTGGAGATGATTCTTGGGCCCACCAGTGGAGATGATTCTTGGGTTCACTAATAGAGATGATTCTTGGGGCCACCAATTTATGTCTTCTATTCCCAGGGGCCCACCATGCCCAAGGGCCAACTAGAGGTTTCCATTCCTCCCCTGTGGTCCATCATGAACCTGATCCAGACCCGTGTGATCTGCTTTTTGTGAGTTACCGATGACCCCTTCTCCATTTCCATTGCTCTTACAGTAAAGAATCTGCTTCTATGTTGGTATAGAAACCTTCTTTCTCCTAGACAGGGCTACACTATAGTAAAGCTGAGCTCTGCCTGTAACGATCTGCAACAAAACGGAGACAGACGTATTACAAAGCGACGACTGATCTTCATGGGAAGAAACGTCCAACAAACTCAGCGTCTGGAGAGCTGGGAGGTTATATCCTCTCTGTGCAGTTACAGCCGCTCTCACCCGGCGCTTGTCGCCGCCTCTGCACTTCAGCAGCCCAAATCATATTTCCGCATTCAGCAGCTGCTGAGGAAATCGTTCAGTGCAAATAGCTTCCTACTGGGAGCAAAACCATTTCCCTAATGTTACCTGGTGCCAAAGCCAAGACTTGTATGTGAATACATGGCAAATACTATTAACTATACATTATACACTGTATACTATACCTACACTATATACTATACAAACACTTTACATACACCATATACAATACATACATTATGTACTTTAAATACACTATATACTAGGCATACACTAAACACTATACATACAACATAAATACTGTACATTATATACTATGCATACACTATACACACACTATATACTATGCATACAATATAAATATACTATATACTATACATACACTGTACAAGCATTATATACTATGCATACACTATATACTGTGCATACATTTCACACTATACAAACATTATATACTATGCCTGCACTATATACTATGCATACAATGCACACTATACATACACTATAATCACATTATATACTATGCATACACTATATACTATGCATACAATGCACACTATACATACACTATAAATACATTATATACTGTGCATACACTATATACAATACAAACACTTTACATACACTATATACTATACATACACTATATACAATACATACAATATATACAATACATACACTATATACTATACATACATTATACACACACCATACAAACACCATGCACAATACATACAATATATACAATACATACAAAACAAACACTTTACATACACCATATACAATACATACACTATATACAATACATACAATATATACTATACATACATTATACATATGCTATATAATATACATACACTATATACTATACATACACTATATACAATACACACTATACATACATTGCACAGTATACATACACCATATACAATACACACACTATACATACATTGTACACTATACACAATGCATGCAATATTTACAATATGTACACTTTATATACAATATACAGTATACATACGCCATACGTTATACATACATTATAAATACATTATATACTATATACTGTACATACATTATATACTATACATACACTATACACAATGCATGCAATATTTACAATATATACACTTTACATACAATATATACTATACATACTGTGGCAGTGTGACCTCAGGCAGTTGCAGGTTTCTGCCACCATGTGGAGTAAAGCAGGATAGCGACAACCGTACACAGTTGGCAGCAGTCTATTGCTATGTCCAGGTTGTCTCGTATTGGGAGTGGGCAGCGTGCTGGGTGGGTGCCTACTCCCTGTGTTCCAGGACAGGCTTTTGGCAGGTCCATGGCGGCCTATGAAAGCCCCGCTGCTCCAGGTGTCCAGGGGGTGTTGTCTGCAAGCTGGCAGAGAGGCTCTGACCTCCGGAGGCTGAAGAGAAGCCGGAGCCCAGTAGGAGACTGGGTGAAGTCTGAGTTACTGTTTGCAATGCTGGACGGCAGGGGCAGGTCACGTTGGCTCCCTGCCGGACTAGTTGGTCTTGTAGGCTGTAGGCTTCCTGCAAGACATCAGCAGGGCATCCCAACATGGTGACATGGATGTGGTTGAGGGTGGGTACAGGCAGGCCCTCATGTGCTGCCATGTTTGAGTGTGGCTGGAGGCATGGCCTGGCGTGAACTCATTTATTTGGGCAGGACCCCATTCACTGCTATGCTGGAGGCCCAGGATGGATTTTACCCAATCCAACCCTTTGTTCCCCTGTGGTGTGGGGGGGATGCCAGGGGATGCAAGGGTAATAAATTCTATTTAAGTCCAAGGCCACCTGAAAGATGCATTCAGCCGTAGCTTTAGCTGTAGCTTTCCTCCCAAACCCAGCACAAACATTCTGGGTCTGCAGTTGGGCTGAATAATGAATTTTTTTTATCAATACGACCATGAGCAAAACTAATACATGTAGATATGTCGTGTGCAGGACCTGAGAGTCCAGTGTATGGAAGAAGTGCTGGTTTTGGTTCTCCCTTATGAGTACAATATTGTGTTTGCACCTTCTTAAGGTACTGTTGCACTTAGGGAATCAGTGCTGGACCTCTGTAGCATCAGAACCGGACCTCTTGGTCCCTGACACTGGACTTCTGCATCGTCAGCAATCGAGCACTGGATCATGAGCACTGGATCTCTGGATCACTGACACTGGACCAATGAAAGCTTTGACACTGGATCCCTGAATCACCAGCACTGGATCTCTGGATCACTGATACTGGACCCTGGAACATTTATGCTACACCCCTAGAGCATCGCCACAGGACCTCTGGAACATCCCCATGGATTCCTGGAGCATGGGCAATGGACTCCTGGATCATTGACAGTTTAGCTCTAAAACTCACTCTTCTGCCCATAGTAACCTATGGGCAAAAACGTGAGTGTTAAACCTAAACAGGTTCGGACATGTGGCCCTATATCCCTGGAGCATCACCACTGGACTCATTGGTAAAGCAATGGGCCTGGACTAGTGGATCATCAGCACTGAACCTCTTGATCATCAGCACTGGACCCCTGGGGCATCAGCACTGGACCCCTGGAGCATCAGCACTGGACCCCTGATTCATTGGCAGTGGATCCCTGGGGCATCACAACTAGACCCCTGGAGTATTAAAGGGGATTTATCGCTTTATCATTTCGGCTGTTTTCTTGAAGCTTGATTCTCTCAGTTCCTAAAAACAACGGGCGTTTTTCCCCCTCCCAGCTGGGTGTTTCTTAACTGAAGGGGGATGACATCATCCGCCCCTTCACTGTTCATGCTCGCTCCAGAGTCAGTGTGTTTGTTTGAGATCAGTGGGAGAGGATAGCAGAGCCCTGTCTGCATTCCATTCCCCATGTCACTGTGTCATTCCTCTCCCTATGCAGTCTTATTTTGTAAGAGCTGTTTACATACCACAGCCCTGCATTCAGTCTAGACAGTCTTCTATGAACTCAGAGCACTGATCTCTTCTCCTCTCACAGCTGGAGGTTTGTTACAGTTGAATCCAGTCTTCTATGAACTCATCCAGAGCAGCACAGATCTCCCTGCTATGTTTACACGCAGCAGCATTAGGCACCGATCACAATTCTGCTGTTTTCTGATTGTAGAAGCAGCTGCAGGGTTACTGTGCAGCTGCTGGCTGTGCAGAGTGAAATGTTGCCGGCCCCTTATTCTGAGTGAGAGAGGCAGGAATGCATGGCAGGAGCATTAGGCACCGAGGCACAATTCTGCAGTTTACTGATTGTAGAAGCAGCTATAGTGTCACTGTGCAGCTGCTGACTGTGCAGAGTGAAATGTTGTCGGCCCCTTTTTCTGAGTGAGAGAGGCAGGAATGATTGCTCCTGTGAATACGAACGGGGGACAGACAGAATGTAAATTAGTAGAGCCGTCAGCCAAAGAAATGCAAGGAGGTGGGATCCGACTGACATTGGGGAACAGTGTTTACACAAAGTGAAGATAAGGGAGACAGTGAAAACAAGACAGCTCTGCAAATGACATCCAATTGCAGAGTTGCTTGTTTTCACTGTCCCCTTATTCTGAAGACCATTTAATGAAATGATACAACCCCTTTAACACTGGACCTCTGAAACACCTGCAGAGGTTCCCTGGATAATCAGCACTGAGCCCCTGGAGCATCAGAGCTGTATCCCTGGAGCCACTGCAATTTCAATTTTCAGCTAAAACTCCATATCTAAAATATAACTTTTATTAAATAAACCACATGGTTTATTTAATAAAAGTTATATTTTAGATATGGAGTTTTAGCTGAAAATAGAAATTGCAGTGACTTTTGTTCCAAAACTCTTAGGGGTTAATATAGGTAATTTTGTCAGTGACTTTTTTCTGTATCCCTGGAGCATTAGAGCTGAACCACTGGAACATCGACAATGTCCCCCTGGAGCTGGAACCCTGGATCATCCGCACTGGACCCCTGGAGCATTGGCACTGTACTCCTCGAACATTGGCACTGTACCCCTCGAACATTGGCACTGGACCCCTGGAGCATTGGAGCTGGACCCCTGGAGCATTGGCACTGTACCCCTCGAACATTGGCACTGTACCCCTCGAACATTGGCACTGGACCCCTGGAGCATTGGCACTGGACCCCTGGAGCATTAGAGCTGAACCACTGGAACATCGACAATGTCCCCTTGGAGCTGGAACCCTGGATCATCCGCACTGGACCCCTGGAGCATTGGCACTGTACCCCTCGAACATTGGCACTGGACCCCTGGAGCATTGGAGCTGGACCCCTGGAGCATTGGAGCTGGACCCCTGAAGAATCAGTACCGGACGCCTGGAGCATCAGAGCTGGACCCCTGGAGCATCAGAGCTGGACCCCTGGAGCATCGGCACTGGACCCCTGGAGCATCGGCACTGGACCCCTGAAGAATCAGTACCGGACGCCTGGAGCATCAGAGCTGGACCCCTGCAGTATCAGCATTGAACCTCTGGTGCATTGACACTGTCCCCCTCGAACATTGGCCCTGGAGCACCAGGGGACTTATTTGTTAGGTAATCTTTTCATCCTATTTCTTTACCCTCAGGTTCACTCTGTATTTTGATGTGTATTTTGCATCAGTATTTAGAACCCAAAACCTGCAGCGAGGCAGAGCATAACGGGAATGCTGGTCCCTCTTCTGTGATTTGGACCCATCCCTGGTTTTACCTTGATACCAACAAACCTCTGTGTGAACACAGCCTTAGACCAACCCCATCACTGATCGGAGAAATCTGCTGTTTCACATGGAATCTCCAGTCTGTTGCCTTCTGCAGGTTGTTGCTTAGATGTAGACAAAAATTAATTGCTCTTTAACCCCCCCCCCCCCCCCCAAAAAAAAGCCAAATTAGCAGTAATGAAGAAGGAACAGTGAGAATAAGAAGATATCCAGCACGCAGTTAAAGTTTCCCAATTAAAAACATATCAAAATTTATTGAGCTTCCATTAAATATGCAAAATGCACTCACCAGCAGATGCAACAATACGCAGTGGTTTGACAAAATGGAGACATGTTGCAAGAGTGCAACGCTAAGGGCTTGTTCACACGACGTTTTGGATCCGTTTTGGAGGCGTTTTACGGATCCGTTTTTAACCTGCGAAAACTGGATGCAAACTGCATCCAAAAAGCGGATCCGGAAAACGCAACAGCTGATCCTGCATTGGATGCGTTTTGCATGCATTTTACGGATCAGTTTTTTTGATCCGTTTTTTCAATGCTTTATTTAAATCAACCTATCAAACTGCAATTTAAATATAATATAACCTATCAATGACCAAGAAAAAACTATGTTTTTACCTAGTGTCAATCAACTGTACATACACCTATGATTTTAGAACCCGCCCCACCTATTTTTTTTTTTTTTAAATCAACCAATAGTTTTCAAACCACCACACCCATGTAAATTAATTAATAACAATCATTTATAAACTAAATATTTATAAACTAAATATTTATTAAACTAAATATTATATTTAGTATACATATATATATTTATATAATTTATTTTACTATATATAAACTATTGATATTATATATAAATAGTATTAAAAGTATATATTATATATATATATATATATATATAAATATACTATTATATACATTTATATTTAAATATAATTTTATTACATTTATATAAATATATATTTATATACATTTATAAACTAAATATAACCTAAACATAATATTCAAATTGTATATTAAATTTAAATCCATCGCGTTTTACAGATGCGTTTTTGGCATCGAAAGCGGATCCAAAACGCACCCAAATGTATGCTGCTCTTTTGGATCTGCTTTCGGGATGCCAAAAGCGCACTCCATTATTTCCTATGGGGATTTCTCTTGCGTAAAACGCAAGAAGAATTGACATGTCAATTCTTAAAACGGATCCGAAAAGCGGATCGTGTAAAGCAGGGGTGTAAAACTGGCGGCCCTCCAGCTGTTGGGAAACTACAACTCCCATCATGCCCACTGTTATAGATTATATAAATTCATGATGGGAGTTGTAGTTTCCCAACAGCTGGAGGGCCGCCAGTTTGACACCTGTGGTGTAAAGCGCATCGGCAATCACTCGTGTGAACAGCTATGCGCTTTTGCCATTGAAAGCAATGTTAATCACACTGACAATGATCCGTTTTACGGATCCGTAAAACGGATCACAAAAACGTCGTGTGAACGAGCCCTAACGCGTTTCGGGCGCCAAATTGCGTCTGCCCTTACTCATAGCTTTTTCTTCTTCTGTGTATCAGAGAAGGAACAGTGACTGAAGAGCCTCCTGCAGAGCCGGGCCCTGGGCACTAGGTGGCAGCACAGCGCCTCTGACCGTTGCGGGGGGAGGCGAGGGATGAGTCAGGAGGGAGAGGGCAGCCTGATAGGCGGCTTGTGCGTCCCTGTTACAATGGTTACAAGCTCCAGCCCCGCTGGGAACACACAGCAGAGGAGCAGCTCCACAACAAAGAGGGATCTACAGCTGGATATGGCCAATACCCCCGACCAGCAGGGCTAGGAGCCCCAGGACGCCCCCCAACTGCCCTGCGAGCCCCTCTCTGTCTGCATTTTGGGGATCTGTGCCCTTGGTATGTGGTCCTGGGCACCGAGGCCCCTGGCACCGTCTGCCCCAGGAGATGCTCAGGCTGCTGCCCCTGCTCTGGATAGTTTCTTCTCTTGCTCCTGATCTTACTTTCCAAAACTTCTAGAAAAGTCACCGGACACCGAGGAGCTCTGCAAAAGGAGGAAAACAAGGAGGGAGCAAAACTTTGGAGACCGATGCCTTCCCAGTAGAGACCCCCTAGAGGTGAGCGGCGCCTGCGCATTGGCGCGTGGGGCTTGTATCTCTCTGCATTGTTGATGTTTATTGTTGCAACATTGTATCTATATTGTATCTACATTGTATCCAGCGGTTTCATCCCTCAGATTTCAGGGTCCCCCTTTGCTTGGGGGAACCTGAAATCTTTTTCTTCCTTGTGGCCATGAAAGTGTTAAGCGTGTGTGTCCAGTAATTTAACCCCTTCAGCTCGGGAGCAGTTGCAGGCAGTTGCTCCCCAGTGTTTCTATGGCCGAGCTCTGAACCTGGGGGGGGGCGGCTCAGCCTGATTGTGCTGTCGGATCTTACAGAGAGACCTGTTGATCAGGAGGTCTGGATGTTAGAGAGGCCTAGTTTTGGGTTCCTGACTCCATAACCAGTGTCAGGCTGGGATGCCTGGAGCTAAACCAGTGGAGTTGATTCTTGGGGCCCACCAGTGGAGCTGATTCTTGGGGCCACCAGTGGAGCTGATTCTTGGGGCCACCAGTGGAGCTGATTCTTGGGGCCCACCAGTGGAGCTGATTCTTGGGGCCCACCAGTGGAGCTGATTCTTAGGGCCCACCAGTGGAGCTGATTCTTGGGGCCACCCGTGGAGGAGAATCTTAGGGCCCACCAGTGGAGCTGATTCTTGGGGCCCACCAGTGGAGCTGATCTTTGGGGCCACCAGTGGAGCTGATTCTTGGGGGCCACCAGTGGAGCTGATTCTTGGGGGCCCCCCGGGGAGATGATTCTTGTGGGGGACAACCGGAGGATCTGATAGTTGTGGGGGGCCACCGGTGGAGCTGATTCTTGTGGGGGCCCACCGGTGGAGCTGATTCTTGGGGGCCCACCGGTGGAGCTGATTCTTGGGGGCCCACCGGTGGAGCTGATGCTGGGGGGCCCACCGGTGGAGCTGATTCTTGGGGGCCCACCGGTGGAGCTGATTCTTGTGGGGGCCCACCGGTGGAGCTGATTCTTGTGGGGGCCCACCGGTGGAGCTGATTCTTGTGGGGGCCCACCGGTGGAGCTGATTCTTGGGGGCCCTTCCTACAGTTACTTTTTATGACCCTCCTCCATAGGCCCACTGAGGGGTTTCCCCTGCTCTGTGTGCCTGTCTGAACCTCTCCTTGGCCCCCTTCTTCCATACTTTCCTTCCGGATATCTTTTATTTAAGATGGCTCAGGGGATTTTCATTCACTCCTCGAATTCCCCCCCCCCCTTGTTTTTCATGTGATTGTCTTTGCTCCGTGATGAGTCTCCACCCTTGGAGTAAGAACACCTTATTAAAGCCATGTGAGCGCACAGAGAGCCTTTATGGCAGGACTGCTGTTGACTCTGGAGGAGGTTACATGTTTCCAGTCTGTGGATTCATTATGACAGAATGTTGTTTACTAAACACGATTGTTTTCCTGAAATTGTTACTTTTGTGTAAAATGTAACCCTGGAGACATCACTGACAATTATAAGGCTATAATAAGTTGTCCCCCTCGTCCCGGGTCGTTCGCTGGGACATCAACATTTCATTATTCTCTTATGCGCTTATTATGTGGCAGTAAAACGTCATCTCCACAGCGATTATAGATCCTCGTCAATGTCTCCATGAGAGGAGGAGTCAATGGTGACATTGAGGGACTGTAATTGATGATATTGTGTCTGGAGCAAAGTGGAAACCTACAAGTGTCACCTTCCTGATTTCCAATCACACTGATAATGATGGTTATGATGATAATCTTTATTTATATGGCACCGACATATCCTGCAGCTCTGTACAATGCAGAGGGGACAGGTCCAGACAACATCGGGGCACTTCCACCTTATTTTGGCAGTCCTATGCAAATAATAACATCTTTTCTAGCTGTGATAGTAACAAGATAAAGCTGCTGTATGGCTGGGCAGACTGATTTCACTTTACTGCAGCTGCTGCTTATCTCTATGTAGTCTCTTTACAAATGACAATAATCATTACAAATGGTAATGACAATGATCACTCTACTGTTCTTTGGACAGGGATAGAAAAGATTAGACTAGATTGAAAGGGCCATGACAAGCAATACATGAAAGGATAGTATCAGCAAAGCGGACAAATCTCACTTTACTGTAGCTGCTGCTTATCTCTATGTTGTCTCATTACAAATAAAAGGTAATGACAATGATCACTCTACTGTTCTTTGGACAGGAATAGGTAATATTAGACTAGATTGAAAGGGCCATGAGCAATACATGAAAGGATAGTATCAGCAAAGCGGACAAATCTCACTTTACTGCAGCTGCTTATCTCTATGTTGTCTCATTACAAATAACAGGTAATGACAATGATCACTCTACCGTTCTTTGGACAGGAATAGGTAAGATTAAACTAGGGCAATGACAAGCAATACATGAAAGGATAGCATCACCAAAGCGGACAAATCTCACTTTACTGTAGCTGCTGCTTATCTCTATGTTGTCCCATTACAAATAATAGGTAATGACAATAATCACTCTACTGTTCTCAGGAAAGAGATAGGTAAGATTAGATTAGATCGAAAGGGCAATGACAAGCAATACAAGAAAGGATAGTATCAGCAAAGAGAACAAATCTCACTTTACTGGAGCTGCTTATCTCTGTTGTCTCATTACAAATACCAGGTAATGACAATGATCACTCTACTGTTCTTTGGACAGGAATAGGTAAGATTAGACTAGGGCATGCATCCTCAAACTGCGGCCCTCCAGCTGTTGGGAAACTACAACTCCCATCATTCCCTCTGTTATAGATTATATAAATGCATGATGGGAGTTGTAGTTTCCCAACAGCTGGAGGGCCACAGTTTGAGGATGCCTGGACTAGGGCAATGACAAGCAATACAAGAAAGGATAGTATCAGCAAAGAGAACAAATCTCACTTTACTGCAGCTGCTGCTTATCTCTGTGTTTGTCTCATTACAAACTCATGACAATGATCATTACAAATGGTAATGACAATGATCACTCTACTGTTCTTTGGACAGGGATAGGTAAGATTAGACTAGATCGAAAGGACAATGATGAGTAATACATGAAAGGATAGTATCAGCAAAGCGGACAAATCTCACTTTACTGCAGCTGCTTATCTCTATGTTGTCTCATTACAAATAATAGGTAATGACAATGATCACTCTACTGTTCTTTGGACAGGGATAGGTAAGATTAGGCTAGATCCAAAGGGCAATGATGAGCAATATATGACAGGATAGGATCAGCAAAGCAGACAAATCTCACTTTACTGCAGCTACTGCTCATCTTTATGTAGTCTCATTACAAATACTAAAAATAAGTTGATCGCTCTGTTGTTCTCTGGACAGGGATTAATAAGCTTTGACTAGATTAACAGGACAGAGATGAACAAAAGGATAGGATCAGCTAAGCGGACTAATCTAACTTTTCTTCTGCTGCGAGTGGGAGAGCTAATCTGTATGTAGTCTCATTACAGATAGTAGGTAATGACAGAATGATGGCTTTCTTGTTCTCTGGACAGGGATAGATAAGATTCTGCTGTAAATGAGAGAGCTTATCTGTATTTAGTGTCATTATAGATAGTAGGTAATGACAGAATGGTGGTTTTGTTGTTCTCTGGACAGGGATAGATACGATTCTGCTGTAAAGGAGAGAGCTTATCTGTATTTAGTGTCATTATAGATAGTAGCTAATGACAGAATGGTGGTTTTCTTGTTCTCTGGACAGGGATAGATAAGATTAGACTAGACCGCAGGGCATTGACAAGAGCAACATACAAATATTTCTGGCTTTCTTCACACTTATCACGTCCTGCTGATAACACTGACCTCTCTCAGTTCCTGTTGGTAGCATTTACACCTTTCAGGCCATAGTTGGCCTTGAAGAGAACCATCGAGCGATCCTCGCTGCCGCTATCAGAGCTCACAGGGGGGAAGTCGCTAAGACCAACTATGGGGGAACTTTTAAAAAAATTATATATATAAAAAAAAAACTAACACTCAATTTAAAACAAAATCCATATAATAGCCCCATATTGCTTGTGACTATGTGAAGAGAATGTGTTTGATGATGGGATCAGGTAGGAGAGGCGAACAGAAGGGGGCTGGGTCGCTCCACTTTTTGGTTATTACAGGTTCTGCATGAATTGGCCTGAAAACAAGACAAGCTCTGTTCCCCCTTTGGCCTCTGTCATTGCCTTGGTGCTTGGTATATTCTGCATCATGAAAGTTTTTGGTATAGGGTCACATAGCTCCCAACTCTTTGGATCAGGCATCCTCAAACTGCGGCCCTCCAGCTGTTGGGAAACTACAACTCCCATCATGCATTTATATATTCTATATCAGTGGGGCATGATGGGAGTTGTAGTTTCCCAACAGCTGGAGGGATACTACAAGGATGATCTGCTTTGGATGGTCGAAGAATGACGCTTTGGAGGTCTGGGGTCGTACTGGATGTGTTTGGGGTGAGCCCTCTCAGTTGGGTGCTGGTGCCCTCTTCTTTAATGCCATCATTGGGGTAAAGAGATGCGAAGGATGGGGGGGGGGGGGGGGGCAACGGTCACCACTTCTGAAACAAATGCACCAAACAAGTAGCAGACACCAGAGATGGGGGCAGCTGATACTTCATATAGGTTAACATACTGATAAACTGCAGTTGCTTCAGGGAAGTTGACCAGGAAGGGACCTGCCGTCCTATACATGTCTATACATATCAAATTGATGGTGTTGGATTATGAGCCCTGCAGGGCTGGAGGAGTGACAAGTCTGATAGCAGTGCATTGAGCCTAGCAAACTACAGCAGGGAAATTGATCAGGAGGGACCAGCCGTCTTTTGGCTATGCATAACTATATATATCAAATTGATGGTGTTAGATTATGAGCCCTGCAGGGCTGGGGGAGTGAGCAGTCTTATAATGCATTGAACCTAGCAAACTACAGCAGGGAAATTGATCAGGGAGTGAGCTGCTATTCTGGGCCTATGCATAACTAGACATATCAAATTGATGGTGTTAGATTATGAGTCCTGCAGGGCTGGAGGAAGGACTAGTTTCATACCAGTCCTCTGAGCTTGGAAAACAACATCAGAGAAGTTGACCAGGGAGTGACCTATGTGCTGTGGTTATGCATAACTACCTATATGCATAACAAATTGATGGTGCTAGATCATGAGCCCTGCAGGGCTGGAGGAGTGAGCAGTCTCCTACCAGTGCATTGAACCTAGCAAACTACAGCAGGGAAATTGAACAGGGCGTGAGGTGCTGTGCTGTGGTTATGCATAACTATACGTATCAAGTTAGATTATGAGCCCTGCAGGGCTGGAGGAGGGAGCAGTTTTATACCAGTGCATTGAACCTAGCAAACTGCATCAGGGAAATTGATCAGTGAGTGACCTGCTATGGTGTGGTTATGCATAACTATACATATCAAATTGATGGTGCTGGATTATGAGCCCTGCAGGGCTGGGGGAAAGGATAGTTTCATACCAGTGCACTGAACTTGGAAAGCAAAATCAGGAAAGTCGACCAGAAAGGAGCCTACCACCCTGTACCTATACGTATCTATACATAATCAAATTGATGGTGTCAGATTATGAGCCCTGCAGGGCTGGGGGAGTGATAAGTCTCATACCAGTGCATTGAACCTAGAAAACTGCATAAGAGAAATTGAGTAGTGAGGAGCCTACTGTTCTGTGGTTCTGCATAACTATACGTATCAAGTTAGATTATGAGCCCTGCAGGGCTGGAGGAGGGAGCAGTCTTATACTAGTGCATTGAACCTGGAAAATGACATAATTTCTTCAATGCAAATGTCAAATGTACATAAAGCAAATGTGTGATGGTTCAAGGTATATAATCTTATGTTGATTCTGTACAGGAGGAGGCTGGGGGTTATCCTTCCTCACCACCAGTCATAGGCCATCACTGCTGATTCTATACAGAGGGCGGCTGGGGGTTATCCTTCCTCAGCACCATTCATAGGACATGGCTGCTGATTCTGTACAGGAGGAGGCTGGGGGTTATCCTTCCTCACCACCATTCATAGGACATGACTGCTGATTCTGTACAGGAGGAGGCTGGGGGTTATCCTTCCTCACCACCAGTCATAGGACATGGCTGCTGATTCTGTACAGGAGGAGGCTGGGGGTTATCATTCCCTCACCACCAGAAATAGGACATCACTGCTGATTCTGTACAGGAGGAGGCTGGGGGTTATCCTTCCTCAACACCAGTCATAGGCCATCACTGCTGATTCTGTACAGGAGGAGGCTGGGGGTTATCCTTCCTCATAACCAGTCATAGGCCATCACTTCTGATTCTGTACAGGAGGAGGCTGGGGGTTATCCGTCCCCACCACCAGTCATAGGCCATCTCTGCTGATTCTGTACAGGAGGAGGCTGGGGGTTATCCTTCCACATCACCAGTCATAGGCCATCACTTCTGATTATGTACAGGAGGAGGCTGGGGGTTATCCTTCCTCATCACCAGTCATAGGCCATCTCTGCTGATTCTGTACAGGAGGAGGCTGGGGGTTATCCTTCCTCACCACCATTCATAGGACATCTCTGCTGATTCTGTACAGGAGGAGGCTGGGGGTTATCCTTCCTCATCACCAGTCATAGGCCATCACGGCTGATTCTGTACAGGAGGAGGCTGGGGGTTATCCTTCCTCATCACCAGTCATAGGACATCACTTCTGATTCTGTACAGGAGGAGGCTGGGGGTTATCCTTCCTCACCACCAGTCATAGGCCATCACTGCTGATTCTGTACAGGAGGAGGCTGGGGGTTACCCTTCCTCACCACCAGTCATAGGCCATCACTGCTGATTCTGTACAGGAGGAGGCTGGGGGTTATCCTTCCTCACCACCAGTCATAGGCCATCACTGCTGATTCTGTACAGGAGGAGGCTGGGAGTTATCCTTCCTCATCACCAGTCATAGGCCATCACTGCTGATTCTGTACAGGAGAAGGCTGGGGGTTATCCTCACCACCATTCATAGGACCTCACTGCTGATTCTATACAGGAGGAGGCTGGGGGTTATCCTCACCACCAGTCATAGGACATCACTGCTGATTCTATACAGGAGGAGGCTGGGGATTATCCTAACCACCATTCATAGTCCATCGCTGCTGATTCTATACAGGAGGAGGCTGGGGGTTATCCTTCCCTCACCACCAGTCATAGGACATGGCTGCTGATTCTGTACAGGAGGAGGCTGGGGGTTATCCTTCCTCACCACCATTCATAGGACATGGCTGCTGATTCTGTACAGGAGGAGGCTGGGGGTTATCCTTCCTCACCATTCATAGGCCATCACTGCTGATTCTATACAGGAGGCGGCTGGGGGTTATCCTTCCTCACCACCATTCATAGGACATGGCTGCTGATTCTGTACAGGAGGAGGCTGGGGGTTATCCTCACCACCAGTCAGAGGCCATCTCTGCTGATTCTCTACAGTAGGAGGCTTGGGGTTATCCTTACTCACCACCAGTCATAGGCCATCACTGCTGATTCTATACAGGGGGAGGATGGGGGTTATCCTTCCTCATCACCAGTCATAGGCCATCACTGCTGATTCTGTACAGGAGGAGGCTGGGGGTTATCCTTCCTCACCACCAGTCATAGGCCATCACTTCTGATTATGTACAGGAGGAGGCTGGGGGTTATCCTTCCTCACCACCAGTCATAGGACATGGCTGCTGATTCTATACAGGAGGCGGATTGGATTTAGCAGCTTCAGGTCGCGGTGGAGATGGCATCAGAGAGAAGGTCGTGCAGATGCTTCCTCCATATGTCACCGCTATTAGGTGTAGTGTCCTGGATGTAGTCTGTGAATGCCATGTGCTGGGAAATAAGATTACCGCCCGCCTTCTGTTACCAGGGATGGGAACCTGGGTAGCGGTGTATACACTGAATACAAGTGGCCGTACACTGTAAACTATATACTGGTGGCTATATACTATATACTAGTGGTCGTACACTGTCAACTATATACTGGTGGCTATATACTATATACTAGTGGTCGTACACTGTCAACTATATACTAGTGGCCATATACTATATACTAGTGGCCATATACTCTATACTAGTGGATATAGACTGTACACTGTATACATGTGGTCATACACTATATATTATGCACTAGTGGCCGTACACTATATACTATACAGGAGTAGCTGTAAACTATACACTCTATACTAGCAGCAATACACTATAGGCTATGCACTCTGTAAAAGTGGCTATATGCTATACACAATATACCAATGGTCATACACTATATACCATACTCTAGTGGCCATACACTGTATACTATACACTAGTGGCCATACACTATATACTATGCCATACACTAGTGGTCATACACTGTATACTATACACTAGTGGCCATACACTATATACTATGGCATACACTAGTGGTCATACACTCTATACTATAACATACGCTAGTGGTCATACACTGTATACTATACACTAGTGGCCATACACTCTATACTATACACTAGTTGTCATACACTATATACTATACCATACACTAGTGGTCATACACTGTATACTATACACTAGTGGTCATACATTGTATACTATACCATACACTAGTGGTCATACACTAGTGATCATACACTGTATACTATATACTAGTGGTCATACACTATATACTATACACTATTGATCATATACTATACACTAGTGGCCATGCAATGTGTACTATGCCATACACTAGTAGTCATACACTATATACTATACTATACACTATTGATCATATACTATACACTAGTGGCCATGCAATGTGTACTATGCCATACACTAGTAGTCATACACTGTATACTATACCATACACTGTATACTATACACCAGTGGCCATACGCTATATACCATAAACTCCCTACAAGTGGCTATATACCAGTGATCATATTCTATATAATAGTGGTCACACTCTATATACTATACACTGCTGGTTATATACTATACATTCTCTACAAGTGACTGCACACTAGGCTGTATACTATACTCACTAGAGATTTTAGCCTTCTGTAGTGGCAGATTTCACACAGACGATCATGTCAGGTATACGTTAAAAACTCGACATGTTAGATTTTTTCACTCACCGCTCGGGTGTAGTCACCGTCGTATTTCAGGAATGTGTCATAATGAACAATAACTCCACGTTGTTCTCGTCTCGGCTATAACATGTATTCACTTTCTATGAACAACAGCGCCACACCTGTCTACAGGTGACACATGGTACTGCAGCCCACAGCTTTACTTCAGTTGAGCAAAACTGCAATACCAGACATCACCTGTGGACAGGTGTGGCGCTGTTTCCCAGCCATATTTTTATGATCTCCTACAACCAATCAGGATAGGATGTCTAATTGTTCACACCCACTGGTCATCCAGCAGGACACAAGCTCTTGGATGTAAGCAGGAGGAGGCAGCCATGTGTTAAGGTATCTGGATGGGGATCTTGGGCAATAGCTCTGAGCTCTAGGGGATTGAGTCTTCAGCGCTTGGTCCATTGTTAGCTCTGGGACCCATTGGGGTCATATAGCAGGTACTTTCGGGATTTTGTGACCTCGTCAGCCAGGAAATCAGCTCTATGTGACAGTGAAGCTTCTCCTCCCAGAATCAGCGGCGGCGACACAATCTGATTGTCCCATTGTATGTGCAATGTTTGTCTGTTCATTGTGTGATCTGATTGCAAAACCACAGCAACACCAGGTCTGATGCGCCCTAATCCCAGTACAGTCAATGGGTCCTGAACAGGACACCTCCCTCAGAAAAAGAGGACATTTTTTAAAAATCATTTCTAGTTATTTTTTTTTTTAATTTTTTAAAAGTATTTTTAACTTTTTTTTTTTTTTACAATTGTTGGAAGAAAATTTTAGCAATTTTTTAAATTATTTTTGTTTAGCATTTTCAGTATTTTTTAGAATTTTTAAAATAATTTTTAGCAAATTTTTTTTAAAAAAATGTTTGCAGATTTTTTTCTTTTACTTTTTTAAACAATTTTTGGCAATATATTTTTTTAGCATTGTTAGTATTTTTTCTTAGAATTTTTTAAAACCATTTTTAGCAATTTTTTTTATTTTTTTTTAGCTTTTTAATTTTTTAGAATTTTTAAAATAATTTTTAGCAATTTTTTTTTAGCATTTTTAGTATTTTTTCTTAGAATTTTTTGAAACAATTTTTTGCAGTTTTTTGTTTAGCTTTTTAAAAAATTTTAAGAATTTTTAAAATAATTTTTGGCAACTTTTTAAAAAAAAAGTCAGCATATGTTTTGTTTTACTTTTTTTTAAACAATATTTATAATAATTTAGCAATATATTTTTCATTTATTTTTAGTATTTTTTTAATAATTTTTTTAAACAATTCTAACATTATATTTTTGCTGTCCTATGCGAAAATTGCATATAAAATATTGTCCTTCTCTAGCTGTGAAATAAAACTTCTGAATGGCCTGGCAGTCTGATCTCACTTTACTGCAGCTGCTTGTCTCTGCATAGTCCCATTATAAATAGTAGATAATGACATAATGATGGCTCTAAGGTCCTCTCCACAGAAATAGAAAAGATTAGATTAGACTACAGGACAATGACAAGAGCAGTACATGAAAGGATAGCAGAGTGGGATAATCTCACCTTACTGCTACTGAGAGAGGCAGACAGTATCTGTTTGTAGTCTCATTACAAAGTGTAGGTAATGTCAAGTATCACTATCATTCTCTGGCCAGAGATAGATAAAATTAGACTATACCACAGGCCAAAGACTAGAGCAATGTATAAAAGGATAGGTTCAGCAGAGCAGACTAATCTCACTTTACTGCTGCTGTAAAAGGCAAAGCTAATCTGTAGTCTCATTACAAATAGTAGGTAATAACAGAATGATCGCTCTATCATTCCCTGGCCAGGGATAGATAAGATTAGACTAGACCACAGGGCAAATACAAGAGAAATTCAGGAAAGGATAGGACCAACAGAGTAGACTAATCTCAATTTACTGCTGCTGTAAGGGGAGAGCTAATCTGTAGTCTTATTACAAATAGTAGGTAATGACAGAATGCTTATTTTATTGTTCTCTGGATAGGGATAGATAAGATTAGACCAGACCACAGAGCAATACATGAAAAGATAGGGTCAGCAGCGCAAACTAATCTCACTTTACTGCTGCTGTCAGGGAAGATCTAATCTGTATTCCCATTACAAGTAGTAGGTAATGACAGAATGTTTGTCCTATTGGTAGATACGATTAGGTACGTGAAAAGACACATTTTGATGCTCGTGTTAATGTCCCTTTCCTGCACTTTTTGAGGCGTAATCGGAAAAAGCGGGAAAAAATAAGCTGCATGAACCTCGCCTTCGAGGACTGTTCACACGGCCGATTTTCCGCGCTGATTCACTGCAGATTTTCCATTGTTGATGTGGATTTGATTTCAGATTTTCTCCTCCATTTACCATGGGAGGATTCAGCATCCGTCACTTTTACCGTATGGCGCGCGCCGAGCCGCTTGGTTTTCAATGGAAACAATGTAAAGTGAATTGTAACCGAATTTGGACGCGGCTTTAGCACTGATTCCAGATCAGCCATGTGGACCGACCCCTGTGCACCGACCCCTGTGCACCGTCCCCTGTGCACCGTCCCCTGTGCTCCGTCCCCTGTGCTCCGTCCCCTGTGCTCCGTCCCCTGTGCTCCGTCCCCTGTGCTCCGTCCCCTGTGCTCCCACCCTTTTGCTCTGTCCCCTGTGCTCTGTCCCCTGTGCTCTGTCCCCTGTGCTCTGTCCCCTGTGCTCTGTCCCCTGTGCTCCGTCCCCTGTGCTCCGTCCCCTGTGCTCCGTCCCCTGTGCTCCGTCCCCTGTGCTCCGTCCCCTGTGCTCCGTCCCCTGTGCTCCCTCCCCTGTGCTCCCTCTCCTGTGCTCCCTCCCCTGTGTTCCCTCCCCTGTGCTCCCTCCCCTGTGTTCCCTCCCCTGTGTTCCCTCCCCTGTGTTCCCTCCCCTGTGTTCCCTCCCCTGTGTTCCCGTTCCCCTGTGTTCCCTGTTCCCTGTCTCTCCCTGTTCCGTCCCTGTTCCGTTCCCTTCTCCGTCCTGTGCTCCTCCCTGTCTCCTCCCTGTGCTCCCCCCTGTCTCCGTCACCTGTGCTCCCTCCCCTGTTCCCCTGTCTCTCCCTGTGTCTCCGTCACCTGTGCTCCCACGCCCCCTGTGCCCTCCCTGTCTCCTCCCCTGTGCTCCCACCCTGTTCTCCCCGTGTCCCCCGCTCCACCTGTGCTCCCACCCCTGTGTCTCCCACCACCTGTGCTCCCACCCCTGTTCTCCGTCACCTGTGCTCCCACTCCTGTGCTCCCTCCCCTGTGCTCCCTCCCCTGTGCTCCCTCCCCTGTGCTCCGTTCCCTGTTCTCCGTCACCTGTGCTCCCACCCCTGTTCTCCGTCACCTGTGCTCCACCACTGTTCCCGTCACCTGTGCCCCACCCCTGTCTCCCACCTGTGCTCCACCCCTGTGCTCCGTCCCTGTGCTCCGTCCCTGTGCTCCGTCCCCTGTGCTCCGTCCCTGGCTCCCACCCGTGCTCCCACCTGTGCTCCCCCCCCTGTGCTCCTCACTGTCCTCCGTTCCCTGTGCTCCCTCCCCTGTGCTCCCACCCCTGTGCTCCCTCCCCTGTGCTCCGTCCCCTGTGCTCTGTCCCCTGTGCTCCCACCCCTGTGCTCCCACCCCTGTGCTCCCACCCCTGTGCTCCCACCCTTTTGCTCCGTCCCCTGTGCTCCGTTCCCTGTTCTCCGTCACCTGTGCTCCCACCCCTGTTCTCCGTCACCTGTGCTCCGTCCCCTGTGCTCCCACCCCTGTGCTCCCTCCCCTGTGCTCCCACCCCTGTGCTCCCACCCCTGTGCTCCGTCCCCTGTGCTCCCACCCCTGTGCTCCCTCCCCTGTGCTCCGTCCCCTGTGCTCCCACCCCGGTGCTGCGCCCGCTGCTCCTCTCGTAGCTGAGCCTCAACCCTCGGGGAAGTTGCTTTGTGTCCTGATTTGTTTGTCACAAATAGATTTACGCAACAATGTAACACGAGACGTGAAAACCGATATTATTGGTGGGAACGTTTCACTTGTAGTTCATCCTCTATGGATTTCTGTCTGCAGTAATTGGTAGTTGGTGCCCGGAGGGGGTGGGGGGAGTAAAGCAGTGAGACGAGCTCCAGCCGACTGAGGTTAATGAGGTTTATGTAGTAATCGCCCCGGGGGTAACAGGACTGCAGAGCAATGGATTAGGGATTGGATGGGGTGATTAGCGGAGCTGCATGGTGACCCCTTTCCAGACTGCGGATCCCTCATTGCATTAGGTCTGGACGGGTCTGGCTGTTGTCGGGGCAGAGCTGTCGCCCAATAGTGACCGGTCCGGGAGACTCCTGCAAAAAAACTTATTGTAGATTATTATGTTGTTTGTAAAAGGCGAGTAGTGAACCCCACGACCGGTGCTGGTGACTGGTGCCTGGGGCTCCACATAGGGTTTGCTGGGCTGGTGTCATTTACTAAATTCCAGATGAACCTATATGTATGTTATTGGAGGGTGGACTGGCATTTGACAGCAGCAACCTAGTGCTGCAAGACAACACTGCTAGCCACTGAGCCACCGTACTAACCATTGAGGCACCCTGCTAACTACTGAGCCACTGTGCTGCACTGTGCAAATCACTGTCACCATTCTGTATAGTTTTAACCACTGAGCCACCATGCTGTACTGTGCTAACCACTGAGCCACCATACTACACTGTGCTAACCACTGAACCACCGTGCTGCACCCTGCTAACCACTCAGTCACTACACTGCACTGTGCTAACCACTGAGCCACAGTGCTGCATCATGATCACCACTCAGTCACTGCACTACACTGCGATAACCACTGAACTACAATGCTGTACTGTGCTAACCACTGAGCCACCATGCTACACTGTGCTAACCACTGAGCCACCGTTCTGCACACTGCTAACCACTCAGACACAAAACTGCACTGTGCTAACCACTGAGCCACCGTGCTGTAAAGTTTTAGCCACTAAGACACCATGGTGCATGGGCCAACCGGTGAGTGACCTTGCTGAATATGTTAAACACTAAGCCACTGTGCAAACTACTGAGTCACGGTGCTGCACTGTACTTACCACTGAGCCACCATATTGCAGTGTGCTAACCTTTGAGCGACCATGCTTACCACTAAGCCACTATGCTGCACTGTGCAAACTACTGAGTTACTTTGCTACAGTGTACGTACCACTGAGCCACCATGTTGCATCATGTTAACCATTGAGCAACCGTGCTGCTTTGTGCTTACCACTGAGCCACTGTTTTGCAGTGTGCTAAGCTCTAAGGTACTGTGCTGCACTTTGCTAACCACTGAGCCACTGTGCTGCGCCGTGCTAACCACTGAGCCACCGTGCTGCACTGTGCTACCCACTGAGCCACCGTGCTGCACTGTGCTACCCACTGAGCCACCGTGCTGCACTGTGCTACCCACTGAGCCACCGTGCTGCACTGTGCTACCCACTGAGCCACCGTGCTGCACTGTGCCACCCACTGAGCCACCGTGCTGCACTGTTGTACCCACTGAGCCACCGTGCTGCACTGTGCTAACCACTGAGCCTCCGTGCTGCACTGTGCTAACAAGTGACCCACCATGCTGCACTGTGCTAACCACTGAGCCACCATGCTACACTGTGCTTACTAATGAGCCACCGTGCTGCACTGTGCTATTATTGTGTGCTTTATTGTGATAACCACTGAGCCACTGTGCTGCATAGGGATAACCACTGAGCCACCGTACTGCACTGCTACTGTGTTAACCACTGAGCCACTGTGCTACTGTTTTGAAAGCTGCATGGAGAAATGCAAGAAGCTGGGGAAGGAAAAAAAAAAAAAAGCACATGCCATTTTTTATGCTTTTTTTTCAGCCAAAATTGTCATGCAAAACAGAAATAAGAGGGAGGCCATAGAAGTTAAAAAAAAATAAAAAAAAATTCTATCTAACAATTTGCAACATGTGTATATATTATTGTGTGTATATCTTATGTATGTATTGTGTATATCTCGTGTATATGTCATCATGTGTACCATGTGTATGTATTGTTGTATGTATAATGTGTATATTAAATATATCTTGTGTATATATTGTCGTATCTATCTCCTGTATGTATTATGTGTACATCTTGTGTATATTCTGTGTATATTACTCAGCAGTAGCTTTCCCTAAATTTCACCCTTTCTAATTCTCATACCTTCTCCCGGACGAGTTTTGCATAGTAATTGCCGGACCCCTCACTTGTTAATATGTTACTGTTTTGCTCCCTGCTTTGCCGCTAGTTAACCTGTGCCCCGGGCCCTCCTGATCGCACGGCGGCGGCGGCGGCGGCGGTGGCACCACCTAATCGGATTAGCATTGCACCGGCAGCAGGAATGTGAGGCCTTTGTGCTGAGGAATGTGAGGAGCCGGCGACTTCCTGAATGGATGAAGATGGAGGTTTATTACCAAGAGCAGAACCTTGGCCGCCGTAAAGGCAGTACTACCGGTACTGCTGTACGGGGCCCGGAGGAAAATGTGAAACAAGGGGGCCCGGTGAAAGCAGGCCCCCGGACCGCCAGCTCGCCCGCCGCTCATCTCCCCACCGTCCACTTCTCATCACCATTGCTTTTTCTTTTGCTTTTTTTCTTCCTGCGTTTTTTGTAGGTTTTATTTTCCGACATATAGAATTACAGAATGTGTCACATGATTTGCGATGGGAAAAGACACCGAAAAAAAATTACCTAGAAACTGTATGGAAAAAAAATTCCTTGTCCCTTATGGGAAATGCGAGTTTTTACCAACAATTGAGGAACTAATTCTTAAAAAGGTCTGTTTCTCTGTTACTCCTCTTGCAAATGTAGGAATAAAGCGACGTCTGTTTGTTGCAAACTCTTCTTGCCGATAGTGGGTGAGGTGTCCCTATGGAGTAGGAGACTGTTGCCACTGATTCACCCCTTCATGACAGCCAGTCATAATAATATGGTTCTAAAAAATTTTTTCCTCCCTGTCATAACTTTTTACGTTTTTCCAGGACAAAACGTACTTTCTAGTGGTGTCTTTGACGAACCATAGAATTTACTGGGAAATCGAAAAATTTTTTTTAAAAAAAATAAAATTCTTAGTGGGACAACAAAACGTACTTGCTCTAGGTTTGTGGGGGTTTTGTGTTTACGGCGCTTGTTGTTCAGTATAAACGATGCGATATCTGGATTCTGCAGGTCGATACGATTCCGCTGATACCAAATATGAGGAAGAGTTTTCCTTGTGTTTTTTAAAACAGAAATCCTAATATTTTCTATTTTTTCAAATTTGCAGCCGCCATTTTCCGCAAGCAATTGCTTTTTTTTTTTTACTTTGACCTCTGGAACTGAGGGAGGGGGATCTTTTTTTCGGACTGCTCTTTCTATTGGGAACATTTTGGGAAATGAGACTTTTTCGATGACTTTTTTTTTTTTCCAATTTTTAAGGGAATGTAAAATAAGCAAAAAAAATAAAAACTTTTTTTTTCATTTTATGTTCCCTAAAAATTGGAATAAAAGTCATCCAAAAATTCGCAAAATTCCAAACAAATTTTTCTCTTCTCCGGCGTTCAGCCTACGGGATAAATGTTAAATCTTAATACGCGGCGACACTGGGTATCTGACACTTTTTTTTTTTTGTTTGTAAAATGGTCATTTGATCTTTTAATATTGTTTTAATACTTTAAAAACTTTTTTCACTATAATTTTTAGTCCCTCTGACCACTGGGGGGGTGGGGTGGTATTTGGACTCCTCTGACCACTGGGCAGGGGGGGGGTAGTTGAACTTCCCTGACCACTGGGGGGGATTTGAACTTCACTGACCACTGGGGGGGGGGTTTGAACTTTCCTGACCACTGGGGGGTGGTATTTGAACTTCCCTGACCACTGGGGGGGGGGGGGTATTTGAATCTCACTGACCACTGGGGGGGGGGGGTATTTAAATATCCCTGACCACTAGGGAGGGGGGGGGTTTGAACTTTCCATGACCACTGGGGTGTATTTGAACTTCCTGACCACTGGGGGGGGGTGGGTATTTGAATCTCACTGACCGGGGGGGGGTATTAAATATCCTGACCACTAGGGGGGGGGTATTCAAACTTCACTGACCACTGGGGAGGGGGTATTTGCTCTTGTCATTGCCCTGTCTATGTAGTTTAACCTTATCGATCCCTGTCTAGAGAACAATAGAGGGATCATTGTTTTTACCTACGATTTGTAATGAGACTTCATAGGGATAAGCTCTTCCTCCTCACAGCAGCATTAATGTAAGGTTAGTCCACTCTGCTGTTTCTATTTTTTATATTTTGCTTTTGTCATTGCCCTCTCTGTCTAGTCTAATCTTATATATCCTTGTCCAGAGAACAATAGAGCGATCATTACGTCATTATCTACTATTTGTAATGAGACTACATATTGTATAGCTCTGCCCCTCACAGCAGCAATGAAATGCGACTAGTCCGCTGATTCTATGCTTCATGCATTGCTCTTGTCATTGCCCTGTCCTATGTAGTTTAACCTTATCTATCCCTGTCTAGAGAACAATAGAGCGATCATTATATTCTTACCTACTATTGGTAATGAGACTTCATAGTGATAAGCTCTTCCTCCTCATAGCAACAGTAATGTAAGGTTAGTCCACTCTGCTGGTTCTATTTTTCATGTGTTGCTCTTGTCATTGCCCTGTAGTCTGTCTAGTCTAATCTTATCTATTCATGTCCAGAGAACAATAGAGTAATCATTATGTCATTACCTACTATTTGTAATGAGACTACATAGCGCTAAGCTCTCTCGCCTCATGGCAGCAGTAAGGCAGGGGTAAAGTGAGGCTAGTTCACGCCGTTGATTCAATACTTCATGTATTGCTCTTGTCATTGCCCTGTATATGTAGTTTAACCTTATCTATCCCTGTCTAGAGAACAATAGAGCGATCATTATGTTTTTACCTATGATTTGTAATGAGACTTCATAGGGATAAGCTCTTCCCCCTCATAGCAGCAGTAATGTAGGGTTAGTCCACTCTTCTGATTCTATTTTTCATGTATTTCTCTTGTCATTGCCCTATAGTCTGTCTAGTCTAATGTTATAGATTCCTGTAAAGAGAACAATAGAGCGATTATTATATTAGTTGCTATTTGTAATGAGACTTCATAGGGATAAGCTCTTCCTCCTCATAGCAGCAGTAAAGTAAGGTTAGTTCACTCTGTTGATTCCATTTTTCATGTGTTGCTTTAGTCCTTGCCCTGTAGTCTGTCTAGTCTAATCTTATCTATCCCTGGCCAGAGGACAATAGAGTGATCGCTATGTCATTACCTATTATTTGTAATGAGACTACACAAAGCTAAACTCTCTCGCCTCATAGCAGCAGTAAAGTGAGACTTGTTCGCTCTGTTGATTCAATACTTCAGATATTGCTCTTGTCATTGCCCATCAGTCTGGGTCTAATGTTATCGATCACTGGACAGAGAAGATGATCGCTATGTCATTACCTACTATTTGAAAAGAGACTACACAGAGATAAGCTCTCCTGCCTCAAAGCAGCAGTACAGTGAGACTAGTCTGCTACTTCATTTATTGCTCTTGTCATTGCCCATCCTGTCTAGTCTAATCTTATCTTTCCCGGTTTACAGTACAATGAAGCGATCATTATGTTATCACTTGGCCATTCAGATTGTAATAATGTATCAGATACAAAATTGCAATTAGTGTCAAAATCAAACCCAACCTGGACCCTTAACTTCTCTACCTTCCAATCATTTTCGATGTGCACCCACGCCCCTCTCTGACCGGCAGGTGTGACGGCCCCGCCACCCGTGGGTGCTGACAGACGCTGAGCTACATTGGGCAATGGCAACTTCCGCGATTGTTTGAACCATTTCCAAAAGCGTTAGAAGTGAGGAAGTTTGTGGCAGAAGTATTTCTGATCATTGTGCTGTGATATGCGACATACACACTGAACACCGGGCTTGAGCGCTCCTCCTGCCTTAAAGGGGGTTTCCTACCACACACGTTTATAACACATGTTGAACGGCCTGGCAGACTGATCTCACTTGACTGTAGCTGCTGCTTATCTCTATGTAATCTTATTACAAATAGTAGGTAATGACAGAATAATAATAATCTTTATTTATATAGCACCAACATATTCCGCAGCACTATACAAATTCAAGGGTAAACATAGAGTCATTACACATTAAAAGTACTTACAAATGAGACACAAGGTGTGAGGGCCCTGCTCGTGAGAGCTTACAATCTATTAGGGTGTATGGGTGAAACATACGGTAAGAAGTGCCAAGTTTACAATGGTCCAGCCATGTAATGATCGCTCTGTTGTTCTCATGACAGGGATAGATGAGATCAGACTAGACCACAGAGCAATGACAAGAGGAATACATGAAGAACAGAATCAGCAGAGTGGATTAACCCCACTTTACTGCTGCTGTAAGGAGGAGAGCTGATCTGTATGTAGTTTTATTACAAATAGTAGGTAATGACATAATGATTGCTCTATTGTATTCTAGACATGGAAAGATAAGGTAAGACTAGACCAGGAGGGTGAGGACAAGAGCGATATATGAAAGGATAATAGGTTTATCTTTTTCTACATGTGGGGTGGGGGGTTCCAGCACTCTTCTCACCTATCAGGTCCTGCTGATAACACTTACACCTCTTAGGCCGTAGTTGGCCTGGAAGAAATCCATCAAGTCTCCTCACTGTTCCTATCAGAGTTCACAGAGCGGAAGTCAAGGACAAATCACTAAGTCACCTACATAGGGGAACACCAAAATAAAAAACAAAACAATACAAAATTTTCCAAATTTTAAAAATTTTACCGTCCACATTTATAACCTTAAATTTCAAAAATTTGGTGAAAAATACTGAATTATTTGGAAATGGTCGTGTCCCTTTAAGCCTCCAGCGATCATGATTATGGGAATTCAGTTAAGTGGGCGTCACAAGTTTGTGAATATGGACACCCCGCCCCTCTATACTAGAAGAAGCTTATCACTCCCCTGGAACATATTATAAGGTCGGGATATCTAACTTTTTTTTGTGAAAAACCTTTTTTAAAGGGGTTTTCCTAAGTGATGAAGTGATGGCATCTGGTGTGGATGGAGGTTGGTTGCAGCCCCATGCGCAGCGCCGCTTCCTTATGTGCCTAGGACTACTTGTAATAGAAGACTAAAAGGATCAAAGCAACAAAGTGTCAATAAAGATACATAATGTTTCAATTTCATGCATTTCTTAAAGGGGTTGTCTCACTACATGGATTCCTCTCACAGTGGATAAACAAGCTTCTGTACTAGAGATAATACTCAGCAGGGAGTTACTCACCATGGACGGACAGCAGCTTGGGAGAATGGGATTAGAGAAAGATTATGGAGAGGTGGTCGGTAACCAGAGCAACTTGTGTACAGTAGCAGGAGGTAAAATCTCCTTTATCTCCTGAACAAAGCAGAATAAACACAGCAATGTATTTAGCATTAGTCTTCATTTACCATTTGCCTCCATTGTACAATTTAATCATCTTGGTGAGAGTGCCCCTTTAAGTAATTGTTTAGATTGTGATGAAGTATCTGCACGGTCACGGATGCATTCGTTTCCTTATTTCAGGTTTATCTTTTCATCTGTGACACCTTCATTGATTTTCCGTATAACAATATTTTGCCAAGGTCCTGTTCACTTGTGTCGGGAAATCTTCCAATATTTAATCTTATTTTTTTTTTTCGGGCTCCTTGTCTGCAGCAATAAGAATTAATTACAGCGGGCAGACGGCAGAACACCTGATGAGACTCATCTGCAATGAACTTATAATTTATATGAACAAACATGGAGGCCGCACTGTGAACTTGTGGAAAAGTTACAGTATGGGGTAATCTGAACCAATTTTTTTTTCTCTGACCCCAGCCATAAAATTGTTTTTTTTTTTACAATGCTGTTTAACAGAGCCTGCTCTTTCCCACAGCTCCAGGCTCCCACTTCCTGTTCAGGCTGTGGGCGGTTCTAGAGCTTCAGGCTCCCACTTCCTGTTCAGGCTGTGGGCGGTTCTAGAGCTTCAGGCTCCCACTTCCTGTTCAGACTGAGGGCTGTTCTGCTGCTTCAGGCTTTCATTTTTTGTTTAGGCTGTGGGTGTTTCTACAGCATCAGGCTCTCACTTTCTGTTCAGGCTGTGGGTGGTTCTACAGCTTCAGGCTCCCACTTCCTGTTCAGACTATGGGTGGTTCTGCAGCTTCAGGCTCCCACTTCCTGGTCAGACTGAGGGCAGTTCTATAATTTCAGGCTCCAACTTCATGTTCAGGCTATAGGAGGTTCTACAGCTTCAGGCTCACACTTTTTCTATTCAGGCTGTGGGCAGCTCTACAGCATTGACTGACATTTCAGCTCTGGTATTCCTAGCTGAGCCAGTTAGAGAAACATTGCTAATAGGTTTAAACAGTAAGGCAGAGACTTACTACGAGAGCTCTAAAGGGTTAAAATTTGACAGTAAGAAACATACACACCTTCCTGAGCTGCTGATAAGACACAGCACAGAGTAATGTCACCATCCAGGCCAGTACTAAAGCAGAGAGAGGTGGTCAATAACCCCAGGAAGCTTGTGTATATAAGCAAGAGATAAGAACTGCTCTATCTCTTAATGGAAGCAAAATCAGAACAGCAATGTATTTGGTAATAGTTTTTTTTTTTTGTTTTTTTTTTAAAACCTTTGCTAAATGTTTAAAGTTAATCAATGTTCACCTGGTTTTGTTTGTGTCCTTTGTGATTCGGGGAGCATGGTAGTCACTATATCCTCATGAATGACAATGTCCTGGGAAAAAAATAGCTCTAGTTCTGTATTTTTGCTACTTTTATTATTACAGAACAGGAAGTTGCTTTACAGAAGGAGAAGAAGTCTAATTTGTGTTATTTGTATCACTTTTGTATCTACTTGTATCAGTTTTAGTATTGTGAGGGCCGAGTGAAAGGGCCCTGGTACCAGAAGGGGTAAGTTAACGCATTCAAACCAGGTGAACAAATCTTACCTGGTTGGGGTTATGGGCCAGTAGTTCTTTTGTTTTTTGTGAGTACTACCATTAGTCGATTCAGGCCAACTCAAATTCAAAGGTCAACACTATTGGCCTTGACTATCGCTAAACCTGCAGCAGAAGTAGGGTGATGCCACCGTGTTATAGACGAGACCATAAGCTAGGTGAGATCAGAGCTTTAGCCGGTCATCGGTCAGTAGCTGGGACAGACTCTTTTTGAAGGGTGTTTCCAAACCTATATCCTTAGATTGTGCCATAAAGGTCTGATAGGTGCAGGTCCAAGAGGTGAGACTGGAGAATGAGGATCACCTTCCCTCGACCCTACCACTACCATCACCACCACCTCCTGTTCAATGTTCTTAAGATTTATTGGTGCAGAAAGAGGTGGCACTCAAGAACGGGAGTTGCCTTCTACCACCACCTCCTGTCGAATGTTCTTGAGATTGATTGGTTCAAATCCAAAAGGTGGGACTTGTGAATGGGGGTCGCCTTACCACCATCACCACCTCCTGTCCAATGTTCTAGAGATTGATTGGTGCAAGCCCAAAAGGCGGGATTTGAGAATGGAGGTTGCTTTACAACCATCACTACCTCCTGTCTAATGTCCTAAAGATTGATTTGTACAAGCCCAAAGGTGGGACTTGATAATGGGGTTCACCTTACCACCATCATCACCTCCTGTCCAATGTTCTTGAGATTGATTAGCACAGGTCCCAGAGGTGGAACCCACATCTATCTCAAGTGGTGGCGGATGAGGGCGGGAGAGGTAAGGCAAACCCCGTTCTTGAATCCCACCGCTTTGACCTGCACCAATCATGCTCAAGAACATTGGACAGGAGATGGTGGTGGTAAGGTGGACCCTCTTCTTGAGTCCAATCTCTTTGACCTCTACCAATCAATCTAAAACACATTGGTGGTGATGGTGGTGGTGGGGCAAGATGACCCCCATTCTCCAGTCCTTGTGCATTGGACATGTGGTGGTGAGGTAAGACAACTCCCATTCTTGAGTCCCGCACCCATTAATCTCAAGAGCATTGAGCAGGTGGTGGCAGTGGTGGTTCGATGACCTCTATTTTCGCGTCCATGCTCGTTGATCTCTACCAATCATTCTCCAGAGCTTTGGGGAGGTGGTGGCGATGGTGTTGGTGGTAGTGATGAGGTGACCTCTCTTCTCGACTCTAACCTCTTTCATCTCTACCAATCACTCTCAAGAACATTGGTCAGATGGTGCTGGGGAGGGAGTAAGGTGACCCCCGTTCTTGAGTCCCACCTCTTGGACTTGCACCTATCAGACATTTATGATATATCTTGAATATACAAAATGTAAAATTTCTTTGACTCTAAAAGAACCAATCAAGTCTGCGCAATTGGAACTTTTCCATACCTATTCCTGGTAGGACAGAAACTAACGCCGCTCGTTGCTGTTTCGTCATTTTTGCTGTTTACTTCTCTTCTGAATCGATCCCATCTTGTAAATCACTAGGATATTCCATCTCTTTATTTTCGGTGGGGGTCTGACCTCTGGGACCCCCACTGGTTTTCCTCACTTAGGGGCTTCCTACCATGCAGCTGGGGTTTTTTGTGGTACATGTTACCTCATTGAAAATACAATCGAATATCCAGCAAGAAAATTGAATAAAAATATATTAAAAACTTTATTCAGACTCCTCTGAAGAAGCGCTTGTAAGGCGTGAAACGCGTCATAGTGTGTTATTTTATGTAAAGATTAACACTCCTTTATTAATTTTAATGGAATGAAAGCCTTTATTATACATCATCCTCATCCTCCACCAGAGGGTTTTTCTTCCTGGAATCGAGCGCATTTTTCGGTTCATCTTTACTCATTGGGTATCGGTGACAGAATTGCGCTTACGCGTTTCAAACAAGTATGTTCTTAATCTAGCTTTTTCTACATGGGGTTGCAGCACTCTTCCCACCTATCAGGTCCTGCTGATAACACTTACACCTCTTTGTCCATAGTTGTCCTGGAAGGGAAAAGTATAGCACATTACCTGTTTGAAACGCGTAAGTGCAATTCCATTGCTGATCCCCGCAGTGCCGCTTTTTAATCCTTAATAGAGGTTTTTCATATATATATTTTAATTCCATTTTCTTGCTGGACTTTCAGTTGTATTTTGGATCCTTACACTTGTGTATAGTCGTTCTCTGTGCAAGATCCATGACTGTCTTCAGTGTTGGCTTAGCTGCAGGCTCTGGTTTGATGCCTCATTGACCAGCATTTATATCATAGGTGATTCGTGTTCTCATTTCTAGTCTAGACATTGTATTTTCTGAGCTAAGACTGTTATGTGGATTAACTCCTATCAGCCTCATCAGTCTGAAACAAAAATGATCTTCTTGGATTTAGGGATTTACATGGGAAATGTATCGGTCGGGGAAGGTTCGCTCACGGCTCAATGTCTGCTGTGTCAGCTTCGGTGTCAAACATGGAATTTATATCACGATCAATATTTTGTACCTTTGTGTTATTGGAGCGTTTATACAAAATGGTCAAAAAGTGAATTGATTTATAGAGAAACATTGTGGCTCCTGAAAGGAAATATAAAAGAAAACACAAAAGTCATCCAAATGCGAAGGATCCTTCAGAGTCCTGGGCTATGGGGCATCACTGTCCTGCTAGTTTGGCTCTATAAGGGGCTATTGCCGGTCACGTTGTCTGGAGTCATCGCGTCGCCTTGTTTACATCTGCTGCTCTTGTCCATCGGCAGGAGGACGGACATCTGCCAGGAGAGAAGCTTTGCAAATAATTTAATGAATGACATGAGGTTTAGATGTTTGTCTGTGGCAAGTCTGGGTCGCGATATCGGCTCAAAGGTGTTAATGGTCTAAAGTATCGATGAAGAGTTTGTATCTTAAATTCTTTATAGTAACATTTTGTATACATTGTATCAAATAATAGAATATCTATAGAAACTAAAGTCTAAATGGGCTCCCCAAAAAAGTAACATATTGTATAATGGGATGTCCAGAGACTCTCGAGTCGAAATGTGCTGCCCCCCAAAGGAGTGTTAATGGTCTAAAGTATCGATGAAGAGTTTGTATCTCATATTCTGAGATGTTATAGTAACATTTTGTATACATTGTATCAAATAATAATAAACTTTATTTAAATAGCGCCAACATATTCCGCAGCACTTTACAATTTAGAGGATGTAAGTACAGACAAGGAAAACAAACATTACACAGTAAAAAGATACGTACAGACACAAGGTGTGAGGGCCCTACCCCCAAGAGCTTAAAATCTATTAAATAATACAATGTCTATAGAAACTAAAGTCTAAATGGGCTGCCCCCTTCCTCCCCCAAAAAAGTAACATATTGTATAATGGGATGTCCAGAGAAGCTATAGCCAAAATGTGCTGCCCCCCCAAAAAAAAGATGTTAATGGTCTAAAGTATCGATGAAGAGTTTCTATCTTATATTCTGAGATGTTATTGTAATATTTTGTATACATTGTATCAAATAATGTAATGTCCAGAGAAACTAGTGTCCCTATGCAATCAAGGATTGCAAGTTTATTCTTGAGGCCACCAGTGGAGCTGATTCTTGGGCCACCAGTGGAGCTGATTCGTTGGGCCACCAGTGGAGCTGATTCTTGTGGCCACCAGTGGAGATGATTCTTGGGGCCACCAGTGGAGCGATTCTTGGGCCACCAGTGGGGCTGATTCTGGGGCCACCAGTGGAGATGATTCTTGGGCCCACCATGGAGGTGATTCTTGGGGCCCACCAGTGGAGGTGATTCTGGTGCCCACCAGTGGAGTTGATTCTTGTGGCCCACCAGTGGAGATGATTCTTGGTGCCCACCAGTGAAGTTTTATCTTGGGGCCCACCAGTGGAGCTGATTCCTTGGGGCCAACCAGGGGAGCGGATGCCTGGGGCCCCACCAGTGGAGGTGATTCCTGGGGCCCACCAGTAGAGATGATTCTTGGGGCCAACCAGTGGAGATGATTCTTGGGGCCAACCAGTGGAGCTGATTCCTTGGGGCCCACCAGTGGAGCTGATTCCTTGGGGCCCACCAGTGGAGCTGATTCCTTGGGGCCCACCAGTGGAGCTGATTCCTGGGGCCCACCAGTGGAGCTGAATCCTGGGAGCCCACCAGTGGAGCTGATTCCGGGGGCCCACCAGTGGAGCTGATTCCTGGGGCCCACCAGTGGAGCTGATCCTTGGGGCCCACCAGTGGAGATGATTCCTGGGGTACACCAGTGGAGATGATTCCTGGGGCTCACCAGTGGGCTGATTCTAGGGATCCACCAATTGAGATGATTCTTGGGGTTCACCAGTGGAGTTGATTCCTGGGGCCCACCAGTGGAGTTGATTCCTGGGGCCCACCCGTGGATTTGATTCCTGGGGCCCACCAGTGGATCTGATTCTTGGGGCCCACCAGTGGAGTTGAATTTTGGGACCCCACCAGTGGAGCTGATTCTTGGGTCACAATAGTGGAGTTGATTCTTGGGGCCCAATAGTGGAGTTGATTCTTGGGGCCACTAATGGAGCTGATTCTTGGGGCCCACCAGTGGAGATGATTCTTGGAGCCCCAACAGTGGAGTTGATTCTTGGCGCCACCAGTGGAGGCAATTCTTGGGGCCCATCAGTGATGCTGATTCTTGGGGCTCACTGGTGGGGCCTCAATGTTACTGGAGGACCCCAAAAATCCGCTCCACTAATGTATCAATTCCACTGGTTGGCCCCTTGCACCTCAGTCCAACACTACATATGACATCCTATTCAACTTCACATCCAGTTATTGTGATATAGGTTACCCCCTATGTTATGGTAACCAGTAATGACTTAGAAGTTGTACTGGGAGCGCTGCGGGATGGTCAATAAACCCCACAACAAGACCATAACCCCAATTTAGGGTTGGGGATAGGATTAGAGAGAGAAATTTGGGTTTCGGGATGGACTGCACCTACATTTCTCACAGTCTCTGTTCAATCATACAGGCACCTCTTTGGGCCCCACTAGTTGAGGGGGACGTATTTTGGCCGGGGTCCCGTCTTTTTCTTGTCTCTCACGCTGCGCACTTTTTCCTGAGACCTTTAGTAGCAAATGTGGTCGTAATGCTAAAAGTAAGCAAACTCCAAACCTATAATTTTTTGTGGGAGAGAATGTCTACACGAGGCTGAATGTGCTGTCATGAGCTCGGCAGTAATTACACCCCTCAACCTCCACCGGGATGAAAGAGCCAGCAGCTCATCATTGCAAATATCATCCGGGGCCTCTTAATGAGCGCGCCGCGGCTGCATCCAGTTAACCCTTCATCTCCCTTGAAACATTTTATGTCTTTCTCCCTCGAATGCTTTTATGTAACCCAATTATGGGTAAAGGACATTTGGTTATGTCCTATTGTTGGTAAAGAACTATAGGTCGGACTCGCATGCTGAGCCCACTCCATAGGTGGAGGGTGCTGTCTGATTATTACACCTGGCCCTCATCACCAGCATCAGGGAAAAGAGCCGGCTCTGGTCCCTGCTGTTTAACCTTTTAGATGACTGATGCTGTAGCCAGAGTGCAGGATGCCAACTGGTTACCATGGCAGCTGGAAGCCTAATGAAGACATCCATAGCTACCATATTAATGCTTCTATTACTTCCTGCCAGGTAATAGCAGAACCACCATCTTGGTACAAACCTCTGCATAATACAGTATATATGCTAGATGACCAGCAAAGGGACCTGACCCGGCTGATGCACAGCGTTCTCCCTGACCGGTACCTGACCCGGCTGATGCATAGCGCTCTCCTTGACCGGTACCTGACCCGGCTGATGCACAGCGCTCTCCTTGACCGGTACCTGACCCGGCTGATGCATAGTGCTCTCCTTGACTGGTACCTGACCTGGCTGATGCATGGCGCTCTCCATGACCGGTACCTGACCAGGCTGATGCACAGCGCTCTCCCTGACCGGCACCTGACCCGGCTGATGCACAGCGCTCTCTCTCACCGGTACCTGACCCGGCTGATGCATGGCGCTCTCCATGACCGGTACCTGACCTGGCTGATGCACAGCGCTCTCCATGACCGGTACCTGACCCGGCTGATGCACAGCGCTCTCTCTCACCGGTACCTGACCCGGCTGATGCCGAGCGCTCTCCATGACCGGTACCTGACCAGGCTGATGCACAGCGCTCTCCATGACCGGTACCTGACCCGGCTGATGCACAGCGCTCTCCGTGACAGGAACATGACCCGGCTGATGCACAGCGCTCTCCGTGACCGGCACCTGACCAGGCTGATGCACAGCGCTCTCCATAACCGGTACCTGACCTGGCTAATGCACAGCGCTCTCCCTGACCGGCACCTGACCCGGCTGATGCACAGCTCTCTCCCTGACTGGTACCTGACCCGGCTGATGCACGACGCTCTCCCTGACCGGTACCTAACCCAGCTGATGCACAGCGCTCTCACTGACCAGTACCTGTCCGGGCTGATGCACAGCGCTCTCCCTGACCACTACCTGACCGAGCTGAGGCACAGCGCTCTCCCTGACCGGCACCTGACTCGGCTGATGCACAGCGCTCTCCCTGACATCTCCAACATCATTGGCTCCATCATTTCTGCTCAGAGTGAATCGACTTTCAGCCCTGAACAGCGCTGAGGAGCACTCGTACCTTGTCCAGCAGAGATGCTCCCTGGCCCAGACGGTGATGCCTGTGCCTGGTGTTGTGGTCAGGTCATCTGGCACACAGACCTCGCTGATGTAACCGGTTATGAATGCTCTGACCTGACACTTGGCGCCTCTCACCTCCCTGTGCCTGGAGTTGTGCGACACTCATCATTCAGCTCCGCAGGGCATTGCTTACAATGAAGCGCTCATCAGTCTGTGATGGAGACAAAGGAGGCTCACCTCTTTGCCTTTCAGTTCCTCTTCCAGTCTCTCTGTATCCCTGACGCTTTGTGACACCCTAAGCTCATTGGTCACTTCCGTCTGAGAGCCTCCAGCTTGAAGCCTGACAATGGCGAGGTCCTGCTGATGACTCTGTGTGGCTCTAAGCTCAGTGGCCGCTTCCGTCTGAGAGCCTCCAGCTTGAAGCCTGACAATGGCGAGGTCCTACTGATGACTCTGTGTGGCTCTAAGCTCAGTGGCCGCTTCCGTCTGAGAGCATCCTGCCTGAAACTTGGCCATGGCGAGGTCCTGGTGACCAATTTTAAGGTGTTGTCTCGGTCTCATGATGTCACAATGTCAACAGCAGGATGAGGAGGACGGTTTAATCCCAATTCTTATTGATCCCCTAAATGTATTTGAATTCCGTTGTGAACGTTTTATTTCCAGCGACTGTATAAATTTTAATTTACGCCCTTTGATAGGTTCATGATTTGAGGGATGAATTGATAGCGTCTTGGGGGGAACCGAGAAACTCTTGAACTCGCCTCCTGGTTATTTATGCAGGACTGTTAAAATATTATGGTAACACAATCCGCTGGGTGCGCCGCCGCCGCCGCTAATGGGATTTTAATTGCTAAAAGCAAAGGAAAAAAAAGTCCAGCAATTCGGGGCCGTTTGCAAGTAAAGAGGTAATTAAGAGTCGTAGAAATATGAACTCGCCCCTATGAGGGTTCACGTAGAGGACGAGGCGTTGCGGGGGGCGACCCTCCATACGGCTGCGCCTGTTTGCTGATGATGCTATAGAAAAATAAACGAATGCAACTAAATATAAATAGATAATAAACCAGTATAGATAATAAACCAGTATAGATAATAAACCAGTTTGTATAACTATTAACAAATCAGTGTGAATAACTGTGGACTAGTACAAATAACTAATAAACCAGTATGGATAATGAATAAACCAGTGCATGTATATAGATAGAAACAAACCAGTATGAATAAATAAACCAGTATAAAAAATAAACCAGTGTGGATGACTAATAAACCTGTATAATAGCTATTAACAAGTCAGTGTAAATAACTTATAGACAAGTATCAGTGACTAAAACACTGGTATGGACACTAAATAAACCAGTATTGATAACTAATAAACCAGTTTGCATAACTTGTAAACCAGTATTAATCCCTAACAAACCAATATAAATAGCGTATAAACCAGTAAGGATAACTAATAGACCAGCATAGAAAACTTATGAACGAGTTGCCTGTCGCCCTCTTGTCCATGTGACTGATCTCGCCCTGTCGCCCTCCTGTCCATGTGACTGATCCCGCCCTGTCGCCCTCTTGTCCATGTGACTGATCTCGCCCTGTCGCCCTCTTGTCCATGTAACTGATCCCGCCCTGGCGCCCTCCTGTCCATGTGACTGATCCCGCCCTGTTGCCCTCCTGTCCATGTGACTGATCCCGCCCTGTCGCCCTCCTGTCCATGTGACTGATCCCGCTCTGTCGCCCTCCTGTCCATGTGACTGATCCCGCCCTGTCGTCCTCCTGTCCATGTGACTGATCCCGCTCTGTTGCCGCTTGTTTCTGTTCCTCTCCATGCAGCCGGTTCGGGCTTGTGATGTTTCCACAATGAGATTTTTCTATTTTTAGGGTTTCCTTGGGCTTCGTTAATGAGCGGCTCGATGTGTGGTGATGGCGGCTCCGCTGTGATCTCGTCACGTGGGAACCTAATGATTTTCCTCCTGTATTTGATTTTCTTGTCCTACTTACAGATCTGGGCCTTCATTGAGGACACGAGCGCTCGGGAGCGACTCTCATGTACAAATGAGCTGCGTCCATGGTAACCTGGTCGGTCGCCGGCTTTCGTGCTCTGTCGCTAAGGTCACCTGTGGAGGCCATTGACAGCCAATTAAACCTGCACAAGTCTTGGGGCCAAAAACCGTGACCTAAAACTGGTAACTCATACTCAGAGTCACGTCTGAGCAGCTGGATCTATACATTCACCACACTCCCCTCATGTACTGTATGAGCTAATTGCTACCCGCCTGGCCCGGTTCCAACCCTTCATCTTAGTGACCGGTCAGATGCTCGGTTGCCACTTCTTCTACTTCAGGTTTGGCTCCACTCCTCAGGATTTAGACCATTGTTGGGTTGTCAGGACTTCCAGCTCCAGGAGATGATATTGGTCCAGGAGGGCAGGTCCAGGAGATGACATTGGTCCAGGAGGGCAGGTCCAGGAGATGATATTGGTCCAGGAGGGCAGGTCCAGGAGATGATATTGGTCCAGGAGGGCAGGTCCAGGAGATGATATTGGTCCAGGTGGACGGGTCCAGGAGATGATATTGGTCCAGGTGGGCGGGTCCAACAGATGATATTGGTCCAGGTGGGCAGGTCCAGGAGATGATATTGGTCCAGGTGGGCAGGTCCAGGAGATGATATTGTTCCAGGAGGGCAGGTCCAGGAGATGGTATTGATCCAGGAGGGCAGGTCCAGGAGATGATATTGGTCCAGGTGGGCGGGTCCAGGAGATGATATTGTTCCAGGAGGGCAGGTCCAGGAGATGGTATTGATCCAGGGGGGGCAGGTTCCAGGAGATGGAATTGGTCCAGGAGGCAGGTCCAGGAGATGGGAAATTGGTCCAGGAGGGCATGGGCCAGGAGATGGTATTGGTCCAGGAGGGCAAGGTCCAGGAGAGATGGTAGTTGCGGTCCAGGAGATGGTATTGGTCCAGGAGATGGTATTGGTCCAGGATGGCAGGTCCAGGAGATGGTATTGGTCCAGGAGGGCAGGTCCAGGAGATGCTATTGGTCCAGGTAGGCAGGTCCAGGAGATGATATTGGTCCAGGAGGGCAGGTCCAGGCGAGGGTATTGGTCCAGGAGGGACGGTCCAGGAGATGATTGGTCCAGGTGGGCGGGTCCAGGAGATGGTATTGGTCCAGGAGGGCAGGTCCATGATGGCAGGTCCAGATGGTATTGGTCCAGGGCAGGTCCAGGAGATGATATTGGTCCAGGAGAGCAGGTCCAGGAGATGGTATTGCTCCAGGAGGGCAGGTCCAGGAGATGATATTGGTCCAGGAGGGCAGGTCCAGGAGATGATGTTGGTCCAGGAGGGCAGGTCCAGGAGATGGTATTTGTCCAGGAGATAATATTGGTCCAGGTGGGCAGGTCCAGGAGATGTTATTGGTCCAGGAGGGCAGGTCCAGGAGATGATGTTGGTTCAGGTGGGCAGGTCCAGGAGATTATATTGGTCCAGGAGGTCAGGTCCAGGAGATGATATTGGTCCAGGAGGGCAGGTCCAGGAGATGATATTGGTCCAGGAGGGCAGGTCCAGGAGATGATATTGGTCCAGGAGGGCAGGTCCAGGAGATGGTATTGGTCCAGGAGGGCAGGTCCAGGAGATGATGTTGGTCCAGGTAGGTCAGTGTCCAGGAGATGATTTTGTTCCATGAGGGCAGGTCCAGGAGATGATATTAGTCCAGGAGGCAGCCAGGAGTGATATGGGCCCCGGGGGGCAGGTCCAGGAGATGATATTGGTCCAGGGGGGCAGTCCAGGAGATAATTGGTCCAGGTGGGCGGTCCCAGGAGATGATTTTGGGTCCAGGAGGGCGGTCCAGGAGATATTAGTCCAGGTGGGGTGGTCCAGGAGATATTTGTCCAGGAGGGCAGGTCCAGGAGATGATATTGGTCCAGGAGGGCAGGTCCAGGAGATGATATTGGTCCAGGAGGGCAGGTGTAGGAGATGATATTGGTCCAGATGGGCAGGTCCAGGAGATGATATTGGTCCAGGTGGGCAGGTGGTCTCTCCCAGCCCCGCTTGTTTCTATTCCTGACTGCAGCTCTGTTTCCTGACCTCACTCCTGTTTACCTTCTTGGATACTGGCTAATTTAAATTGAAAGTGGCTCATATTTAGCAATTGAATTCTGGTTTTGCACAGTCAGAACGGGGGCTCAGTGGTTGACAGTGCAGCATTGGTGGCTCAGTGGTTAGCACAGTGCAGCACAGTCGCTTATTGGGTACCACAGATCAACACATTGGCGCAATGGTCGGCACAGTATTGCACAATGGCTCAGTGGTTAGCAACATGGCTTAGTGGTTAGCACAGTGCAGCAGTTTCTTAGGTTTAGCATGGTGGAGAACAGTGGCTCATTGGTTCGCACAGTGCAGCAGACTTTGGCTCAGGGGTTAGCACAGTGCAGCACTGTGGCTTAGTAGTTTGTATGGTGGCTCAGTAGTTAACACAGTGCAGCAAGCTGGGTCATTGGTTAGCACGGTAGAGCATGGTGACTCAGTGATTTTCAGTACAGTAGCTCAGTGGTTAACACTGTGGCTCACTATTTTTTGACACATGCAAGCAAGGTGGCTCAGTAGTTATCAAAGTAGAGTATGATGGCTCAGTGATTTCCAGTACAATGGCTCGGTGGTTAACACTGTGGCCCAATAGTTGGCATGTTGAAGCAAGGTGGCTCAGTAGTTAGCACAGTGCAGCAAGCTGGATCATTGGTTAGCATGGTCGAGCATGGTGGCTCCGTGATTTGCAGTACAGTGGCTCAGTGGTTAACACTGTGGCTCACTAGTTGACACATTGCAGCAAGGTGGCTCAATGGTTAGCACAGTAGAGCATGATGGCTCCGTGATTTGCAGTACAGTGGCTCAGTGGTTAACACTGTGGCTCACTAGTTGACACATTGCAGCAAGGTGGCTCAGTGGTTAGCACGATGCCTTGAAGCACTGGGGTCCTGGGTTTACATCCCAGCAAGGATAACATCTGCAAGGAGTCTGTATGTCCTTCCCATGTTTGTCTGGGTTTCCTCCGGGTTCTCTGGTTTTCCCCACACTCCAAAAACATCCTGATAATCTGGATTTTAGACCTGAGCCCCAATGGAGACAGGGAGCAACGTGACTGCTGACAATCCCTGTACTGCCCTATGGTATATAACGACGCTATATGAATGAGTAAAATAACATCACTCCTATTGTCACCAGTATCTTGGGTCTGTCTCGAGGTTTCGTTAGGCCCGCGCCCTCTTGGCCTCGCTCTGCTGGTTACTCTCTAATAATTCCGATATTATTTTCAGAGGTAACGAAGGTAAAGCTTGACCCTTCCTCCGCTGGGAAGAGGACATGGATCTGGTGGGGGGGGGGTCCTGTGTACCTGGGGCTACAGGGCGTAAATCATGTGGGAACCGGACACCATAATGGAGCAGCGCCGGGGGCGAGGGAACGGGGTTGGGAGGAATTTGCGCCGATTCTCCAGCGTCCATCACTTATTACTGGAGTTTTTAGGGTTTTTGTACTTTATTGAAACATTGTAGCATTTGTTAAGCTCAATGTATTTTATTCTCAACCAGTTCTTCCAAAGCGACTGTAGCTACTTCTAGGATTGTTACAGAAGCTGTTTCTTGTGGTGAATGGCGCCCTGCTTTCTCTATTACATTGTTCCTCTTAGTCACAGACCCTCTGTGCACGGACTTGACTTTTTAGATTATTTTTCCAGAAAGGAAAGAGAATTGGACCGGACTGGTCAGCGCTGGTCTTATTTGATTTCAAAGACTGAGTGCAAGAGGGACATGAAGGCTCACAGGCTGGCACAGTGCATTACAGTGGCTCAGTGGTGAGCAAAGTGCATCATGATGCTCAGAAGGGTTAGTACAGATGCATCACGGTGACTCATTTGCAATTCATTGCAGCACGGTGGTACTCAGTGTTTAGCACAAAGCAGCAAGGTGCTCAAGTGGTTAGCACAAGTGCAGCACGATGGCTCAGTTGTTACACAGTGCAGCACGATGGCTCAGTGGTTAGCACAGTGCAGGCATGACGTGACTCGTGGTAGCAATGCAGCATGACGGTGACTCATGGTTAGCACAGAGCAGCAACAGTGTCTTCAGTGGTAGCACAGTGCAGCATTTGACTCAGTGGTTAGACAACAGTGCAGCATTTTGACTGAGTGGTTAAGCACAGTGCAGCATGACATGACTCAGTGGTTAGCACAAGAGCAGCAGTTTTTGACTCATTTTAGCACATGCAGCATGGACGAGACTCAGTTGGTTAGCACAGTGCAGCATGACGGTGACTCGGTGGTTAGCACAGTGCAGCACGGTGACTCAGTTGCTATCGCGGTAGCATTTGTTCTAGAACAGGGCGCCGGATCCATCATCCTATACCTCAGTATTTTTCTTACATTGTTCCAAACCCGTTGCTTGTGCGATCGTTCTCAGATTGAAGGATCAGCGCTGCCGATCGGAGTCCTCGGAGAGAGCCAAGCATGCGTTCTACGAGCGTTGTCCTCTATATTATATGCCAACAACTCAGTGAGCATCACCATTTTTATTACTTATTTTTTTTCCAATTTGGACATCACCATAGAGCACCCCCCCCCACACTTTTTTTTCTCTTTTATTTCTCAGTTGCTATCGCAGTGCAGCATGGTGACTCATGTTAGCACAGTTTCACATGGTTACTCTTGTGGTAAGCACTGTGCAGCACTGTGGCTCAGTGTTAGCACAGTGTAAAAAAAAAAGAAGAAAAACAGCATGGTATCAGTGGTAAGACAGTGCAGCACAGTGGTTCAGTGGTTAGCACTCTGAAGCACAGTGGCTAAGTAGATAACAACAAGCAGCATGGTAGCTCAGTGGTTAGCACAGTACAAAATGGTGGCTCAGTGGTTAGCACAGTGCAGCATAGTGGCTCAGTGGTTAGCACTGTTTCCTTGCATGTCCTTCCCGTATTTGTGTGGGTTTCCTCTGGATTCTCCAGTTCCTCCTACATTCCAAAAATATATAGATGGGTTAATCTGGAATTTAGATTGTGGCCCCAATGGGGACAGGGGGCAATGATTTTTGTTTTCCAATTTGGATGTAAAAATGTCTTACCAGTAAAAGACACCGCAGGTAACAATCGGCGCAATTTGTCAGGACTGCGTCTGTTCTTCCATCATCGGCGCAGGAGCCACCTGCCTCCCAGGGTCACTCCTTGATGAATGTCATCATTAAATTGTAATTTTATTGCAGTTTGTTCGCCTGTGAAATGTTAATGTGTAACCGCGGCTTTCAGGAATTCAGAGGGGTCACTGCTGCTCCGAGTTGGGTTAGTACCACAGATACTTCACTTCCAGGTGGGATTGATTTTTTAGGAATCGGGAAAGCCACGTCAGCCGGAAAGAAATGCAACATCTTCAAAGTTGCTTCACTTTGTAGGGAAATATTACAAGTGGATATTTGAAGTATTTGAAATCCTGGGTATAGGCTCTCAGACGGCTCCGACCAGGATGCTGCGCTTTGCAGGGATACCCATCCGGACCAGGTAGCCTTGCTTCCTGTTTATAGGCTCATTGACTTTGTATCTCTCGGTCTGATTCACGTGGATGTTGGAGATTTCATTAGGAGCCTTCATCATGGATTCCATCAAAAATTATGAAAAAAGTAGCGCAGCATGCCGTGCTGCTAACATGACACCATGATGGAAACCCAATGGACCCCACTACAGTCAATGTCACAGATGTAATGGGAACAAGCTTCATCTAGCAGTATCCATTGTGTAATTTATTGCCACTTTATATTACATTTGTTGTGGATGTTATATATAGTTGGATACATTGTTGTAGATGTTAGATGTAGTTGGATACATTGTTGAAGATTTTAGATACATTGTTGTGGATGTTATATAGTTGGATACATTGTTGTAGATGTTAGATGTAGTTGGATACATTGTTGAAGAATTAGATACATTTGTGATGGATATAGTTGGATACATTGTTGTAGATGTTAGATGTAGTTGGATACATTGTTGAAGATGTTAGATACATTGTTGTGGATGTTATATATAGTTGTATACATTGCTGTGGATGTTATATACATTTGTTATAGATATTAGACACATTGATATAGACATTAGATATATTGTAAACATTACATGAATGTAGATGTTAGATACATGTATATACGTGTCTTTGTTATAGATGTTAGATCTTAATCATTGTGGATGTTGGATACATTGTTATATACAGTACATTGTTGTAGATATTAGTTACATTGCTACCGTATAGGCATTAGATACATTGTTAGAAACAGTGCATGTTTGTAGATGCTAGATACATTGTTATATACATTGATATAGATGTTGGATACATATATGTTAGACACAGTGTTGCACATTTTGTTCCATACCTTGTTGTAGTTGTTATGTGCATTGTTATATACATTGTTGTAGATGTTATATTCATTGTTCCATACGTTGTTGTAGATGTTATATACATTACATATAGTTACATAATTACATAGTTTGCAAGGCCAAAAAAAGACATACGTCCATGCAGTTCAGCCACCATTGTTGTAGATGTTATGTACATTGTTGTAAATTTTATATCCATTGTTGTAGATGTTGTATACATTATTATATACAATTATATAGATGTTGGATACATTGTTCCATAAGTTGTTGTAGATGTTATGTACATTGTTGTAAAGGCTAGACACATTGTTATATACATTGATATAGATGTTGGATACTATGTTCCATTCATTGTAGATGTTAGATACATTGTTATATAATTTGTTGTATTTGTTATGATACTTTGAACATTGGAGGCTTCGCTCTGTTTTCATGTTCTTCGAATTATTTGTGATCTTTGACAGAAATTAAAGGCTATTTCCTGTTTATTTGAGCCTTGTGGCTTTTTCAATGTTTTCTTGTTTTGTGTTTAGTGTTTTTATGTTGTTCCAATAAAATCTTGTGATTATACTTTCCGGGTCTGCAACAGTTTTACTAAGTTTAATAATGTTGCTGGGTTTTGGAGCTCTATGAGCATGACTATTTTAGTAAATGCCTTATAATTCTTCATTTGTTTACAAAACTGGATCACTTTTATTTTTACCTCTACAGTGTGTTCCTCCTAGAAATGTACAAATACAGTGACCAGTGACAGACTGGGGAGTTAATTTTTAGGGCGCGTTCCCACGGCACAGGACAAATAACCGGGCGGTATTTGTCCTGTTTTGCGGCCTTCCACACGGCCGCGGGAGGGGGGGGCTTTTCTCCGCGATGAACAGAGAATAGCCCTCCCCCTTCGCATGGCTAGCACAGATTCCGTACGGGTTTTCCATAGAGCAACATTGTGCTCATTTTCTCCTGGTTTTCAGGCGGTCCGAAAAACCGTAAACCGGCTCAAAAACCGGCCGAAAACCTGTGCAGTGGGGAGATGCCCTTAGTGCTCACTAGTAGAGATGATTCTTGGGGTCACCAGTGGAGATGATTCTTGGGACTCATCATTGGAGTTGATCCTAGGGCACAGAAATTGGACTTGGTTCTAGAGCCACCCATTGGAGTTGATTCTTGGCCCACCATGGAGCTATTCTGGAGCCAACAGAGATTTACTTCTTTGGGCCACCAGTGGAAATGATTTCCATCTTGGGGTCCTATCAGTGGGAGCTGATTCTTGGGGCTACCAGTGGAGATGATTCTTGGGGTCAGCAGTGGAGCTGATTCTTAGGGCCCACCATTGGAGTTGGTTCTTGGGGCCACCAGTGGAGTTGATCCTTGGGGCCCACCAGTGGAAATGATTCTTGGGCCCACCAGTGGAGATGATTCTTAGGGCCCACCATTGGAGCTGGTTCTTTGGGCCACCAATGGAGTTCATTCTTGGGGCCCACCAGTAGAGAGGATTTCTTGGGGCCACCAGTGGAGGTGATTCTTGGGGCCCACCATTGCAGTTGATTCTCGGGGCCACCAGTAGAGAGGATTTCTTGGGGCCCACCAGTGGAGATGATTCTTGGCTCCCCCCAATGGAGCTGATTCTTGGCTCCCACCAATCGAGCTGATTCTTGGGGCCCACAAGTCGTGCTGATTCTTGGGGCCCACAAGTCGAGCTTCTGAATAGAGGGGTTTGAACAGTCCTTAAAACCCCTCCTGATTATTGCATTGTGAAAGTGCACATGCACTGATCGGTTTAATAGATTGTCCGCGCTCGCTATGAGCTGTAAATCTTCCTGTGTGAAGGGTCCTATACCTATTGGGGTTGTGACTATAGTAGATTGTGTAGTGACTCTGGCAAATGGAATAGTAGTGCCCAGGCCTGGACTTGTCCAAAGGAGAGCAGGGGAAGACCCTAGTGGGCCACTGGGCATGTTGGGCCCCTAGGAGTGGCCGACATAGGGCTGCTTGTCAGGGATATAGGCAGATAAAGAGAGGTGGAAAGCAATAGTCATGTGTAGTAATATGGGCTCTGAGTATCAGTTCCACTGATGGGCCCGAAGTATCAGCTCCACTGATGGGCCCTAAGTATCAGCTCCACTGATGGGCCCTAAGTATCAGCTCCATTGATGGGCCCGAAGTATCAGCTCCATTGATGGGCCCTAAGTATCAGCTCCATTGATGAGCCCCAGGCGTCCCAGTCCTGCAATAGTAGACCCAATTTTCAATTTACTAATTCCTTTCCAGGAGGAATAACAGAGGAACAGCACAACAGAGCGTTAATGGAAGCGATGCTTTAAAATTCATATTTCATGGGAAATTCAAGTATTCGTACAAATCCAGAGACGTCCAGAATATGACCATTAAAATTCCTGTAGACTTCAATCCGCTCATTGATTATTTGACTTTTCGCCTCCAGCAGTAACAGAGGAATTTCGCCTCCGCACCTGCTCTTCTTCTTCTTGGTTTGTTCTCGCTCTCCGCTATCCTGCGTTCCATCAAGTCACTGTCCATTATGTGTAAACCTGAGGAGCTTGGCAAGGAGTTGGAATAATCTGGGCCGAGTCCAGTTCCTTCTGACGGCCCCATGTTTTGTTAGGAAAATGATAAGTTTTACTCCTGATGAAATGAAAAAATGCCAAACAAATTCCTCCCTGGGGGGGAAAAGACAATGAATTGTAAATCCTATGAAGTTATTGCAGAAGCAAAGAAGACGATCCCGATCACTCTGTATTATTATCATAGGTATGTATATGGCACCAACATATTCCGCAGCGCTGCACAGAGGTGGCTTTTACGCAACAACTTAATAAAATCTAATGATACCCATTTGACTAAAGTCGGCAGTGATTAACCCTGTATTTGAGAATATTTAAGTTCACATGAGCATGTGAGCACACTTGATGCTTGGTCATTTGGTTTTTGGGGGACTTTCATTTCCACCATTGCTCACTTGTTTTACACGAGGCTTTTTGTTAGAAGGGTCCCACAAAATTAAAGTTATCATGAGGTGTCTCTGTGTCTGGATCCCCAGTGATTGACCGCAACAAGTGTTTCCCTGCAGACGCCACAGGTACAGGGATGTTACAAGGTGTGCTTGAATCAGTGGGGTGCCCAGATGATGAACAGAGATAAGAGGTCCCTTAAAGAGAAATGTTTCTTGTATGAGTCTGTCTCTTGGCTAGGATCTTCTTCATAAGCATCTTCTTCTGGCTAGGGTGCTCTCAATAACAACTCTTCCTTGGGCCTCGGGCTCTTCAAAAGCACTTCTTCTTGGCTAGGGGGCTCTTCTTAAGCATCTTCTTCTTGGGCTAGGGTGCTCTTCAAAAGCGTCTTCTTCTTGGCTAGGGTGCTCTTCATAAGCGTCTCTTCTTGGCTAGGGGTGCTCTTCATAAGCGTCTTCTTCTTGGGCTAGGGTGCTCTTCATAAGCGTCATCTTCTTGGACTAGGTGCTCTACATAACATCTTCTCTGGGCTAGGGTGCTCTTTCAAAACATCTTCTTCTGGCTAGGGTGCTCTTCATCATCATCTTCTTCATGTGCTAGGTGCTCTTCATAAGCATCTTCTTCTTGGGCTAGGGTGCTCTTCATAAGCATCTTCTTCTTGGGCTAGGGTGCTCTTCATAAGCATCTTCTTCTTGGGCTAGGGTGCTCTTCATAAGCGTCTTCTTCTTGGGCTAGGGTGCTCTTCATAAGCGTCTTCTTCTTGGGCTAGGGTGCTCTTCATAAGCATCTTCCTCTTGGGCTAGGGTGCTCTACATAAGCATCTTCTTCTTGGACTAGGATGCTCTTGATACATGTCCTTTGCTTGGTCTAGGATGCTCTTCATAAGTGTCCTCTTCTTCAGCTAGAATGTTTTTCATAAGTGTCCTCTGGTTGGGCTAGGCTGTGTGGGAAACGTGGTCTTTTATATAGGGCACAAGTATTCCAAAGGTATTGTGGACCATTGTAGACCATTGTGGGGTATTGTGTACATTTATGGGGTATTGTAGACCACTGTGGACCATTGTTGGGTGTGGTGGACCGTTGTAGACCATTGTGGGGTATTGTGAACCATTGTAGACCATTGTGGACCATTGTAGGTGGCTGTAGACCATTGTGGGGTATTGTGGACCATTGTAGACCAATGTGGGGCATTCTGGACCTTTTTGGGGCATTGTGGTCCATTGTAGACCTTTGTTGGGTATTGTGGACCATTGTGGGGTATTGTGGACCATTGATTGTGGACCATTGTGGAGTATTGTAGACCATTGTGGGGTATTGTAGACCATTGTAGACCATTGTGGAGTATTGTGAACCATTGTAGACCCTTGTGGAATATTGTGGACCATTGTAGACCATTGTGGAGTATTGTGGACCATTGTGGGGTATTGTGGACCATTGTAGACCATTATAGGGCATTATGGATCATCGTGGGGGCGTTGTGGACCATTGTAGACCATTGAGGGGGTGTTGTGGACCATTGCAGACCATGTCTGACCTATACTCGCCTGCGGTCCCGCAGTGGTATATAGGTCAGGGTACTGTTTCTTTTTTTTCAAAGTTTCCCAATGAAAGTGGTGTAGCCCCTAACCTTGATGTGAATAGGGTCTAAAACACCAACAGGGTTCCCCAGAGAGAGAGGTGTTCCTTGTAGCCTCCACTCTGGCTAACAGATGAGAGCCCCAAATGGTGACCTCCACCTCTATAGAGTCGATATTAGAGCATCAGGACACGGGTTGTCTACACACGTCTCAGTAGAACCAACAGATTTTCCCCGTCTTTGCTGGCGATGGAGTCGACGTTTGTTCAGATCCGAGCAGTTGTTATGATAAAATCTTGCGTTTTGCCCATTCAGCAAGGAGAATGTGGCCATGGAGCCGCTCGGCCGGGAGGGGAGCTGGGGCTGAGCTTCTGTAATGACTCGAAGGAAAGTGAATTTCCTCTGGGCCCAGGTTCTGTTTTTCTTGCATTCCTCGCATCCGGAGTGGATGTGACCACAAGGAATGTGTGCGCCGTCCATGGAGCTGGTAATTGCGGGGAGCTCGCTTATAGCAGCCGCGCTCTAGAATTACACAGTCTCGGGCACCGGCCGCGCATTTCTGTGGGATGACCAAAGAAGACTCACGGGAACCAAACTTTTCTCCAGGAGTCTTGGAGTTGGTTGGTTCACCTTCTCTATTCTGTAACCTGCTGCAATTATCAATCAATATTCATCAGGAAGGATTCTTTACAGCCATCATATATTCTTTACTGTTTCCTTAGGAAAGTTTTAGTAGCTTAAGGGAAAGTCAGCGTTTGAAGTTCCTCATGTAAATATCTACTTACTGTGATGAGTCTCCACATTCTGGACCCTTCTGGACCACGGTGGAACTTTGTGGGTCCTTCTGACTAACTGTGAGCATTATAGATCTTTATGGACCAATGCAGGGCATTGTGGACCCTTCTGGATCATTGTATAAAAATCTGTTTCCTATGATCGGTCTCTGTATTCGGTATTGTAGACCATTCTGGACCATGGTGTAAAATAAATATTTAGTGTTATTGGTCTCCACATTGTGCATTGTGGACCATTGTGGAGCATTGTGGAGCATTGTGGGGTATTGTAGACCATTGTGGAGTATTGTAGACCATTGTGGGGTATTGTGGACCATTGTAGACCATTGTGGGGTATTGTGGAGCATTGTAAACCATTGTGGACCATTGTAGACCATTGTAGACCATTGCGGAGTATTGTGGGGCATTGTAGACCATTGTGGACCATTGTGGAGTATTGTGGACCATTGTGGAGTATTGTGGACCATTGTAGGGCATTGTAGACCATTGTAGACCATTGTAGACAATTGTGGGGTATTTTGGAGCATTGTAAACCATTGTGGACCATTGTGATGTATTGTGGACCATTATAGACCATCGTGAAGAATTGTGGGGCATTGTGGACCATCGTAGACCATTGTGGATCATTTGGGGGTATTGTGGACCATTGTGGTGCATTTTGGACCATTGTGGGGTAGTTTGGACCATTGTGGGGTATTGTGGATCATTGTAGACCATTGTAGACCATTGTGGATTATTACAGACCACTGTGGACCATTGTGAGGCATTGTAGACCCTTGTGGGATGTTTTGGACCATTGTGGGGCATTGTAGACCATTGTGGACCATTAGATCATTGTAGTGCATTGTGAGCCATTGTAGACCATTGTGGAGCATTGTAAACCATTGTGGGGTATTGTGGACCATTGTAGACCATTGTGAGACATTGTAGACTATTGTGTACCATCATAGACCATTGTGGGGTATTGTGGACCCTTGTGTACCATCGGAGTATTGTATTGTGGAGCATTGTAAACCATTGTGGAGTATTGTGGACCATTGTGGAGTGTTGTGGACCATTGTAGATCATTGTGGGGTAGTTTGGACCATTGTGGGGTAGTGTGGACCATTGTGGGGTATTTTGGACTATTGTAGACCATTATGGGGCATTGTGAGCCATTGTAGACCATTGTGGGGTATTGTGGACCATGGTGCAAACATTATTAACTGTGATGAGTCTCCATATTGGGCATTGTGGACCATGGTAGACTATTCTGGACCATTGTGGAGCATTGTGCATCATTGTGTAAAAGAGATAAAACTTGATAGTAAAGAGATAAAACTGAATAGCCAGGCAGACTCATCTCACTTTACTGTAGCTGCTGATGCTTACTTCTATGTAGTCTCATTTCAAATAGTAGGTAATGACATAATGATCACTCTGTTGTTCCCTGGAAAGGTATAGATGAGATTAGACTAGACAGGACAAGAGCAATACATGAAGGATTAATCAGCAGAGCATACCAATCTTATTTTACTACAGCTGCTGTTTAGCTCTATGTAGTCTCATTACCTACTATTTGTAATTACAGAGTGATCACACTATTGTTCTCTGAGTCAGGATAAGTAAAATTAGCCAAGTCCACCGGGCAATGAGAAGAGCAAAACATGAAAAGATAATGGGTTAATTTTTTTTCTGCACTGACGGGTTTCCAGCTTTCTTCACACCTCCTCTCTCATGGTTTCTGCTGATAACGCTGATGTCTCTCACCTCCAGCTGATAACACTTACACCACTCGGGCCATAGTCGGAGCCATCAAGCGATCCTCTCACTGCTGCCAATCCATGTAACAGTCGGGTGTTGCTTAATGTGTTAGTCGTGCCCCTTGGACGCCCCATCGCCCTCAATCGCCCCCGATACCCAATTTGCTGGTCTCATATAACATTTCCCTTTTTCTTGTTCTATAGTGAAAAATATCACAGAAGTAAAAGCTCGGCCACGATTTCCACCTGAAATAGACATTTCCACATGAGACGTTTTTCCACTTCATGTTTCCTAAATTTGAGGGAGACGTCTCTGTTATTTCTGGCCTCCATCTTTGCTCCGGTTTTCGTCTGACTGGTATTTGGCCGTCCCCACCAATAAGTCACGGCTGGCGCCAGTATTTTAAGTTCACCACTCGGTATAAGTTAGTTGTTTCATTTCACTTTGATTCTGTGTTTTTCTATACAGTTAAAGGGGTTGTAACGTTACAGCGCCCCGCTCGTCCTCAGGTTGTGTTTGGTATTGCAGCTCAGCTGTATTATGGACAGCGGTGGTGTAGGGTCTGCAATACCGGACACAACCTATGGACAGGGGTGGTGCTGTTTCTACAATACCAGGCAAGACCTAGAAATAAGGGTGGCTCTGTTTCTACAATAGCAGTCACAATCTATAGACAGGGGTGGTGCTGTGTCTGCAATACCAGGCATGACCTATAGACATGGATGGCGCTGTGTCTGTAATATCAAGTACAACCTATGGACAGGGATGGTGCTGTGTCTGCATTACCAGGTACGACCTATGGACAGGGGTGGCGCGTTCTCAGTCCCAGCAAAACCCTTTGGGACAGGGGGGCCCTTTGTTCATACAAGGCTACCTATGGACAGATGGGCGTGCCCTCTTTCCAGGCGACCTTATGGACAGGGGTGGCGCTGTGTCCTGCATACCCAGGAATACTATGGGGGTGGCGCTTGGGGAGGAGGGATTTTGTTATGTAGCAGAAAAGACTGTCTTTGATGACAGTCTGAGATGTCTCTCCCCCCAGCAGCAGTCTCACCCCCGCAGCAGCAGTCTCACCCCCGCAGCAGCAGTCTCACCCCCGCAGCAGCAGTCTCACCCCCCAGCAAGCGTTCTCCCCCCAGCAGCAGTTCTCTCCTCCCCCAGCAGCAGTCTTCTCCCCCCCAGCAAGCAACGTCTCTCCCCCCCCATGCAGCAGCTCTCACCCCCAAACAGCAGTCTCCCCCCCAGCAGCAGTCTCCCCCCCAGCAGCAGTCTCCCCCCCAGCAGCAGTCTCACCCCCCAGACAGTTCTCCCCCCGCAGCATTCTTTCAGTTTTTCTCTTGAATTTGACCCCTTTATTTTCTCGCCCTATAAGTAATGTAAAACGTATGGCGAACCCCCGGCCGCCGCACGTTCTCTTGTGCTGTTGTTTCTGGCCTCTCTCCAGAGGGGCCGGCAGGTTGGTGCCTTTGATCCTCTGCAGCGTCCACAGGAAACCTCCTAATATCGGGGTGACACAGAGATGGCGGTGTAAAGATCCCGCACAATGGCGCTGTGCGAGCCGCCATCACTAATTTATCAGGATGAATAATTGAAGAGCTCCAGGAGCGATGGAGTCACGCGAGCTGCGGGGAAGCAGAGGCACCGTCCGTCCCGCGCCATCACCGTATAAAAGATACCGCCACCTCACCAATTTCATGATGCCCCTTTATTGTTCTACTTACCCCAATTTCCATTATGTTTTATGGCTCTGAGCTGGAGAAACAATGCTGAAACCAGTCAGGCATTCACAGCAGCACAGAGTGTTTAAGGGAAAGCATTGAATGTACTAGTTTATTAGAATTGTTATTTGGCTCTATATGGCGGTATTATATCAGCATTGTGTAGTAGTATTACTTGGCACTGTACGACACTTATTGTCTGTCACTATATGGCGGTATTATGTCAGCACTGTGTAGTAGTATTACTTGGCACTATAAGACACTTATTGTCTTTCACTATATGGCGGTATTATATCAGCATTGTGTAGTAGTATTACTTGGCACTGTATGATGCTTTTATTGTCTGGCACTATATGGCGGTATTATATCAGCATTGTGTAGTAGTATTACTTGGCACTGTATGATACTTTTATTGTCTGGCACTATATGACGGTATTATGTCAGCACTGTGTAGTAGTATTACTTGGCACTGTACGACACTTATTGTCTGCACTATCGGTATATATACATTTGTAGTATATTACTTGGCACTATATGGCGGTATTATGTCAGCACTGTGTAGTAGTATTACTTGGCACTGTATGATACTTTTATTGTCTGGCACTATATGGCGGTATTATGTCAGCACTGTGTAGTAGTATTACTTGGCAATGTATGATACTTTTATTGTCTTGCACTATATGGCGGTATTATGTCAGCACTGTGTAGTAGTATTAATTGGCACTATATGACACTTTTATTGTCTGGCACTATATGGCGATATTATGTCAGCTCTGTGTAGTAGTATTAATTGGCACTGTATGACACTTTTATTGTCTGGCACTATATGGCGGTATTATGTAGAATTTTAGTGGGATTACTTGGAAATGTATAAAACTTTTTATTGTTTCCATTTATATGGGGGTTATTATGTCGCACTTTTGTTTTTGTTTTAAATTTTGGCACAATATGCCTTTTTTTTGGGTCTGGAAATTTTAAATGGCGTTTTATGTAACCCTTGTTTTGTATTTTTAAAAATTTGGACTTTGACACTTTTTTTGTCTGGCATTTTTGGGCGGTTTTTTGGGTCAGCTTGTTTTGGGAGTATTCCCTTGGAAAAGTTTTAATCTTTAGTTGGGCCCCAATATTTGGGAAAAATTTATCAGCTCTGTGTAGTATTTTTAAATTTGGTTTTTGGTAGGCTTATGCGTTTTGCTTAGTTTATGGTTCTTTACAAATGCGGTAAATAAAGGGCCCTGATTGTTTCCCTTTTTCCTTGAAAAGGGGGGTAGAAAAGAAGATGGTTGAAAGGGAATGAAAAAAAGATAATGAAATAGGATAGGATCAGCAGTTTTAAATCTCATTAACTGAGTGCTGTGCGGGGGAAAGAGTGTATTTTAAAATGCAAAATGGGGTTTTTGACATAATGATTGCTTTATTTTTTCCCTCTGGCGGGATAGAAAAATTTTAAAAAACAGCGATGACAAGAGCGATGCATGAAGTATAAAATCAGCAGAGTGGACTTATTGCTGCTGTGAGGGGGGCAAACGGCAAAAATACTTTGTCTCCCTTACAAATAGTTGGTTAAAGACAAAAAGATTTGTTTTTTCTTGGACAGGCTGGTTAAAAAAATTAGGCTAGATTGATAGGGCAAAAAGATGAGCAAATAAGAAGTTTAGATTTTAAACCGAGCAGGGGCTAAAATTTACTTTACCGCAGTGCTGTGGGGGGAAGAACAAAAAATTTTTTTGTTTGTTTAAATTTCAAATTGTAAGGGAAAGGGGCAAGATTGCTTTATTTTTCCTGGGGCAGGGACAGATAAAAATTAGACAGCATTGGAAAAAAACGATGCATAAGTAAAAAAATCGCGGGGGTCGGGTTTTTCCCCTTTATTTTGCTTAAAGGGGGCAAGCTGAAATGTATGTAGTCTCATTAAAAATAGGGAAGGTTAAAATTTTTTTTCTCCCGGGAAAAGGCTTTAACAAAAAAATTTGGGTAGATTGACAAAAGAAAAAAAATGAAAGTTTTAAAAATAGCGGGGGAGACTTTAAAATTTACTTTTTTGCAAACCAATGTTATCCTTTGTTGTTAATTACAAATAGTTTGGTTAAAGGAAAAATGATTGCTTTATTGTTCTCTGGACAGGGATAGATTGTATTACACTGAGAGGGCAGTGAGAAGAGGAATACATGAAAGGATAATGGGTTAATTTTTTTTATGCACTGGGGAGTTTTTCCAGCTTTCTTAACACTTATCGGTCCGGCTGATAAAAAATTAAAACCCCTCAGGTCCAAAATTGGCTGGAGGGAAAAACCGTTGGGATCCCCAGTTTTGCTGTAGGGCTCAAAAAGGGGAAGTTTTGAGGCACAAGCCCGGAAGTTAAAGTAAGAGGGGAATTTTGGGGCGGTCGGGTCCCTTTAAAAAATGGGCGTGATCCCTTTCCCCTTTGGGGTGCGCCCCGTACCCAAAGTTTTCACCCCTGTGGGTTTACTGTTGCCCTTTGGGTTTCTAGAACACGTCCTGACCAGTAACATGTGCTCCCTTTCAAAAAAAGCTGAAGCCTTGATTTCACCCCGCGATGGGCCTTTTAGATTTCAAGTGATGTTGATGCTAGTTTTACCCTGCAGATGGGTTTAAAATACAGTGAGAAATTTAAACTAAATACACCCTGAGAATTTGGGGTTTTGATACAGGGTGGGAAAGAGCCCCCAGTTTAAGGGTGGGATTGAAGGTAGATAAAATTTTCCGCAGTTGGGCTTAGATTTCAGTGATGATTTTGGCCTAGATCCATGCGTGGGCTTTTTTACGTGAGGGGTTGAAGCCTAGGTAAAACCCTGCAGATGGGCTTATGTTTAAGGGTGGGGGGAAAACTCAATACAAATGCCCCGCTTGGGGGCTTAGATTTCAGATGGGGGTTTAAGGGTTTGATACAATGGGGGGAAGGGCCTTTATATTAAAATTTGGGGATTGAAAGGGGGAGATTCCACCCCGAGCTGGGTTAGATAAGGGGGGGGTTTGAAGCCTAGTTAAAACCCCCGCGGGGCTTAGATACAGATTTGGGGAATTGAAGCCTTGATAAACCCGCAGTGGGACTGAGGTTAACCAGAATGGAAGGGGATGATGGGGTTTAGCCCAGAACACCCTTGGGAGCTGTTTGGTTTAAGGATTACCCCCGTGGGATTTGAAGCCTAGATATAACTTCAGCTGGGGTTTTGATACAGTTGGGGGTTAAGCCTAGATTAAAACCCGCAGCTGAAACTTAGAGGCCCAAATTTTGGGTTTAAGCGGGAGTTTAAAAACCTTGGCCCCCCAGGCTTTTGAAAAGGTTGTGATGGGAAATGTAGGGACCTGGTGGGCTTAGTACAGATGATGTTTTTAGCTAAAAAAAACCCTTTCAGTGGGGTTTTGTTTCGAAATGATTGAAGGGCCCCGTACACCCTGCAGCTGGGCTTAGATACAGATGGGGATTGAAGCCTAGGGTTCACCCTGCGTGGGTTTTGGGTACAGTGGGTGGTTTTAAAGCCCATCTAAAAAACCCCCCAGCTGGGCTTTTGGAAAAGATTATAAATTTAAAAGGGCTGATTTCCTTTCCCGCAGCTTGGTTGATTAAAATGATGATTGTGGAGGTTCTGTGATCCCTTGGCAGCGGGTTGGTTTTTTTCCCTCCTGTCACTTTCCAAATTTTTTGCAGGTCGGGGGAGGATATTGTCAGGCTTAAGCTCCCCAAAAATAGTAAAACTCGAATTTGGGGTTTAAAGAAACAAAAGGGGGCGAGAGTCCTAAACCCGTCCTATCGGGCCCCAGCAGCCCCCGAGGGGCCGGGGTCCCTCACCGTTACAAAACCCGGGGTAGATCCTCGGGGGAGGGAAAAAGGGAAAGAAACCCAAAAATTTACCAGTGTTTCCACCTCCTATTAGTGGATGTTTGTAATAAATGATGATGGGGCTTTTGAGCGATCATCTTGTCATTTCATCATCCCGTCATCATCCCTTCCCAAAAGTTTATTCATAATCATCACTCCTCTTCATCACCCAATTTTTCATCATCCTCATCTTCTCATCTCTCCCCTGTCATCACCCGTCATAAACCCTCACCGTGTGTCATCAAAATTTTCCTTTTTTCGTTTTATCATCATTCAATCATCTTTCCTTTTTATCTCGTATCATCATCATTTTTCATCTTTTCATCTTTCATCATCCCTCACCCTTTTAAACATCATCCAAAAATCTTCGTCTTCATCTACTTCTTGTCTCCCTCGTAAAATCATCCCTTTGTCGGCTCCCAATTCCTTGCATACCCTCTTGTTCATCACCTGTTTATCAATTCTCCTCATCACCTCGTCATCATATAAACCTTCTTAGTCTTTTTCACCCTTTTTCGTCATCTTTATTATCCAGTTTTTTTATCAACCGTTTCTAAACTTTTCCCTGTCTTTTAATCTTTCACCGTGTCATCATCGTTACGTTGTCTCTTCATCAAAAGTTGTCGTCTTTTTCAACCCTCGTTTAATTATCATTTTTCTTTCCCCACAAATGTTATCGTTGGTTTAAAAATTTTTTGTAAAAATTATAACATCCTAGTTTTTTTAAACCAATTATCACAAATTCATTAAAATATAGGTTTAGGATCAAACGTTTAAAAATATCGCGCCTAATTTAGGTTTTTGAAACCAGGAGGTATCATCATCACCGTTGTCATCATCGTCATCATCATCATCTTCGTCATCATCCTCATCTTCGTCATCATCATCACCGTTGTCATCATCGTCATCATAGTCGTCGTCTCATCATCATAGTCGTTGTCTCATCACCGTCATCATCATCGTCATCATCATCACCATCGTCAGCATCATAGTTGTCGTCTCGTCATCACCGTCGTCGTCTCATCATCACCGTCGTCATCATCATCATCACCGTCGTCGTCATCATCATCATCATCCTCATCTTCGTCATCATCATCACCGTTATCATCGTCATCGTCGTATCATCATCATAGTCATCGTCATCATCATCATCCTAGTTGTCGTCTCGTCACCGTCGTCATCATCATAGTAGTCGTCTCATCATCATAGTCGTCGTCATCATCGTCATAGTTGTCATCTCATCATCATAGTCGTCGTCTCATCATCGTCGTCATCATCCTCATCCTAGTTGTCTCATCACCGTCATCACCATCGTCATCGTCGTCTCATCATCATCGTCATCATCATCATCATCCTAGTTGTCGTCTCATCACCATCATCATCATCATCATCATCATCATCATCATACTAGTCATCACGACATCAAAGACGTCGACTCATCATCGTAGTCATCATCATCATACTAGTTGTCTCATCACCGTCATCACCATCGTCATCGTCGTCTCATCATCATAGTCTTCATCATCATCATCCTTGTTTTCGTATCATCACCATCATCATCATCATCATCATCATAGTCGTCGTCTCATCCTCATCGTCGTCATCATCTTCGTCGTCATCATCATATTCGTCGTCTCATCCTCATCGTCGTCATCATCATCGTCGTCATCATCATAGTCGTCGTCTCATCACTATCGTCGTCATCATCATAGTCGTCGTTGTCATTGTCATCATCATCATCATCATAGTTGTCTTCTCATCACCGTCGTCATCATCATCGTCGTCGTCGTCATCATCATCACCGTCGTCATCATCATCACCGTCGTCGTCATCATCATCATCACAGTTGTCTTCGTCATCATCATCGTCGTCGTCATCATCATCATCGTCGTCGTCGTCCTCATCGTCGTCGTCGTCGTCGTCGTCGTCATCATCATAGTTGTCGTCTCATCACCGTCGTCATCATCATCATCGTCGTCGTCGTCATCATCATCACAGTTGTCTTCGTCATCATCATCATCATCATAGTTGTCGTCTCATCATCATCGTCATCATCATCTCATCCGCCCACTAATGCTTATCTGTGTGCTATGTAAATTCTTTCTGTAAATCTATAAACTTCAGTAGTTTACTTATTAACAAGTTATCACAAATTCATCTAAATATAGAAATGTTAGGATCCAAATTGCAACAAATCGTTACATAATATCTGCGGCCTAATGTGTAGTTAGAAACCAGAGAGAAGATCTTGGGGGCAATGTAATAAGATTATTAAAGGGAGTCCGATATATAAATAAAACTTACATATAAAATATTGGCCTTCTCCAGCTATGAGATAAAACCCGTGAATGGCCAGGCAAACAGATCTAACTTTCATTGCATTGCAAATAGTAGGTAATGACACAATGATTTTGTTAAAACCTCTATTCCTAAAAAAAACTATTTTTTTATTGCCCCCATAAAACCCCTCTCTGGTTTCTTGCTACATTGTATCTATTTTGTAACCATTTGTTGCAAGTTGGACCATGACAAGGATATCACAGACATGTCACTTGGGGCCACGGGTCCTCCTTAAAGGGGTCTGTCATTTCTAGGGGGAGCATGGAGGCGGCAAAGTTCCTACCATAGAAAATACCTGCTCTGTGTTCAAAGCTTTCTTTTGTGTATCAAAGGTGATTTTTTATTTTTTTTTGCGCTGCTCATACTTTGTCTTTTTCCTTTTGCTGCAGAGATAACATGCAGGTGTCGCTGGCCGAAGCTCTGGAGGTGCGGGGAGGACCCCTGGAGGAAGAGGAGCTATGGGCCGTCCTCAACCAAAGCACCGAGAGCCTGCAACAGCTGATGAGGAAAGGTAACGCCTGGGACCTGTTCACACTGCAAAGAGAAGCTGCGGCAGCGACTAATGCATCTGCAGGAAGTTTTAGTGCATTTTTCCCAATTTTTTTTCAACCCCCATCCATGCCCATGTAGTAAAATGAGATACTGTTCAGGAAGCTGCACTTCACTGGTATCGGTTCCTTCTTTTGCCTTTATCATTTTCACAAGGGAAGTCGGTCTTTGATTATATGAATGAAGGTAGGAAATTTCGGATTGCGTAACCTCAGCCATGTTCCTCACGGCGAAATACACAGTGCATGCATTGTGAGAAAACTCAGAGAGTGGCCGGGGCGGCCCCAGAGCTCGAATGCAGTGCAACCTGGGAAATGTAGTACAGCGGCGTTTGACAAGTCCCCAAACCAAAACAATGAGGGAACTGCCGGGGGAGCTGCTCTGTGCAGGGGAGATGGTGCAACTAAGGGATGAAAACTGCCCCAATGGCAGAAGAGGACCTTTCTTTTACAAGAAATGAAAATACTGGAAACATAGAAATTATTCCCTAAACCATAACTTTTAATAATTATACTAAAAAATGGACTCCATACATAAAAGTAGGTGTATAATATAAACTAGGTGTATATATACATGAAGTACCGCTCTGTACTGTAGAGAGGCGCTATAGACCACCTATCACTGCTTGCACCTCACTGATACATTTAAGAGCAGTCCAGGACATGTAGTACCGCATTGTACTGTAGAGAGGCGCTATAGATCACCAATCACTGCATGCACCTCAATAATACATGTAAGAGCTGTACAGGACATGTAGTACCGCACTGTACTGTAGAGAGGCGCTATAGACCTCCAATCACTACATGCACCTCACTAATACATGTAAGAGCAGTACAGGACATGTAGTACTGCACTGTACTGTAGAGAGGTGCTATTGACCCCCAATCACTGCATGTACCTCACTAATACATGTAAGAGCAGTGCAGGACATGTAGTACCGCACTGTACTGTAGAGGCGCTATAGACCAATCACTGCATGCACCTCACTAATACATGTAAGAGCAGTACAGGACATGTATGACCGCACTGTACTGTAGAGAGGTGCTAGATACCACCAAAAAATGCATGCACCTCACAAATACATGTAAGAGCAGTACAGGACATGTAGTACCGCACTGTACTGTAGCAGCGCTATAGACCTCCAATCACTGCATGCACCTCACTAATACATGTAAGAGCAGTACAGGACATGTAGTACTGCACTGTACTGTGAGAGGCGCTATAGACCACCAGTTCACTGCATGCACCTCACTAATACATGTAAGAACAGTACAGACATGTAGTACCGCACTGTACTGTAGAGAGGCGCTATAGACCACCAATCACTGCATGCACCTCACTAAAACATGTAAGATAGTACAGGACATGTAGTACCGCACAGTACTGTAGAGAGGCGCTATAGAACCACCAATCACTGCAGGCACCACACTAATACATGTAAGAGCAGTACAGACATGTATACCGCACTGTACGTAGAGAGGCGCTATAGACCGCCAATCACTGCATGCCCCTCACTAATACATGTAAGAGCAGTACAGGACATGTAGTACCGCACTGTACTGTAGAGAGGCGCTATAGATCACCAATCACTGCATGCACCTCAATAATACATGTAAGAGCTGTACAGACATGTTGTACCGCACTGTACTGTAGAGAGGCGCTATAGATCCCCAATCACTACCTGCACCTCACTAATACATGTAAGAGCAGTACAGGACATGTAGTACCGCACTGTACTGTAGAGAGGCGCTATAGACCGCCAATCACTACATGCACCTCACTAATACATGTAAGAGCAGTACAGGACATGTAGTACCGCATTGTACTGTAGAGAGGTGCTATAAACCACCAATCACTGCATGTACCACACTAATACATGTAAGAGCAGTACAGAACATGTAGTACCACACTGTAGTGTAGAGAGGCACTATAGACCAATCACTGCATGCACCTCACTAAAACATGTAAAGCAGTACAGACTGTAGTACCAGCACTGTACTGCAGAGAGGTGCTATAGACCTCCAATCACTGCATGTACCTCACTAATACATGTAAGAGCAGTACAGGACATGTAGTACCGCACTGTACTGTAGAGAGGCGCTATAGACCGCCAATCACTGCATGCCCCTCACTAATACATGTAAGAGCAGTACAGGACATGTAGTACCGCACTGTACTGTAGAGAGGCGCTATAGACTGCTAATCACTGCATGCACCTAACTAATACATGTAAAGCAGTACAGACATGTAGTACTGCACTGTACTGTAAGAGGTGCTATAGACGCTAATCACTACATGTACCTCAGTGATACATGTAAGAGCAGTACAGGACATGTAGTACCGCACTGTACTGTAGAGAGGTGCTATAGACCACCAATCACTGCATGCACCTCACTAATACATGTAAGAGCAGTACAGGACATGTAGTACCGCACTATACTGTAGAGATGCACCACTAGACTGCTAATCACTGCATGCACCTCACAAATACATGTAAGAGCAGTACAGGACATGTAGTACCGCACTGTACTGTAGAGAGGCGCTATAGACCTCCAATAACTGCATGCACCTCACTAATACATGTAAGAGCAGTACAAGACATGTAGTACCACACTGTACTGTAGAGAGGCACCACTAGACTGCCAGTCACTGCATGTACCTCACTAATACATGTAAGAGCAGTACAGGACATGTAGTACCGCACTGTACTGTAGAGAGGTGCTATAGACCAATCACTGCATGCATCTCACTAATACATATAAGAGCAGCACAGGATTGACTTCCCATCTTGTTCTACAGATTTCACAGGTTGCAGCCACTTCTTGCTGTAGCCGTGTATGAGACGTTACTCGTCTGTGGCAGTGAAATGTTATTACGATGCAATGTTACTGAGCTGTAATAAAATATTCACAATGTATAATATAAACAAAACAGATGATAGAAGAGGTTTATGTGATGACATCTCGGTGGAGGTGCTGCCCAGGGACCGGATTATTCAGCACGCCAAACCCAAATCTGCTTTATGAGCCCTCCCACGTAATTACTGCAATGAGCACTTTGTGATGGGAAGGGAGTGCGAGCCAAGAAGACTTGCTACAACTTGTCATGAGAAAACATTGAATGGCAACCTAATTAAAAAAAAAATGAATGTGGTTATATATGACATCACAGTGTATACTACTGGTTGTGCTGCAGTTACAAAAAAAAAAAAGTAAGTGAACCCTTTGGAATTCACTGGAGGTCTGCCTTGATGATTAATGTGATGTGATCTGATTGTATCTAAGTCACAACTATAGAATAACACAATGTAACTGATAAGACAAACATACTTGTGCTGCTCAAGTCGGTTATTGGGCAACATCCATAGTGCAGGGAGAAAAGGAAGTGAACTCTTCCAAATTCCATGGATATCTGCATGAATTATTAATACAATGTGTCTGATTGTATCTAAGTCAAAATTATAGACAATACAATGTAACCAATGACACAGATTGTTATACTGGTCATGGATTTTATTGAGCAACATCCACCGTGCAGGGAGAAAAAGGAAGTGACCTCTTCCACTTTCCCTGAATATCTGCAAGGATTATTAATACAATGTGTCTGACTTCATTTAAGTCACAATTATAGACATATTTAATGGAACTAATAATACACAGTTGTACTGCTAATGTCTTTGCACTGACCAACATCCATAGTGCAGGGAGAAAAAGGAAGTGAACTCTTCCAAATTCCCTGGACATCTGCATTGATTTTTTATACAATGTGTCTGATTGTATCTAAGTCAAAATTATAGACAATACAATGTAACCAATGACACAGATTGTTATACTGGTCATGGATTTTATTGAGCAACATCCACAGTGCAGGGAGAAAAAGGAAGTGACCTCCACAGAATTCCCTGGATTTCTGCATTTATTATCAATACAATGTGTCTGATTGTATAAAAGGGAGTATATGGACCATTCAGGGAGGGCCGGTCAGAAAGGGGGTATATGGACCATTCAGGGAGGGCTGGTCAAAAAGGAGGTATATGGACCATTCTGGGAGGGCCGGTCAGAAAGGGGATATATGGACCATTCAGGGAGGGACGGTCAGAAAGGGGGTATATGGACCATTCAGGGAGGGGGTAGACAGGCCAGTCAGAAAGGGGGTATATGGACCATTCAGGGAGGGCTGGCCAGAAAGGGAGTATATGGACCACTCAGGAATGGGGTAGACGGGCCAGTCAGAAAGGGGATATATGAACCATTCAGGCAGGGGCATAAGTGGACCGGTCATAATGGAGGGACAAGCTCTTCAGGATGGGGATAAACAATCAGACAGGAAGGGGGGTAAACGGGCAGGTCATGATTAGGAGTAAGTGGGACGCTCAGAAAGGGGGAAAAAGGGGCCATTCAGGAAGGGGGATAATCAGGCTTGTCAGGAAGAGCGGGACAAGCCCCTGAGGGTAGGGAGTAGGTGGACTGATCAGGAAGAAGGGGACAAGCCCTTAAGGATGGATGATAAGGGGGTCAGTTAAAGAGGGAGGTAAACAGGCCGGTCAGGATGGGAGGTAAGTGGGTAAGTCAGGAATAAGAGTAAGCAGGCTAGGCAGAAAGTTGGGTCAATATATAATTTGGGAAAGGGGGTAAACAAGGGGATAAGCCCTTTAGGTTAGGGGGGAAGCGGGCCAATCAGGAAAAGGGTAAATGGGTCAGTAAGGAAGAGGGGTTAGTGGGCCGGTCTGAAAGTGGGTAAACGGCCCGGTCAGGAAGAGACATGAACAGTCGGTCAGGAAGAGACACGAGCAGTCGGTCAGGAAGAGATACGAGCAGTCGGTCAGGAAGAGATACGAGCAGTCGGTCAGGAAGAGACATAAACAGCCAGTCAGGAAGAGGGATAAATGGCTCGGTCAAGAAGAGGGATAAATGGCCTAGTTAGTAAGAGGGGTAAGTGGGCCGGTCTGGAACTGGTTAAGGATATATGAAGCGACCTTAGTAAATGACCTGGTCACGCTGGGTCGTGCAGGTTCTCATCTACTCGCTGTTTCTACCCCTGACAGGAACATACATTGTGCCCCTTTTATAAACCACAGATGGAAACAGACTGCGAGCCACTTCCTATATGAGACACTTTGCATATTCGCCTCATCTCGCTGGTGACACTTGGCAGCGCCGGCTGTGAAACCATTTCTAAAATTACCCTGTTTCGGGACGTGCGGTTTTGTCGCATCTTCCGAGATGTTTTTCATCTTCAGTCACCCAGGATCTCGACTGTCAACGTCTTGGAGAATATAAATGAGGCTGGCGTTCATCTGTCACCATCGTCAGAAGTCATCTCCTTCCCACCAGACTGGACTCTATGTGGCTGCAAAGTCTAAAGTGCTGAAAATGTTCATCCCGGGGCGTCCTGCCACATGCATTGGTGCAAAATAATCACAGCAACACAGGAGACTCCAGCAGGAGCCAATGCAACGTTTTGTAGTTGGCGATATTGTATAGGCGTCAATAGGATGGAGACCAGAAAGCTGAACGGCAGAAGTCAATATTCACATGGATCCTGGGATTTTCCTGGCCCTGGAGTCTATGGGCAGATTATCAATCCTGTGTAACTCTTAGACCAGACAGTGTTACAATGCGCCACATGTATCATAGTGTTGATAAATAGACAGTCTAGTCTAACTTTACACTTCCGATTAGTTGGTTACTTTATGCCACCAATTACATTTTCTCCCTGCACTGTGGTTGCTCCTTAATGTGCTCAACACAAGTCATGAGCAGTGCAACTGTCTGTATATTAATAGTTACACTGTATTTTGTCTATAAGTATGACTTAGATACAATGTGATACATTGTCTTAATAATCAGTGCAGAAATCCAGGGAGTTCTGAAGAGGTCACTTCCTGTTTCTCCCTGCCCTGTGGATGTTGTCCAGTACAAGAAATGAGCAGCACAACTGTCTGTATATTATAAGTTACATTCCATTGGTCTATAATTGTGACTTAGATACAGTCTGATACATTGTTTAAATATTTAATGCAAAAATCCAGGGAGTTCTAAAGAGTTCACTTCCTGTTTCTCCCTGTACTGCTCGACCAGCCCTCCCAAAAGGTCCATATACCCCCTTTCTGACCAGCCCTCCCTGAATGGTCCATATACCCCCTTTCTGACCGGCCCTCCCTGAATGGTCCATATACCCCCTTTCTGACCAGCCCTCCCTGAATGGTCCATTACCCCTTTCTGACCGCCCTCCCCGAAGGTCCATATAAACCCCCCCTTTCTGAACCCCCCCTGAATGGGCCCTAACCCCCTTTCCGTCCCGGGAAACCCCCCCTACCCCCCCCTTTAATGGTCATAACCCCCCCCTTTTTGACCACCTCCCTGAATGGGGCCATATACCCCTTCTGGGGGAACCCCCCTTCCGAATGGTCCTATACCCCTTTTATGGTTTAACCCCCCCCTAATGGGCCATATACCCCTTTTCTGAACCCCCCCCCATTCCTGAATGGTCCATATACCCCCTTTCTGAGCGGCCCTTCTCCCCCCTTCCTGGATGGTCCATATACCTCCTTTCTGAGCGGCCCTTCTACCCCCTTCCTGCATGGTCCATATACCTCCTTTTTTTTCCCGGGCCGCTACCCCCTTCCTGAAAGGTCCATTACCCCTTTTGAGGCCCTTCAACCCCCCCTTTCCGAATGGGCCCAAAAACCCCCTTTCTGACCCCCCCCCCCCCTTTTGGCCAAAATTTTTTTGTAATTTTTTTGCCCCCCTTTTTTTTTTTGTTTTTTTTTTTGCCCCGGATTTTGTGTTTTTTGACTCTTCCGTCCTCTCTCCTGTGCAGCCGACCCCGCCAGCCTCAGCTTCATCATCTCGCCCTGGTCCCTGCTTCTGCTGCCCTCCGGGAAACTCACCTTTTTACGGATAAAATGTCTGAAACAGGGGCCTGCCGCCTTCACCGCCCCCGAGGTGCTCCAGACCAAATCGCTCTCGTCTCTTGCAGACATCGAAAAGGTAACTCATTGACATTGTAGACGAGCGCACGAAATTCCTCTCTAGGAAACCATTCCCATACCAGCCGGTGCCCGGGGGACACGGGGGGGGGATGAAGTCGGGCTCTGTTCTTTGGGAAGCCGAGCTCCTTGACTTCTGCCGCCCTGGTCATATCTCTGTAGCTTCATCACCGCTTATTGCTGTGTCGGCAGTTTCTCTGCTGTGAGTCGCTCGCTCAGTTATTAGGGGGCACTGCCCCTTTTACCAAAGAACAAAATGTCCTATTTTGTAGTAAATCTGTGAAATGCACAACGTGTTTAAATCAGCAACAAAAGGCCGGCTCAGTGAGAATGCACTGACTTGTACCTCACCGAAGGAAAGGGGTTAAAAAATTGGGGGGCCCCTCTGTCTGAATATTTTGACCCCAGGATGAAAACCTTTTTTTTGTGTTTCTGGGGCTGTGGGGTCTTAAAGAGCCTTTTATTGGGGCCACCATAAGATGATTCTTGGGGCCCCAGTGGAGTTTGATTTTGGGGGCCCCCCAGTGGAGTTGATTTTGGCCCCCATGAAGTATTCTTGGGCCCACCAGGGGAGTTGATTCTTGGGCCCACCAGGGGAGTGTTTTTTGGGGGCCCCACCTGGAGTTGATTTTGGGAGACCCAGGGGAGGTGTTTTTTGGGGGCCCCCCCAGTGGAGTAAATTTTTGGGGCCCCCATGGAGTTGATTCTTGGGCCCCCAGTGGAGAATTTTCTTGGGGCCCCCATGGAGATGTTTCTTGGGCCCCATGGAGATGTTTCTTGGGGCCCCCCATGGAGTGATTCTTGGGGCCCCAGGGGAGATGTTTTTGGGGGCCCACCATTTGGAGTGATTCTTGGGGCCCCCATGGAAATGATTTTTTTGGCCACCAGTGGAGTGATTCTTGGGGGCCCCAGGGAGTTTTTTTGGGGGACCCCCATGGGAATGTTTTCCCCCCCCCCCCCGGGAGCTGATTCTTGGGCCCCCAGGGGGTGTTTTGGGAAGTGTTTTTTCTTGTCCATCCAAGAAAGAGACTAAGACTGATGGGTGGCACTGAGTGGTGTCCATCATGGGGGGCCCCCTGGGGGAAAATTATTTTTGGGGCCCCCCATGGAGATGATTCTTGGGGCCCCCCAGTGGGGTGATTTTTTGGGCCACCAGTGGGTTGATTTTTGGGGCCCACAGTGGGGTTTATACTTGGGTCCACCAGAAGTTGATTTTGGGGCCCCTAGTGGGGTGATTCTTTGGGGCCCCTAGGGAGGTGATTCTTGGGGCCAAATGGAGATGATTCTTGGGGCCCCCATGGAATGATTCCGGGCCACCACGGAGATGAAATTTTTGGGGGCCCCCCATAGAGTATTCTTTGGGCCCCCCATGAAGTTGATTCTTGGGGCCCCCGAAGTGGAGATATTCTTGGGGAGCCACCGTAAAGGGTTTATTCTTTGGGGCCCCCCATGGGGGTTTATTCTTGGGGCCACCATGGAGTTAATTTTTGTGGCCCAGAAAGGGGGAAATTTTGGGGCCACCAAAATTTTTGGGAAAAATTTACTTGGGGCCCCCCAGGGAGAGTTTGGGGGGCCCCCAGTGGGGTGATTTTGGGGCCCACCCTGGAGGGATTCTTGGGGCCCACACAGAGGGATTCTTTTTGGGGGCCCCCATGGAGGTTTTTTTTTTGTGGCCCCGAATGGGTAATTCTTGGGGGCCCACCCGAGATTTGGGACCCACTGGTTGCAAAATGATGAAGTGGTGTTGACCGAAAATGCTTCAGTTTTGCCGGCAGCATTGGAATTGGATCTTCGCTGATTGGTAAAGGGTGTTTTCTCTAATGAGTCACATTTCCTTCTTCTTATACTATGGACGTTGGTGTGTCAGATGAGAAACATCAAAGAACAAACATCCTGCAACCATTGCTGGAAGAACACAAGCTTGTGGGGGCAGCATTATAGTCTGGGGAAAGCTTTAATCACATTCTCTGGACCATCAATGTGGAAAGTGCTCTCACTCAGTTTGGGTATAAATTTATCCCTGCACATGATGTACACCCATACCTGCTGATTGTCTCCCCTGGGGCAAATGGGATCTTCCAGCAAGACAATGCAGCATGTCACACGGCCAGAAATGTCCGACATTGGATGGAAGAGCAGCACCGAGACTCCAAGTCTAAGCATAGTTTTTTCCCTCCTTTATTATGCAGTTATACAATGACCCCAATGACATCAATATAAGTGTTTTATTCCACTTCGGGTCCTGTTTATGTTGCACATAAGTATCGGGTCTTTATTGGGATATCGTGTTGCTCTTCTGTTCCAGTTCGGGGCTGATCATATTTTACTGCCCCTCATTAAACTGTATTTTAGCAAATGTCACCCAGATGGTTATAACTTACTACAATCACAATCGCCGCCGCATATTTCCATTGGAAAGAAGTCACAGACAGTGAGAACAGGAAGTGGGGCTGTGGGTATTTTAGGAAAAACCATCTCTGAAATGTGTGACGGCTGATTGTGTTCTATCTGTAGCAGCAATGTATCCCTTTTGCTTATATGTATAGAAAATACAATAAATATTCTCAACAAAGATACAATGTTGCACTGATCACTGTGTGTTCTGTGTCCATGTAGTGTAGACTTGTTTTACTTGTTTTTGTGCAAATTTTTTTTCTCTAAAAAATTTTTTTAAAAACTGAACCAGCGTCTTCTCCCCCTATATAAACCCCCATCTCGGTTCTCCCTCCCTCTATAAAAAGCCCCATCGCGGGTTTTTCCCTCCCCCCTTATTAAAGCCCATCTGCAGTTTTTCCCTCCGTCTATTAAAGCCCCATTGCGGTTTCTCCCCCCCCTCTATGAAATTTCCCCCCCATCTGCAGGTTTTTCCCCCTCCCTCCCCCCTTGCTTTTTTTTTTAAAGCCCCATCTGCAGGTTTCCCCCCCTCTATATAAAGCCCCTTTTTTTTCCCCTTAAAAAAGAGGGTTTTTCCCTCCCCCTATTAAACCCCATCTCAGTTTCTCCCTCCCCTTTATAAAAGCCCCACCCGCAGGTTTTTTCCCCCCTATTTAAAGCACCATCTGCGGGTTTCCCCCCCAAAAACCCCTCTTTTCCCCTTTATATAAACCCCCATCTCGGGTTTTTCCCCCCTCTAATAAGCCCCACTGCATTTTTCTTCCCCTCTAAATATAAAATCCAAAAAAAATAAAAAACCCTTCCCCCTTTTAGGTCAATTAGGAACCAAATTATTTCTATTCCCCAAATGCAAAATAATGAAGGGAGTTTTTTTAAGGGTTTTTTTATTACTTTCTGAAAATCAGCAGTTTCCATACACTGGGATAAATCCGCCTTCACAATTTGGCCCGCCCATATGAGATCAGTCGGGGAAGCTTCTGAAGGTTTTTTGGAAACATCTGAATTAGAGACACGTGTGGAGATTTTACTGACCCCATTAACACACTGCTTTGTGGAAACATCATGGGAAAGTTAAAAAAATCACCCAAATACAGGAAGGTTGGGGAACTTGCACAAGGGGTCATCCTTGGGGAAATTTTCCCAGATCCCTGAAGGAGCTTGTTATCTGCAAACAATTTACCAAGTACAAACAAAAAGGGAATGTCAGGCCATCAACCGCCAGGAAGGAAACGGTCTCAGAGAGAAGGGGCTTTGGCCAACATTGATATAAAAACCCAAGAGAAAAGCAAAAGACCTTGTGAAGATGCGGCGGAAGGGGTAAGTTTGTGTCTTATAACAGGACACGAGTCTGTATCAACATGGGCAAAGGCCGCCCCGGGAAGAAGCCATTACCCCCAAAAAGAACAAAAAAAACCCAAATGCCAGGAACAAAGACCGCATTTCTGGGACGTCCTGGTTGCAAAACAAAATTTTAACTTTTTTGGGCCATAATAAAACATGTTATTTGGGGGAAAAAAGGGAGAAGTTTGGGAAAGCCTAAGAACAACCATTAACCTTCGAAAAGGGGGGTTTTTTAAGGGACTGGTGCATTTCAAAAATGAGATGAGGCAAGAAGTTTATGTGGCAATACTAAGCAACCCAAGACTCACCCGGGAGGTGAAAACTTGGGGGAAATGGTCCCCAAAAAGGACAATGCCCCCCCCCAAGCTCTGCCCAAACTGGTTAAAAAGTGGCTTCAGGAAACCAAGTATTTTTGGAGGGCACACAAAGCCCTGACTATCCTATTGGAAATGTATGGGCAAAGCGAAAAGGGCCCGGGGAAACAAGGGGACCCCCAAAAAAGGGTCAGTGACACCTTCTGTCAGGAGGGGCGGCCAAAATTCCCCCCAACTATTGTGGAACTGTGGGAAGGGTCCAACGTTTGAAACCCAAGCCTACAGTTTAAGGGGAAAGCCACCAAATATAATGAAATGGAGGAAACTTTTGACTTTTAAAAAATAAAAAAAAAGCCTTAAAAAATTTTCCCCCTCATTATTTTCATTTTGGGGGTAAAATATTTGGTTCCTAAACCTGCAGAAGGGGGTTTATATAGAGGGGGGGGGAGAAACCTGCAGATGGGCTTTTTAAGGGAGGGAAAAAACCCCAATGGGTTTATATAAGGGAGGGAAAAAACCCCAGTGGGGCTTTTTTTTATAAGAGGGAGGAAACTGCAGATGGGGGTTTAAAAGAGGGGAGGGAGAACCTGCAAAAAGGGGCTTTTTTAGAGGGGGGGAAAAAACCCGCAGATGGGCTTTAATAGAGGGGGGGGAAACCTGCAGATGGGGTTTTATAAGGGGGAGGGGGAAAAACCCGCAGATGGGGGTTTATATAGAGGGGGTGGAGAAACTGCAGTGGGCTTTATATAAAAGGAAAGAGAAACCTGCAGATGGGGGTTTAAGAGGGGAGGGAAAAAACCTGCAAAGGGGCTTTTTATAAGGGGGGGAGAAACCTTTAGATGGGCTTTAATAGAGGGGGAGAAAAAACCCGAATTGGGCTTTATATAGAAGGGGGGGAAAAACCCCAGATGGGGCTTTATATTTTGGGGCGGGAGAAACCCCCAATGGGGTTTAATAAAGGGATGGAGAAACCTGCAGATGGGCTTTTATAAGGGAGGGGAAAAACCCCGCAGAGGGGCTTTTTTAGAGGGGAAGACCCCGCAGATGGGCTTAATAGAGGGGGGAAAACCGCAGATGGGGCTTTATATAGAAAGGGGGAAACCTGCGATGGGTTTAAATTTGGGGAGAAAAACCTGCAATGTCTTTATATAGAGGGGGGAAAAACCCGCAATGGGGGTTTTTTAAGAGGGGGGGAGAAAAATGCAGTGGGGCTTTAATAAGGGGGAGGGGGAAACCTGAGTTGGGGGTTTATATAGAGGGATGGAGAAACCCTGAGTGGGGCTTTTTAATAGAGGGAGGGAAAAAAACCTGCAAGGGCTTTTTAAAAGAGGGAGGGGAACCGCAGATGGGCTTTTATATAGGGGAGAAACCTCAGATGGGGCTTTATTAAGGAGGGAGAAACCCGCAGAGGGGCTTTTATGAGGGAGAAACCCCCAATTTGGGCTTTTAAAGGGGAGGAGAAACCTGGAAATGGGGGTTTTTATAGAGGGGGGGGAGAAACCCGCAGAGGGGCTTTATATAAGGGGGGGAAAAACCTGCAGTGGGGCTTTAATAAGGGGGAGAAACCTAGATGGGCTTATATAGAGGGGAGGGAGAAACCTGCAGGGGGGGCTTTAATAAAAGGGAGGGAAACCGGGTTTTCCCGCTGTATTGTGTAAAATTAGGAATCGTAAGATAAAATGTTAAATGATCATGTGTGCGCTGTATCCATGTGGGTTTGAGCGTGTCTCGTGCAAAAATTTTTTTTCTTACTTGCACATAAAAATAAAACGTAATAAAAATATAGCAAAAAAGATGAACAATTGCACTACCCCCGCGCTCTATGTCCGTAGTTTTGATTGTTTGGGTTATTTGCATTACAAATTAACTCATCCCACAACTTTGAATATTTTCCTGATTTACAGAAAGCACATTTTTAGAATAGATTCAGATGCTGGATTTTTGCTCTTGCTGAGATACATCGTGTAAGAAGAGGCAGAAAATTGACAGCCCTGAAATTCTGACACATTCTGTCGTTTTACCTGATGTGGATTTCATTGCACTTTAAAGGGGTTGTCCCACTCCAGACCTTGGTGGTATCACAAGGATATGTCACCAGTGTCAGGTGCGGGTCTTTTCAAATTGGGGGGAATGGTCGGATCTTTATCAGTTTCTGGGGGGCATTTCTAGACTAAAGAGGGACAGGGGGCAAAGGAGGGACAAGGGAGGAATAAGGATGGTCACTGAGCCCTTGGCACATACAGCAGGAGCTGAGCGATGCAAACAACCCAAATAGGGATGAAACCCCCCATATAGAGGATAAACCCCCATAAGAGGAGCAAGGGGGGGGTGGGCTGCAGCTCTGTGATGTTTTCGCAGCATGTGGGCTGCAGACGAGTATTTGCTGCCCCTGTTTCTTGTCTGCCCTCCCCTGCTCTACTTTCTCCCTGTCGGGTACAGTGGGCGAGAGCTCTGTCTGTGGTTCAGTGCACAAGGCTTCTTCTTTCATGTGACTTAAAGGGGTTGTCTCGCTACAAAGAATAGCTTTCAAATTGTAGGGAACACAAAATAAAGACATTTTCCAAATATATTGCTTTGTTCATCTGTTTTCCCTAAGGAAATACAAGTAAATTTATGACCTCCCTGGCTATTTCAGTTCCCTCAGTAACTGACCTGTAAACAATTCTCCCCCCTGCTGTTAGTTCTATGTGATAGCAGTGAGTGATGTAATCACACAGGTGGATGCAGCCTCTGTGCTGCTGGGCAGTAAAAAGCTTTATTTATCTCAAGTAAACAGCACTAATTAGGGCTTTTGTTTGAGGGATCAGATACAAAGCCCTGTTAGTAGTTTCAGAAGCTTCTGAGCTAACCTGATCTAATTAGCAACTGAAAGCACAGGGCTGGATACACCATGGAGCTTATGCATATTTCAGTCAGTCTGAACCAGGAAGTGACAGAGTATTTCATTCATGCATCCTATGAAACTCTGTAGGGAGACAACACCTTTAATTATGACCCCAAGTCACATCTGCTCTATGTTCCTCTTATTCTTTTCTCCTACACATGCTTGACCTACACGGTGGGATTGGGTGCCCCTTTATTGATGGCCAAGAGCTGCTGGAAGCATAAGCAGCAAAGTGGCTCAGTGGTTGGCACAATGCAGCACAGTGGCTCAGTGGTTAGCACAGTGCAGCACAATGGCTCAGGCATTAGCACAGTGCAGCACGGTAGTTCAGAGGTTATAACAGCACAACGGCTTAGTGCTTAGCACAGTGCATAATGATGGCTCAGTGGTTAGCATGAAGCAGCATGGTGGCTCAGTAGTCAGTGCAGTGCAGCATGTCGGCTTAGTGATTAGTGCAGTGCAGCACAGTAGCTCAGTGGTAGTATGGACAGCACAGTGGCTCAGTGGTCAGCTCACTGGAGCATAGTGACTCAGTGGTTAGCACAGTGCAGCATGGTGGTTCAGTGCTTAGCACAATGCAGCATGTGGCTCAGTGGTTAGCACAATGCAGCACGTTGGCTCAGTGGTTAGCACATTGCAGCATGATGGCTCAGTGGTAAGCACAATGCAGCACGGTGGCTTAGTGGTTATCATAGTACAGCATGGTGGCTTAGTGGTTTGCACTGTTCCCCTGAAGCACCAGGGTCCTGGGTTCAAATCCCACTAAGGACAATATCTGTAAGCCATTATGTTTCACCTTTGTTCATCCGTTTTCCCCCCCAAATCCAAAAATGTCCTGATAGAGCCCCAATGGGGACAGGGACCAATGGGACTAATGACGATCCTTGTACTGTGCTGTGGCAGGAAGTCTGACTCTAAAGCGCTGGGGCCACCCTGGACGGGTCTCCCAGACCTTCCTCTGCCCAATGACCCAGGCATGTTGGGGACAGTTCAGACTATGTTGTTGGGAGGTCGCGTGTCAGACGTCCCAGCAGTAGTAGAGAATGAAGCTGAAGCGCGGTCAGGACTCGGCTCCTGGGGATGCAGAGTCGTTCTCCGCCGGGGGCTCTGCTCCAAAATCTCCGGTCGGGGGGCGCTGTGCTGACAACTACGGCAGAGTTTAAAGATCTCCGGCCATTGACCTCTGAGAGCAGAATGAAAGCCCTCTTAAAATGGATGGGGTTTCAGAGGTTTTATCCCCGGCAAGCGTGTGGACTGTGAGCGAAGAGCGCAGAATTTTGGAAATAACCCTTCTGCCCCCTCACTTCTGTCCTGTTCTGCCTTCTACCTTGTTCTTCACTTTCATTTCCTCCCTCTCTTCCCTCTCCCCTCACCTCTTTTCTGCCCACTCCGTTCTGCTCCCTAGGACCCTTCCGTTCCATTCTCTTTTGCCCCCTTCTGCTGTTGCTTTGTCCCCCCTCTGACCATTTCTTCCTACTCTCTTCTGCCCCTTTCCTCTCTTCCTTAATGGGCCCTCTCCTTCCTGTGCTCTCCTTCCTGTTCTCCTTTTCCTTTTTCTTTCTGCCCTCTTCTGCCCCTTTCTTTGTGCCCTCTTTTGCCCCCCTTATTTCTGCCCTCTTTTACCCCCTGCTCTCTGCCCTCTTCTGCCCCCTCATTTCTGTTCTGTTTACCCTCCTCTGTCCCCTGCTTTCTGCCCTCCTCTGCCCCTGCTTTCTGCCCTCCTCTGTCCCCTGCTTTCTGCCCTCCTCTGCCCCTGCTTTCTGCCCTCCTCTGTCCCCTGCTTTCTGCCCTCCTCTGCCGATTTCTTTGTGCCCTCTTTTGCCCCCCTTATTTCTGCCCTCTTTTACCCCCTGCTCTCTGCCCTCTTCTTCATCCTCATTTCTGTTCTGTTTACCCTCTTCTGCCCCTTCATTTCTGCCCTCCTCTGCCCCTGCTTTCTGCCCTCCTCTGCCCCTCATTTCTGTTCTGTTTACCCTCTTCTGCCCCCTCATGTTGCCCTCTTTTGTCCTCTCGTGCTGCCCTCTATTCTCCCTCATGTTACCCTCTTCTGCTCCCTCATGTTGCCCTCTTCTGCCTCCTGCTCTCTTGTCTCTTCTACCCCCTCATGTTGCCCTCTTCTGCCCCTTCATGTTACCCTCTTCTGTCCCCTCATGCTGCACTCTTCTGCCCCCTCATGTTACCCTCTTCTGTCCCCTCATGTTACCCTCTTCTGTCCCCTCATGTTACCCTCTTCTGCCCCCTCATGTTACCCTCTTCTGTCCCCTCATGTTACCCTCTTCTGTCCCCTCATGTTACCCTCTTCTGTCCCCTCATGTTACCCTCTTCTGTCCCCTCATGTTACCCTCTTCTGTCCCCTCATGTTACCCTCTTCTGTCCCCTCATGTTAAACCCCCTTTTGCCCCCTCCCCTTCACTTCTGCCCCCTCATGTTACCCTCTTCTGCCCCCTCATGTTACCCTCTTCTGCCCCCTCATGTTTCCCCCCTGTCCCTCATTTACCCCTCTTCTGTCCCCTTTATTACCCCCCTTCTGTCCCCCTTTATGTTACCCTCTTCTGCCCCCTCATGTTGCCCTCTTCTGCCCCCTCATGTTGCCCTCTTCTGCCCCCTCATTTCCCCCTCGCCCCTCATTTACCCTCTTTTGCCCCACATGTTACCCTTTTGTCCCTCAGTTTTCCCCTTTTTTCCCCCCCCATGTCCTCTTCTGCCCCCTCATGTTTCCCTCTTCTGCCACCTCATGTTTCCCTCTTCTGCCCCCTCATGTTACCCTCTTCTGTGCCATACTGTTGCAATCTTCTGCCCCCTCATGTTACCCTCTTCTGTCCCCTCATGTTACCCCCCTTTTTGTCCCCCAGTGCCCCTTTGCCCCTCATGTTACCACTTTCTGTCCCCTCAGTTACCCCCTTCGCCCCCATGTTTTCCCCCCTTCTACCCCCCCTTGTTACCCTTTCTCCCCTCTGCCCTCTTCTGCCCCTTCTTTCCATTCTGCCCCCTCTGTTCCCTTCACCCCCAGACCCTCTTCTCCCCCCCCCCATGTTCCTCCCCTTCTGCCCCCCGTTCCCTCCTGTCCCCTCTTTGCCCCTTTTGTCCCCCCCCCCCCCAACCCCCCCCCCCCCCCCCCTCCGCCCCCCTGCTCTCTTTTCCTTTGCCCCCCCAGTTACCCCCCCTACCCCCCCCATGTTGCCCCCCGCCCCCCTCAGGGGCCCCCGCCCCATCCCCCCCGCCCCTCTCTGGCCCCCCCTCATTTGTGCCCCCCCCCCTTTTCCCCCCCCCATTTGTTTTCCCCCCTTTGCCCCCTCATTTTTTCTTGCCCCCCTTTTGCCCCTCATTTTCCCCCGCCTCTTCTTCCCCCCTCAATTTTCCCCTTTCCCCCGTTCTCTTTGCCCCCTCCCTGCCCCCTCTGGCCCTTTTGCCCCTTTTAGGGCCTCTTTGCCCCCCTTCTCTGCCCCCTTTTACCCCATTATTTTTTTCCCCTTTTCCTCTTTCCTCACCCTATTTAATTTAAATTTTTTTCCCCTTTTTTGGGGGTTTCAGTTTTTGGCACGAAGTCGGAAACCCCAAATGACCCCCAATATTAAGCCGTCGGTGTCTGTTATTTCCTGTTGTTTTTGCCAAAGCGCTGGCCCCAACCGTCCGCCCGGGGGCCGCCCGCGGGGGCGGCCGAGGAATCATTTATGGGGCTTCGCATCCTAGCACGACACCAAAAACAAACCTTTTTAGACGGACAGATTTTATTACAGGGCGGACAAGGCTGCTTTTGGGTTTCATGTAAAGCATTCGCGTTCCGACGTGGGATCCAGCAGTCCGACTTGCATCCACACCCCGACGTGAGCATCCGCAGCCCGTGTAGCACCCAAACCCCCCACGTGTGGCACCGGTCCGAGTGTTGCTTTCCAGCACCCGACGTTTGCATCCACACCCACGTGTTGCATTCACAGCCGACGTTTTTTGCATTCAGCATTTCCGAGTTTGCATCCCACCGACGGTTGCATTCAGCGTCCACTTTTGCATTCAGCAGTCCGACGTGTGGCATCCAGCAGTCCGACGTGTGGCATTCAGCAGTCCGACGTGTTGCATTCAGCAGTCCGACGTGTGGCATTCAGCAGTCCGACGTGTGGCATTCAGCAGTCCGACGTGTGGCTCACATCCGACGGTTGCATTCACGCCCCGACGGTGGCATTCAGCTCCGACGTGTGGATTAAGCCCGATGTGTTGCTTTCCAGCAGCCCACGTGTTGCATCCGCATCCGACGTGGGGCTTTCAGCGTCCGACGGTAGCATCCACACCCCGATGAAATCCACGGGTCCGACGTGTTGATCCAGCAGCCCGGGGCGGTGGCATTCCAGCCGACGGTAGATCCAGCAGCCCGGCGTGTTGCATCCACAGTCCGAGTTTTGCATTCCGTCCGATTTGCATTCCTCCGACGTTTTGCATCCCAGTCCGCGTGTTCCCTCCAGCAGTCCGACGTGTGGAAAATTCAGCATTCCACGGGTTGCATTCACCAAAGCCCTTTTTGCATTCAGCATTTCCGAGTGTTGCATCCACAGTCCGCCTGTTGACCCACAGTCCGACGTGTTGCATTCAGCAGTCCGAAGTTTGAAACCCAATCCGACTGGGATTCAGCAGTCCGACGGTGGCACCCACTCCGCGTGTGGCTTCAGATGACTGTTGCATTCCACCCGAGTGTCATTCAGCAGTCCGGTTGGAAAACCCAGCACCCGACGTGGCATCCACAGTCCGACGTTTTGCATCCACAGTCCACGTGTCTTTAGCATCCCGGGGTTTTGCTCCACGTCCGAGTGTGGCATCCAGCAACCGGTTTCATCCAGCAGTCCACGGTTAAAAACCGCTCCGATGTGTTGACCACAGCCCGACTGTTGCATTCAGCAATCCGATGTGTTGCATCCAGCAGTCCGACGTTTTGCATTCAGCAGTCCGACGTGTGGCATCCACATCCGACTTTGCATCCAGCAGTCCACGTGTTGCTCCAGCATCCGACTTTTTAAATCCGCATCCGAGTGTTGAAATTCAGCAGTCCGACGTGTTGTTTTCAGCATCCGCTTTTTGCATTCACAATCATGTGTTGCACCCACGCCGACGTGTTCTTTTACACGCACCGCTTTTGTCAACCACACCACATGTTGAAATCGCAGCCCACTGTTGCTCCGCAGTCGACGTGTTGCATCCACAGCCACTGTTGCATTCAGCAATGATGGTTGCACCCAAGCCCCCGCTGTTGCATTCACAGTCCGACTGTGCATCCAGCACCCCTTGTGGCCATTCACATCCGACTTTTTGCATCCAGCAGTCCACGGTGGCTTTCCCCAGCAGCCCCGACGTGTTTGCATTTAGCATCCGACGGTTAAAACCAGCATCCGACGTTTGCATCCCATCCATGTTGCTTTTTACATCCCGATGTTCATTAGCAGTCCCGCTGGGGGTTTTGGGCTTTTTAGCGTCCGCCGTGGGATTCAAAAAAGCCCGATGGGCATTTTCATCCAAAGTGGTTTCCAGCCCCCGCTTTGCATCCACAGCCCCACATTTCATTTTCATAAAAGTGTTGCATTCCTCCACGTTTTTCATTTAGCAGTCCACGGGGGCATTCGCAGTCCGATGTGTTGCATTCCACAGTCGACGGGCATTCGAGTCCGCGGTTTGCATTCAGCAGTCCGAGGGGGGCCATTCAGCAGTCCGACGTTTCATTCACAGTCCAACGTGGGCATCAGCAGTCGCGTTTTGCATTCAGATCCGACGTGTTGCACCCCATCCCCGTGGGGCCCATTCAGCAGTCCGAGTTTGCTTCACAGCCCCGATGTTTGAAATCCACTTCCGCTTTTGCCCATTCAGCGCCGATTTGCATCCGGGTCCACGTGTTGTTTTAGCAGTCCGACGTTTTTCACCCACAGTCCGACTGTTCATCACATCCACGTTTTGATTCAGCAGTCCGACTGTGGAAAACGCAGCCGGGTGGCTTCAGAGTCCGATGTGGCTTCAGCATCCGCGGGCATTCAGCAGTCCCCACGGTGGGCCAGCATTCCCGACGTGTTAAACCAGCGCCCGACGGGGTTCAGCAGTCCGACGGTGGCACTGACCCCGACGTGTGGCATTCCAGAATCCGACTGGGCATTCAGCAGCCGACGTGGGGGATCACATCCGCGTGTGGCATTAGCATCGACGTGGGGCATTCAGCATCCGACGTTCACACGCATCCGACGGTGGCATCAGCAGTCGATGTGTTGATTCACAGTCCGACGTTTTGCATTCAGTTTTCCGCTTTTTGCTTTCACATCACGTGTTGCATCGCAGTCCGACTTTTTTGCTTCAAAATCCGACTTTTTGCATCCACTCCGATGGGCATCCACACCCCACTTTTGCAGTCCCCATCCGAGGTTTTTGCATCCCAGTCCGACGTTTTTGCATTCAGCAGTCCGATGTTGCACCCCACGGTGTCCTGGGGGCCAAGGTGCGAGCTGAGGGAAAAATGGTGATCTACATTGTCAAATGCTGCAGAGGTCCGAAAAGCAACAAGAGTATTTCCCTGAATTTAGCGTGGGGTGTCATTTTAGACTTTAAAAAAGGGATTTTCCTGGAGGTAGGGTGCGGAAACCTGATTTCGGGTCAAGAAGAAAATTTGCAAAAAAATCGGATTAGGCAAAATAGACCAAGGTTTTCCCTGATTTGGAATGAAGGGGAGGGTTTGAGACTGGTCGGTAGTTGGCGGACAGGAGGGTCCCGAAGGGCTTTTTAATAAGGGGGTTATAACACGTGTTAAAGGAAGATGGAAAGACCCAGGGGAAGAGGTTACAGATAGCATTATTGAAATAATGCGGAGAAATAACTGGACAAGGTGGGAGGGAATGGGGGCATAAGCAGTGGTGGGGGCAGCAGACAGGAGAACCGGAAATTTTTTTTGTCGTTGGGTCAAGACTGGAGAAGGCTGGGGGATGTGCGGGGGGCCAGATGGGCCTTGGGGTTTGAAGAGATTTTGCCCCGGGTTCTGTCAATTTTTTCTTTAAGAGTGGCCGTTTCCCAACACAGAGGTCAGTGACCGGGGCCTGAGCTTTAGGCTAGGGGGGAGTGGGAAAGGGCAAAAAAGGGGCTTTGGGTTGCGTGTAGTGTGGGGGAGAGGGGGGGTGAAATATTTTTGTTTGGTGCATGAAGGGGGTGTTAAGTCCGAGCATGAATTTTGTAGTGGAAAAGTCTGCAGGACTTTGACTTTTTTCCCCCCTCAACACACCTGGAACAAACTGCAATGGCGGTTTTTGAGGGTTGTGCCAAAGGGTGGGGCGTCTGACCTGGTGGTGCGGTGTCGAGTGGTGCCAACAATCCAGGGGGGAGTGAGAGTTTCATTTTAATTTTTAACCCCCGCCAGGGCAGGAAAAGGGGGGGAGGAAATTGGGGGCAGTGAGGATGTATGGTTTGGGGAGTTTTGGGTATTAATGGAGCGGATTTTCTGAAAGGGGACGGCGGTGTGTCTGGGGATGGGTGAGAATTTTAATAGTGAAGGAGAAAGGTTGTAACGAGAGAGATAAGGAGAATTATTAAAGTTAGAGATTGAGGAACGGGTTTCAGAAAAAACCCAACAAGAATTCCCATCCTTGTGGGTGGGAAGTCAGTAAATTGAATAGGCCCAGGGAAAAAGGGGTTAAATTTAAAGAAACAAGAGGCAGAAGGGGACAGGGGTCATCAATGGGGAAAATTAAAAAAAACCCCAAAGGAAGGGGGGATTTGTAGAGAGGAAAATGAGGAAGCCAGGCACAAAAAAAAAAAAGCAGAAACTTCGGGGGGGGGCCAGGGGCCCCTAACAAAAAGCGACTCGTGGAAAATGGCTGAAAAGAGTCTAGGTTACTTAAAGGGGGGGAAAGTGAGGAAGGGTGCGGGAGAATACCTGGAAGGCGTGTGGAGAAGAAGTATGCCCACTCCCCCACCCGGGGCCGTTCCAAGGGCTGGGGTTGGGTGAAGTTAGGCCCCCATAGGTGAGAGCGGGAAAGGAAGCAGTTCAGAGTGCTGGAGCCATGTTTCTGTGAAGCAGGAGATTAGGGAGTTGAGAAACAGGTCATGGACAGCAGTAAATTTTTTTCAGAGGATCGGGCGTTTTTACAGAGCACATTTGAAAGGGAGAAAAAGAAAATACATGAAAGGCAACGGTTACGGGTTTTTAGGGGGGGAGGGTTGAGCATAAAGGGGGGTGGGCCGGGTTAGAGAGATGTCTCCTGCAGCGAGAAGCAGTAGAAAGAAAAGAACAGCAGATGGTTCAGTGATGAATATGAGCGGCGTTTGTGCAGCACTTTGTGAGCAGGTGGTTTGTGGTATTTGAAAAGGGAAAGGAGTGTGTGGGATGAGTACATAGGTGAGGGAAGGAGAGAGGCACTGATATGGATACGATTCTCAGAGGGCATTACTGATCCACCATGCTGCCCATACTTACCCCTGAGCAACTGTTTTGCCAGTACTTACCACTGAGCCTCAGTGCTGCCCATAATTACTACTGAGCCACCGTGTTGCCCATACCTACCACTGAACCACCACCAGTGAACCAAAATTTTTAATGCTTTAAACTGCTAGTAACAAAGAATTTAACAACGCAGCTTTTGTGCTGTGAGACTAAAGCTGGTGCCCCTATGTAATGACTGAAACTAGTGCCCTTATGTAATGACTGAAACTAGTGCCCCTATGTAATGACTGAAACTAGTGCCCCTATGTAATGACTGAAACTAGTGCCCCTATGTAATGACTGAAACCAGTGCCCCTATGTAATGACTGAAACCAGTGCCCCTATGTAATGACTGAAACCAGTGCCCATATGTAATGATTGAAACCAGTGCATGTAATGACTAAACCCTGCTGCAATATGGACCCACAACACAAACCACATTTTACCCTCGAGCATCGAAAGTGTTTTCTTCGTCGCTGGAGATAAATATTCTAAATCTTTCTAAGACCGAAATTCAAAGGAGAAATCTGCAAAAGATAAGTAAAGGGGTCGGTCTATGTTCTCTGATGTCGTCAACCCGACACCTTTATCTTATCAGGAGGAGACGACGGCCGAAAATATACAAACTTCAATCACAGGTTCTGACCTCAAGAATCTGAAGACAAAAACGTCTACCCAATCACCACAGGCAGGAGCCGCCTCCTTCCTAGGGTCAACTATTATAATAATACTAGTAGTAAAGATAATAGCAATGGTCAGATCTCGACTGAGGTCAAATCCAAGCTTATTCCTCAATTTTAGAATATAATTTCTCTTCCATTCAATACATATGAAGCCAAATTGAAGACAAGCAGGAAAATATTAGGAAAAAGGGATTTGATTCTTGCAGTGTTGAAGCGTTGAGCTCTGTTACATTGGGCCCTTTTGGTTTTTGTTTTCCCGAAAGGGTCCTCACTTTCCTTTATTTTTCAATAGGTACATTTCTGTCAATGGGTCTGGAAAGGGAACAAAATTTTTTCAAAAAAAAACTGAAAATTTAATCAAAAATAATGTTTTTTCCGCGGGGTTTAGGTCCTGGGGCCCCCTCGAGGAGTTTGCACGGGGACCGATCCCCAAATCTTTTTTCTTTTTTTAAAATAAAAAAAAAAAATATAAAAGTTTCCCTTTGTTTTTTTGGGCCCTTTTGAAATCCCCCGTGTTTCCTCATTGCCCTCCTTTTTTGGCCCTTTTTTTTAAAAAGGGTTGGGTCTTCTTTTTGTTGCTCTTCTTGTTCTATTTCTTCTCATTGTCCTACTTCACATTGCTCTTACTCTCATTACTTTTCCCTTGTTTCCTTCTTTTTTTAAAAATTCTTTCCCTTTTTTTACCCTTTTTTCCCCTTTTGTCCTTTCTCATGCTCCCTTTTTGTCATTATCCTTCTTCTTCTTGTTCTTCTCACTTGGAATCCCCTTCCTCTCGTTTTTCCTTTTTCCCCCCTTTCTCTTCTTCTTAATACCCTTCTTCTCATTGTTTTTCCTCTTTTTATTTTTCACCCCTTTTGTTGCTCCCCCTTTGTTTTTTTTCCACGCCCCTCATTTCTTCCCTTTTTGCCTTCTTAAATTTCTATCCCCTCTCCTTGTTGCTCTTCTTCTCATTATCCTACCTCTTGTTGCTTTTCTTCTTGCTATCCTTCTCCTTGTTGCTCTTCTTCTCTTCACCCTTCTCCTTGTTGCTCTTCTTCTCATTATCCTTCCTCTTGTTGCTTTTCTTCTCATTACACTTCTTCTTCTTGCTCTTCTTATCGCTATCCTTCTTCATGTGGCACTTCTCTTTACCCTTTTTCTTGTTGCTCTTCTTTTCCTCATCCTTTTCTTTGTTGTTCTTCTTCTCTTTACCCTTCTCTCTATCCTTCACCTTGTTGCCTTTTTTCTTTTAACCTTTTCCCCAAATTTCATTTTTTTCCTTTCCCTTCTTATTTTTGTCTTCTTTCGTTATCCCACCTCTTGTTTTCTCCCTTTTTTTCTTTCCCCTTTCCCTTTTTTCATTCCTCTTTTTTTTCCTTTTCTTTTTCTTCTCTTTCCCCTTTTTTCTTTTCCCCTTTCTTCTCTTCTTCTCTTTACTCTTCTTCTCTTCTTCTCTTTACTCTTCTTCTTGTTGCTCTTCTCTTTACCGTTCTTTTTGTTGCTCTTCTTTTCTTTCTCCTTTTCCCCCTTTTTCCGTTCCCCCTTTCTTTTTTCCCCTCTTCTAATTGCTTTTTCTTACTTTTCCCCTTTTTCTTATTGGGTCTTCTTTTTTCCTTTCCCCCCCTCTTTTGCTCTTCTTTTCCCTTATCCTTCCTTTTTATTCCTTTTTCTTCTTTTTAACCCCCCTTCCTTTTTCCCCTTCTTACTTTCCCCTTCCTCTTGTTGCTCTTCTTCTCATTACCCTTCTTCTTATTGCTCTTCTTCTCTTTCCCCTTCCTCTTGTTGCTCTTCTTCTCTTTACCCTTCTTCTTATTGCTCTTCTTCTCTTTCCCCTTCCTCTTGTTGCTCTTCTTCTCTTTACCCTTCCTCTTATTGCCCCTTTTTCTCCCCTTTCCCCCTTTCCCTTGTTGCTCCCTTTTTCTCTTTTTTCCCTTTTTTAAATTTATTTCTTCTCATTACCTTTCCCCCTTTTTTTGTTTTTTTCTTTCTTTTCCCTTCCCTTGTTGCTTTCTTTTCTTTTCCCCTTCCCCTTTTGATCTTTTTCTCATTAACCCTTTTCCCCTTTTTGCTTTTCTTTTTTACCTTCTTCTTTTGTTTTTCTTTTCCTTTTCCTTCCTTTTTGTTGGGCCCTTTTTCTCTTTTTCCCCCCCTCTTGTTGCTCTTCTTTCCCCCCTTTTCCCCTTTTTTTTGTTCTTTTTCTTCTCTTTTCCCCTTCTTCCCTTATTTTTGGCTCTTCCTTTTTTCCTTATTTCCCCTTGTTATTTCTTCTCCCTTTCCCTTTTTCCCTTTTGTTTTTTCTTTTTCTTATCCTTTCCTCTTTTTTGCTCTTTTTCCCCTTTCCATTCCCCTTTTTTTTCCTTTTTTACCTTTTCTTCCCTTCTCTTTTTCTTTTTTCTCTTCTTTTCCTTTCTTCCTCCCTTTTTTTTTACCCCTTTTTCACCCCGCCACCCCTTTTTTTTTTTTTCTTTTTCTTCCATTTTATCCTGAACTTACAGTAATGTGTAAGGTGAGTTCAGCAGTTGCCTCACCAGGCTGAGAGTTGGGAATCTGTCATCTGCCTGGAATGTTAATCTCATGTGTTATCCGACTGTTTGTGTAACTGGGAGTCCGGTCTATTTAATCACTCTTCAGCTTCCTGCACATTATTTCTATTTGAATAGACATTTGCTCTGTTTGTCTGTTTCTTTATCCCTATCTATACATAGTGCAATGGATAAATATAGAAGACCTGTGCAATTCCGATTCTCTTTGCTGTGGCTTTGGTGTATGAGATATTATGATTGGTTTGGCCATTCACATAAACTCCTGTATATGTTGTGCATGTGATTTGCTTACAGTCAGGTTAAATTACACTTATTTCATAATAGGGTCACATTTTTTCAGAGTAGAGTTAGAACATTAATTACATGGCGGCTACATTGTAACTTCTGAAACATTGTAACACATTGTAAAATCTGTAAGATTCTAACACACTGGTACTATTGTAACAAAGCAACACATTGTAAAGTCCGTAACATTTTAACACATTGTAACATCTTTAATTGTGTAACACATAGTAATCCATGTGGCTTTGTAACACACTAACTTTTGTAACATTGTAACACATTGTAACATCTGTAACATTCTAATTCACTGTAACTACTGTAACAATACAACACATTGTAAAGTTTGTAATATAATAATACACTGTAACATCTTTAATCATGTAGCACATAGTAAACTATGCAACTTTGTAACACATTGTAACTTTTGTAACATTGTAATATTCTGTAACATTGTAACACATGGTGACATCTGTAACATTGTAACACATGGTAAAGTCTTTAACAGTGTAACTTCTCTAACAATATAACATCTGTAACATTTTAACACTGTAACTACTGTAACAAAGCAACACATTCTGTAGCATTTCAACACATTGTAAAGTCTGTAACATTTTAACACATTGTAACATATTTAATCATGGAAACAACAAGAATGGGTATGCTCACCTGCAATTTGATGCTCCTAGGGAGGGATAGAGCAAAACACCGCCACCGCCTTGTGGCTAAAACGAATCCAAGAAAATCCAGGTGCTGCTTGAATATCCACTACCCAAAACCATTTAAAAATAAATAAATTTTATTGAATTCAAAAAAAATGTAAAAACATACAAAAGTACAAAAGCCCAAGCATGGAAGAGCAGAGTTATGACATGCGTTGGATGAAACTGACGCGTTTCGAAGCTTGCGCTTCTTAATCATAGCTAAATACACAGATGATGTATGCTCGTTTAAATATCAACCCTCCGTTATCACGTGTTTTGGAACCACCTATTAGAACCACAATGGGTATAGAATCATAAGAACAATCTAAAATAGAATAAAGCAAACATACATAATTATAGACAAAAGTGAAACATGATTAGAAAAAATTAATAATAATACATAATATCTTGTCTAATATTTAGACCTTTGGGAGTTCTGGTATCCAGATCAAAAATCCAACGGGATTCCCTGCTGAGTAATTTGCGAAGCAGATCACCACCCCGTGGCGAATGTGTGATTTTTTTCTATTCCCAGAAATGTAAAACCGCTGACATCTCCTCCATGTGTCTCCAAAAAATGTTTTGAGACCATAGAAATACTATGGATATTATTAGTTTTATACGAATCTGATAGATGTCTCCTAATTCTAACTTTTAATGGACAAGAAGTACAACCTACATACTGCACCTCTGCACAAAGTGCAGCTCACAAGATAAACTACGAATTACTGTTACAATTTATGAAATTCTTTATGCGGTAGTTTTTTCCTGTTGAAAAAGAAACAAACTGGTCTGAATTATGGCAGAAACGACATGCAGTGCATATTTTGTGTCCGCACTTATAATAACCCGTACTTCTTAACCATGTAATGGGAGAAGTGGGGGTGGGGTTGAACAAACTTGGGGAGAGTAATGAACCCAAGGTGGGAGCTTTTTTGGATACATATCGAATACCTGTCTCCAACAGATCATGTAGTCCTTCCGACACACGGAGAACTGGCAGATGTTGTGGTCTTTATAAAAGGTATAATCTTAAAATTCTACAGGATACAGATGTCTATACGACCTTAACTCAAGACCCGACATCCAAATACAAAGTCCTTTTGAAAAATTTTTTGTGTGAGGGTGCTTCCCTAGGTATTTTTTCTGAAAAGTTAGCAGAGGATATGTTAGTGGATAAACCCATAATGGCCATTTACCATTCTCTACCTAAGGTGCATAAGGGGGGTTTTCCCCCCACATTTCGCCCTATAGTGTCGTTTCTGCCATAATTCAGACCAGTTTGTTTCTTTTTCAACAGGAAAAAACTACCGCATAAAGAATTTTATAAATTGTAACAGTAAATTCGTAGTTTATCTTGTGAGCTGCACTTTGTGCAGAGTGCAGTATGTAGGTTGTACTTCTTGTCCATTAAAAGTTAGAATTAGGAGACATCTATCAGATTCGTATAAAACTAATAATATCAATAGTATTTCTATGGTCTCAAAACATTTTTTGGAGACACATGGAGGAGATGTCAGCGGTTTTACATTTCTGGGAATAGAAAAAAATCACACATTCGCCACGGGGTGGTGATCTGCTTCGTAAATTACTCAGCAGGGAATCCCGTTGGATTTTTGATCTGGATACCAGAACTCCCAAAGGTCTAAATATTAGACAAGACATTATGTATTATTATTAATTTTTTCTAATCATGTTTCACTTTTGTCTATAATTATGTATGTTTGCTTTATTCTATTTTAGATTGTTCTTATGATTCTATACCCATTGTGGTTCTAATAGGTGGTTCCAAAACACGTGATAACGGAGGGTTGATATTTAAACGAGCATACATCATCTGTGTATTTAGCTACGATTAAGAAGCGCAGGCTTCGAAACGCGTCAGTTTCATCCAATGCATGTCATAACTCTGCTCTTCCATGCTTGGGCTTTTGTACTTTTGTATGTTTTTTACATTTTTTTTGAATTCAATAAAATTTATTTATTTTTAAATGGTTTTGGGTAGTGGATATTGAAGCAGCACCTGGATTTTCTTATATTTAATCATGGAACACATAGTAATATATGTGGCATTGTAACTTTTGTAACATTGCAACACATTCTGTAACATTTTAACACACAGCAAATCTGTAACATTGTAACATCTGTAAGAGTCTAACACACTATAACTACTGTAACAATGCAACACATTCTGTAACATTTCAACACATTGTAAAAACTGTAACATTTTAACACATTGTAACATCTTTAATCATTTAGCACATAGCAATCCTTTTGGCTTTGTAACACATTGTAACTTTTGTAACAGTGTAACACATTCTATAAACATTATATCAAAGTAAATCTGTAACATTGTAACATACTATAACTACTGCAACACATTCTGTAACATTTTAACACACAATAACATCTGTAACATTGTAACACATGGTAAAGTCTTTTACATTGTAACTTCTCTAACATTGTAATGTCTGTTACATTCTAACACACTGTAACTACTGTAACAAAGCAACACTTTGTAAAGTCTGTAACATTTTAATACATTGTAACATCTTTAATCATGGAACACGTAGTAATCAGTGGGGCTTTGTAACACATTGTAACTACGTAACATTGTAACACATTCTGTAACATTTTAACACACGGTAACATCTGTAACATTGTAACACTTGGTAAAGTCTTTAACATTGTAACTTCTCTAACATTGTAACGTATGTAACATTTTAACACACTGTAACTACTGTAACAATGCAACACATTCTGTAACAAAGCAGCACATTGTAAAATCTGTAACATTTTAATACATTGTAACATCTTTCATCATGGAGCACATAGTAATCCATGTGGCTTTGTAACACATTGCAACTATGTAACATTTTAACACATTCTGCAACATTTTAACACATGGTAACATCTGTAACATTGTAACACTTGGTAAAGTCTTTAACATTGTAACTTCTCTAACATTGTATCACACTGTAAATTCTGTAGCTCTGCAACCCATTGTAACTTCTTTCATTTGTGATTCTTTTCCTGCAGATTCACATTTATTCCCTTGGGATGACCTTGTACTGGGGAGCAGACTATAGAGTGCCTCAGAGCCAGGTAACTATGCGCATACAAGTATCACTGTGACCAAAGCATGTAGTTTTCTGGAAGCAGAGTCTGCTACTTGGAGAGCTTTCTCATTTTAACTTTCCATTACACAATCCCTTATTAAGTATAATGAATATTTTCACAAGCACCACAATGACCCAGACACGGAAGGTGGCTGGTAATAGATGACACCACCAGCAGGGGACGCTGCCAGATCCCAATGCTTTTGGCTTCTGTGGAGACAGTTTGATCTTGTCCATCTTCAGTAGTGTTATTAACTCACATTTAAAGGGGTCGTCTCACTACATTGATTCATCTCACCTCAGTCCTGTTTCCTTGGTTTCACTTTAAATTCAGGGTGTGTTTACTGGCTTCCACTAGGCTTCAGTAGAAGCCAGGTCTGTAGCTATAGCAACCAGTGCTGGCCGCCTATCAGGAGAGATCACACAGGTCTGTAGCTATAGCGACCAGTGCGGCAGCCTATCAGGAGAGATCACACAGGTCTGTAGCTATAGCCACCAGTGCTGGCAGCCTATCATGAGAGATCGAACAGGTCTGTAGCTATAGTGACCAGTGCTGGCAGCCTGTCATGAGAGATCACACAGGTCTGTAGCTATAGCGACAGCGCTGCATACCTATAAGAGAGATCAGACATGTCTGTAGCTATAGCGACCTGAGTAACTGCTGCATCCCATACAAGAGGGGATATCTAGATATAGGTAGGACATTGTTAATGGACACATATTGCAAAGTGACTTGTTCTTGCAAGATCTTTAACATAAAATCCTTTTAGTGAGACAACCCCTTTAAAGGGTTCTCCACTATGGACTATTCCAATCTGTTAGAGGGGTTCCTTAAAATTAAGCTGATCCGCAAAGTGTTCTGTCCAATGGGACCAACAGCAATTAGTAACCTATGGAAAAACAAGTAGGAAAGTTTTTTGTTTCTCTGCAGCGCCACCACTGGGGAAATTAAGTATTACACCGTGTCTGATCAAATCAATGGGTTCATGTTAAAATATAGGACAGGACAGGCTCTTCAGGGTATTCTAGCCAAGAGATGAGGATTTTGGACATGAGACCTCCCTCTACTAAATCAACGTTCCCTGCTATGGTGAATGGAAGCCAGAGGACCCCTTTAATGGAGTAAATTGGCCTCTGGTCGCCCAAGGAGGGATTCTGGATAGTCAGGTTTAAAGCATTATCCCTCTCTGTCCTTTAGGGCTCTGTTCACACTTGACTTAGAAGCTTCATTCACAACCTTTATTGGCACTTTTGTCGAAACTGAAAGAAATACCAGTGCAGCATGCAGCATGCAAGACTCCATTCACACAGTGGACCGAGGTGTAACACATGGGTGGCTTTGGGTGCTGTTGGGACCAATGTAACATAGGCCTCAGAATCACTTTATTTTGCCAGAAATCCATTTGTTTTGTTGCTTTGCATTTTTGTGCTTGTTAATTCTTATCACTTTGAGTCTCGCTCTGTGTTGTGTTTTTTTGCAGCCGATCAAACTGGGGGAGCGTCTGAACGGGATCCTGCTGGACATGTGCGATGACAACTGTATCACGAGACTGACCACTCGCACGGTGCTAGATGGTTGCAGCGCCTACATACGCAACAGCAACTGCGCGCCCTCCTTCTACTACATCAAGCAGCTGGTGAAGCTGGTGCTCGGCAGCCTGACCTGGGTGAGTTATGCCCAATAGTGGGGCAACAAGTAGGAGGGGGCACAAGACGGCCATTGCTTTATGACATCGCTAGTGAGCATGCATGTGACATAACTGAGACAACTAGTGAACATGCATGTGACATAGGGAAAGCTTACAGCTAGTGAGCATGCATGTGACATAGGGAAAGCTTACAGCTAGTGAGCATGCATGTGACATAGGGAAAGCTTACAGCTAGTGAGCATGCATGTGACATAGGTAAAGCTTACAGCTAGTGAGCATGCATGTGACATAGGGAAAGCTTACAGCTAGTGAGCATGCATGTGACATAGCTGAGACTTACAGCTAGTGAGCATGCATGTGACATGAGGAAAGGTTATAGCTAGTGAGCATGCATGTTATAGAGAATATTTACAGCTAGTGTGCATGCATATGACTTAAGAAATACTTATAGCTAGTAAGCATGAATTTGACATAATGAACACTTAAAACTAGTAAGCATGCATATGACATATCTGAGACTTACAGCTAGTGAGCATGCATGTGACATAGGGAAAGCTTACAGCTAGTGAGCATGCATATGACATGAGGAAAGGTTACAGCTAGTGAGCATGCATATGATATAACTGAGACTTACAGCTAGTGAGCATGCATGTGACATGAGGAAAGGTTACAGCTAGTGAGCATGCATATGAAATAGGAAAAGCTTACAGCTAGTGAGCATGCATGTGACATAACTGAGACTTACAGCTAGTGAACATGCATATCACATGAGGAAAGGTTACAGCTAGTGAGCATGCATATGAAAAAGGAAAAGCTTACAGCTAGTGAGCATGCATGTGACATAACTGAGACTTATAGCTAGTGACCATGCATATGACATAAGGAATACTTATAGCTAGTGAGCATGAATTTGACATAATGAATGTTGACAGCTAGTGAACATGCATATGACATGAGGAAAGGTTACAGCTAGTGAGCATGCATAAGACATAAGGAATACTTATAGCTAGTGAGCATGAATTTGACATAACTGAGATATGCAGAAAAGAGAAAAGAGAGAGGGGCGCCCCAAAAAAAAATCGTTTTTATACTTTACAAAAAAACATGTAAAGGGTTTAAAAATTGGTTCTCCCCTTTAAGTGTTGCGTTTTTAGTTTAGGGGCAAAACACCATAAGCACAAAACGGGGCTTTTAAAAATTCCGTACCCTTAGACGCAGCCCATCTCCAAAAAACTCCCCTCCATGGCCCAGGGAAGAAAACCCCTGATCAGGAAAAAAAAAAGGGACCCGGGGCGCACGGCCCTAAAAAAAGCCCAGCAAAAGGGCTTTTTTGTTTTTTAAAAAAAAGTATTTTTTCTTAAAAAGTGCAAGATGTTATTTCGCACTTTAAAAACAAAAAAATGCAAATTAAACTTGCCGTTCGCACGTGTGCCCGGCTTTATCAGAATATTCTGATAACGGGGGGACACCGGGGAAACGCGCAATCTAATTTTTATTTTTTGTTTTTTAAAGATGCGAGAATAAAAACTGGGACTTTTTAAGAAAAAATACTTTTTTTTTAAAAACAAAAAGCCTTTTTGCTCGGGTTTTTTACACTGCGCCCGGGCCATTTTTCTTTTTTCCTCATCATGACATAACTGAACTTACAGCTAGGAGCATGCATTTCAAGGGGAAACTTACAGCTAGTACAGCTAAATTTCATTGGGTATCTTAACAAAAGGGCCTGACAACAACCTCCACTTTCCCGGGGGGACACAGCCCGTCTTGGGAGAGTAGGTGGCACCAGCACAGGGAGTGGGCACCACTTTGGGTTCGAAGCTTCTTTGTGCATCTTCTCACCTCCACACCACGCTGTTCGGTAACTACCAGGGGTGGCACAGCTCTGACTGCCCTATCCAGGCACCCTAGTCATCCTCCAATGACCCTTTGAGGGCAAACATTTTCCTATTGTGGCCCTTGGTGAACAGAACTTTAACATCCTTAAATAGTCACCTGGTCCCAATTTTTCAGCTGGACCAACACTAACCAGGACATTTTTTTTTTGCAGTTGGATCAGACGGGCAACAAGATAAGTGAAACCGATCGCAGCCAGGCGATCCGCGACCGGCTCCGGGGGAAGGGTCTGCCCTCAGGTCTGTGCAATCCTCAGGGTCAAGTGATGCGTTCAGCTTTTGGTTGTGATATTCCCATTATGTGCCATGATTACTCCTTTCCTGATGTGGGGCAAGCTTCAGGCTCCCACTTCCTTTTTCAGGCTGTGGGTAGTTCTACAGCTTCAGGCTCCCACTTCCTTGGTTCTCAGGCTGTGGGTAGTTCTACAGCTTCAGGCTCCCACTTCCTTTTCAGGCTGTGGTGGATTCTACAGTTTCATTCTCCAACTTCCTGTTCTGGCTGTGGGTGGTTCTCCAGCTTCAAGCTTCCACTTCCTGTTTAGACTGTGGGCAGTTCTACAGTTTCAGGCTCACACTTCCCAGTCAGGCTGTGGGCAGTTCTATAGCTTCAGGCTCCTGCATCTTGTTCAGGCTGTGGGCAGTTCTACATTTTCAGGCTCACACTTCCCAATCAGGATGTTGGCGGCTCTACAGCTTCAGGTTCCCGCTTCTTGTTCAGGCTGTGGGTGGTTCTACAGCTTCAGGCTCCTGATTCCTGTTCTGGCTATGGGCAACTCTACAGCTTCAGGCTCCCACTTCCTGTTCAAGGTGTAGGTGGTTCTACAGCTTCAGGCTTCTGATTCCTGTTTAGACTGTGGACAGTTTTACAGCTTCTGGCTCCCACTTCTCTATTCAGGTTGGAGGTGGTTCCACAGCTTCAGGCGCCCACTTCCATTTCAGGCTGAGCCTATTAGAGGGACATTGGTGATGAAGGAGTCTAAACAGCAGTGCACAGAGCTCTAAACGGTTAAAGTTTGTCAGTTAAAAAAAATGTAAACATGTTCCTTTGCTGCTGGTAAGACACAGCAGCGGGAGTGACATTACCATCTGCCAGACCAAAGAGAGGTGGTCGGTAACCTAGGGAATTTTGTGTGCACAAGCAGAAGAACTGACTTTGAAGAGATGCAGAATCAGAACAGCAATGTATTTGGTAATGTTCTTTATTTACCTTTGCTACATGTTTAAATCCAACCTGTGTGGTCAGAGTGCCCCTTTAAGTCATCCATTACATGGAAGCGGGTCAGTCGTTCAGTCCAGCCTGAAATTTGCTAATTCTTGTGCTGCTGTAAATCACCGTGATGTATTCTATGGGGAATGTCTGCTATTGAGATACAAAGTCTCCTGTGGAGAAGAGATTGATTGTTTAAACAAGAATAGAGATATATGTGTCAGGAAGTGATTCAGCCGCCGCCGATAACGAGCCCACACTGGAGGTGAAGAGACCGGCTTCCAGAGAGAGGAGTAACCCTGAGCGCCCAGGACTGAACAGTCATAGATAGTGAGGTGGGAAATGAAGAAAAAATCACCAAAAATTCTGAAGAAATTTGTTTAACCTAAAATATGAGTTAAACAAAAAAGTGTTTTCCTTTGATCTTTCCCTTTGAAGCTTTCGTTGCGTTCTTAGAGCATTTCCATCTTCAGTACCTGCGAATGTCAGCTCTGTGGTCAAGACCGAGATTTAATTTTTTTAAAATTTTGTATTCAATGGGAATTTTTGTTCTAAGAAGCAATAGAGAAGACAGATCTCAAAGTTGATTCTTGCTTCATTGGGTCCCAATCTGACTCCTAAATGGGCACAATAAGAAAATAATAATAATTTATGCGCCCGTATCTATGCCCATGTACTCTGTAAAGTGTGTCAACCCAGTCATTTTAAGTCCCATTCACGTTTTTGCCACTCATTCGTGGCAAACTTAATCCTAATTAGACAAAGTCGCTAAACAGGGCCGACGTAGTCCAACTAGGACGACGTGTACCTTTTACAAATCAATGACTTTGTTGCTGCCCCATCAGGGTTACCATAAAAAGTCATCTCTATGGATACCATGGTGGCTTGTATTCAGCAAACGTAGTCCTAATTGGACTATGTCAGTTCTATTTAGCAAATAAGTCTAAGTAGGACTACGTTTGACCTACGCAAGTCAATGGCTCCATCTCTGCCCCATTGCAGTATTTATTACCATATTCTGATGGATACCACAGCAGAACGGCAACAGAAGCATTGACATGTGTTGGGCAAATGTATTCCTAGTTGGACTATGTCGGCTCTATTTGGCGAATGTGTCTATTTAAGGCTGTGTTTGACCTACACAAGTCAATGGCTACATCACTGCCCTTTCATGATATCTGTCGGGATGAATTTTTACTGAATAATAATGGTTACTACAGTGGAAGGGCAACAGAGCCATTGACTTCTATGGGGCAAACATAGTCCTAGTTGGACTACGTCGGCCATATTTAGAAAATGTGTCTCATTAGGACTACACTTGTCCTATGCAAGTTAAATGGGTTGTCTCACTACGAAGATTATAGTTGAAAATGTGGGGACTAAAAATCTAAGGATGTACGTCCTTGGTTACTATTGGCAAAGTGCTACGGTTTTAGAGAACAGGCTGGTTTACATGTGCTTAGCAACGGTGTTTGTTTACTGGTCAGGGAAGCATTCTGTCCTGCCCAGGTCGTGCACATGCAAAAGGAAAGGCAGTTAAGAGGAGGGGCAGGGATGTGTGTATTGGCAGGCAAAGAGGAGAAGCAGTGAGAGGACATGCAAGGGGTACCCTGATTGTATCCTCTTCACTGCTTCTCCTCCTTGCCTGCCAATATACACATCCCTGCCCCTCCTCTTAACTGCCTTTCCTTTGCATGTGCACGACCTGGGCAGGACAGAATGCTTCCCTGACCAGTAAACAAACACCGTTGCTAAGCACATGTAAACCAGCCTGTTCTCTAAAACCATAGCACTTTGCCAATAGTAACCAAGGACGTACATCCTTAGATTTTTGGTCCCCACATTTTCAACTATAATCTTCGTAGTGAGACAACCCCTTTAATGGTTCAGTCACTGTCCCGCCACGGTATTTATTGGGATTAATTTTTATGGAACCCTGATTGGATACCACGTAGGGACAGCAACAGAGCCATTCACTTTTGTAGGGCAAACATAGTCCTAGTTGGACTACGTCAGCCTTATTTAGCAAATGTGTCTAATAAGTTCTACATTTGACCTACACAAGTCAATGACGCTGCCGCTACCCCACTGCAGTATCAATCAGGATGGATTTTTACAGTATCACCACATGATCCCAGGAAAAAGGGATATAAATGAAGTGAAGCTGTAGCACTATCTAGGATTGTTCTGTAAAATTGTGTACATGTGGATACATTGTTGCAGCACAAATGAATATTGTATCCATTTTAGGCTCTAGGCAGAAATGAAGTTGTTTCAATGAAGCTTAGCAATATCTAGGATGGTTTTTTAAGATTGTGTCACTCCTAACTATACATTTGTGTCACGGTGTAGCCAGTGCCCCTGTCCTGGACTGCAGACATGCCCATTCCTCCATTGCTGCTGCTGTGCGATACTCACCTGTCCTGGCTCCTGTCCCTGCTGCGGTGTTTGCCGACAGCTCGTACTGACTGGTCCTTGCTCCTGCTCTCACCTGTCCTCTGTGGCTGCCTGTGTGCATACACGAGTGCCCTCTAGGGTGCAGGCGCAGAAGTCTTCTGCTATTTAAGGGACGGTGTCCCAATTACCTGCCTTTTGACCTGTGACCCCTGGCTAGTTAAGGAACTTCCTGCCCTTGCCCCAGCATCAGTTCGGTTGTTGCCCACTACATAGAGCTTGATCCCCGGCAGCTGTATTGCTGCTGTTTATCTGTGCATTACCTGTGCTTTACCTGCTGTTACCTGCACCAGTCCATTACACCTGCAATCTGTTGTTGTACCACGTCCGCTACCTGTCTGGGACCTTCGTTACCTGACTACGGATACACCTGCTGTGACATGTCACCAGTACCAGTTCTAGCTGTCCATGACCGCCACTTCGGTTGTCATCATGGGTCACCACCTATACCATCTTGCCAGCGTTTATCAATGAGGATCCACCATATAACAGGGATGGACGGGTGCATACTGACACCGCCGGATCGTTACAATTTGGATACATTGTTGCACCATGCATGAATATTTTATCCATTTTTGGGTCAGAAATGAAACAGTTTCAATGAAGCTGTAGCAATATCTAGGATTGTTTTGTAACATTGTGTCACTCAACTACACTATAATTTCACACAATGGATACCGGAATTCGTTTGAAAAGCAGACTTTTCATAATATATACATTTCCAATTTATTTTCTTTTGGGCTCTGGGCAGAAATGAAACTGTTTCAATGACTCTGTAGCAATATCTAGGATTGTTTTGTAACATTGTGTCACTCCTAACTATACACGTGGATACATTGTTGCAGCACACATGTATATTGTATCCGTTTTTGAGCTCTGGGCAGAAATGAAACTCTTTCGTTGACTCTATAGCAATATCTAGGATTGTTTTGTAACATTGTGTCACTCCTAACTATACACGTGGATACATTGTTGCAGCACACATGTATATTGTATCCGTTTTTGGGCTCTGGGCAGAAATGAAACTGTTTCATTGACTCTGTAGCAATATCTAGGATTGTTTTGTAACATTGTATCACTCCTAACTATACACGTGGATACATTGTTGCAGCACACAGGAATATAAGATCTCTTGTTGGGCTCTGAGCAGGATTTGAATAGTTTTGATGGTTTTGAACCTGTGGGAACGATATGAGGAACATGATTCTCCCCCCAAAAAAAAAAAATTGTAGCCAAACTTTCCAATGGAAATTGTAGACTTTGTGGTACACAGGGTCGCCCAGGCGGCTTCAGGATGTGGTTTGTTGCTCGGTTTCTTCACAGAGTCCGCAGCGTCCGGCTATTTGTATGGAAATTAACTTTGACTTTGGAAGACGAAGATCATCGTTGCTCAAACAGTAATGAAATAATAATGTACGAACCTGTCCTGTCTTCATGGTGGTCAAAAAGACAAGAGGAGCTTGAAGAGGGCGACCCAATTGGGGTTTCCCATTCATGCCCCGCTCTCCTCAATGGTCAATGCAATCTTTTTCTGTGATCGTGGTTTGATTTTGGAGTTTCACCATAAGGATGGTTCACATGGGTACACCCGAGGTCCTAGAATAAGAGAGGCGCTGCCCTTGAGCTCCTAGGACTGTATACTGACCCATAATGTCAAAAGTCTGAACATTTCCTTTTTTTAAAGTGACATTTCCATCAGACAGGAGTATTTTTCTTAAAAAACAATATTTCTAGAAAACTTTTTAAAAGAATTTTAGGCTGTATTTAAAAAAAAAAAAAAAAATGATATATGGAATATTGTCCTTTTCTACCTGTGCTAAAAAGGAACTCCTGAATGGCCTGGCAGACTGCTGCTTATCTCTATATAGTCTCATTACAAATAGTAGGTAATGACAGAATTGTCACTCTTGTTCTCTGGACAGGGATAGATAAGATTAGACTAGACTAAAGAGCAATGACAAGGTCAGTATGTAAAATAATAGGATCAGCAGTTTGGACTAATCACACTTTACTGTTTCTGTGAAGAGAAGAGGTAATTTGTATGTAGTCTCATTACAAATAGTAGATAATGACAAAATGATTGCTCTATTGTTCTCTGTGAAGGCGTAGATAAGATTAGACTAGACCACATGACCAGAGTCATACATGAAATGGTAGGATCAGCAGAGAGGACGAATCTCACTTTACTGCTGCTGTGAGGGGAAGAGCCAATGTGCTTGTAGTCTCAATACAGATAATTATTGCTCTATTGTTCTCTGGATAGGAATAGACAAAATCAGACTAGACCACAGGCCAATGACAAGAGCAATACATGAAAGAATAGGATCAGCAGCACGATCTTTACTGCTCCTGTAAGGGACGGATCTAATCTCTCAGCAGAGAGGACTAATCTCACGTTACTGCTGCTGTGAGGGGAAGAGCCAATGTTCTTGTAGTCTCAATACTATGGCGCTTTAAAATAAATAATAATAATAATACAGATAATTATTGTTCTATTGTTCTCTGGACAGAAATAGGCAAAATAAGAACAGACCACAGGGCAATGACAAGAGCAATACATGAAAGAATGGGATCAGCAGCACAATCTTTACTTCTGCTGTAAGGGAAAGATCTAATCTGTCTAAAGTCTTATTACAAATAGTAGGTAATGACATAATTATTGTTCTCTGTAAAGGGATAGATAGGTTTAGTCAAGACCACAGGGTAAAGACAAGAGCAATACAGAAAAGGTTAAGAGTTTGTCTTTTTCTGCATGGGGGGAGGGTTCAGCTTTCTTCACACTTTTCAGGTCCCGCTGATAACATTTACACCTCTCAGGTCTTGTTGATAACACTTATACCTCTTTGGTCTTGTTGATAACACTTACACCTCTCAGGTCCTGCTGATGTCACTTACACCTCTCAGATTCTGCTGATGTCACTTACACCTCTCAGGTGTTGTTGATAGCACTTAACTCCTTAGGTCTTGTTGATAGCACTTAAACCTCTCAGGTCCCGCTGATAGCACTTATACCTCTCAGGTCCTGCTAATAGCACTTATACCTCTCAGGTCTTGTTGATAACACTTACACCTCTCAGGTCCTGCTAATATCACTAATACCTCTCAGGTCCTGCTGATGTCACTTACACCTCTCAGATCCTGCTGATAATACTTACACCTCTCAGGTGTTGTTGATAATATTTACACCTCTCAGGTCTTGTTGATAACACTTAAACTCCTTAGGTCTTGTTGATAACACTTACAACTTTCAGGTCTTGTTGATAACGCTTACACCTCTCAGGTCTTGTTGATAATACTTACACCTCTCAGGTCTTGTTGATAACACTTACACATCTCAGGTCTTGTTGATAACACTTACACCTCTCAGGTCCTGCTGATAACACTAACACCTCTAAAGTCTTGTTGATAACACATACATCTTTCAGGTCTTGTTGATAACACTTACACCTTTCAGGTCTTGTTGATAACACTTACACCTCTAAAGTCTTGTTGATAACACTTACACTTCTGTGGTCTTGTTGATAACACTTACACTCTCAGGTCTTGTTGATAACACTTACACCTCTCAGGTCTTGTTGATAACACTTACACCTCTCAGGTCTTCTTGATAACACTTACACCTCTCAGTCTGTGATACACTTAGACCTCTCAGGTCCTGCTGATAACACTTACACCTCTCAGGTCTTCTTGATAACACTTACACCTCTCAAGTCTTGTTGATAACACTTACAACTCTCAGGTCTTGTTGATAACACTTACACCTCTCAGGTCTTCTTGATAACACTTACACCTCTCAAGTCTTGTTGATAACACTTACACCTCCAGTCTTGTTCATAACACTTACACCTCTCAGGTCTTGTTCATAACACTTACACCTCTCAGATCATAGTTGGCCAAGTGAACTTCACTGCCACCATTCAAACTCACAGAGGGGAAGTCACTTTAAATTTTTTGGAATAACTGACACGTTTTTTTCATGTTTCAATGACATGAAATGTTCCCTTGATTTAACCAGACGTTACCCTTAAATTTTTAGGAGACTCCATAGAGCGCGACGTCGGCGCCAATACAGTTTCCCAGCAGAACTATCTTAACCGAGGCCTCAGCAAGTCCATGGGTTTTCTGGCCTTCAAAGACGAACAAGACGCCGACGAGGGTTTCCCGTCACTCGACCTCGGGTCCACGTACGAGGACGTCGCAGAACCGCACTACGCTTACGACAATCTCCAACCCAACCACCTGGAGAGGAAACTCAGCGAGCGCAGCCAACGGAAGAAGAACTGGGCGTCCTCCTTCGACGTCTCCTCCCTGTCCAGCCTGGGCACCGAGGGGGGGTTGTCTTCTGCGAACCTTCACAAACGGAACATATCGGAAACCTTGAACAAGCGGATCATCGCCACCCCGAAAATGAGAGACCTCAGGCAGGCGGGAGACGCCCAAGATGTCTACGGGAAGCCGAAAACGGACCAGGCGAAACACGGACCGGAAGTGCCAACCTCAGTCGCCATTTCAAGTGCCTTGGAGAGGATTCGGGAAAAGAAGAAAAAGTTGCAAATCCTGAGAGACGCCATGAGCATCGAAGGTTAGTCCCGCGGGGGTTACCTCCCAATCCCATTCACCCCCATAAACAGTGTTCAAGTCCCACAATGCACCATTGTCCTTCTATCCGTTCCCCGTTCCCACCTGACCCTTTGCCAAATCATCAGTTTTTGTTACACTTTTTGCCGATTCTTGATGTTTTCATGTTTTTGTTTGCAAAGTATATTACAGGATACATTGGTCAGGTTATCACAGCCGTCCTCTTAGAAGCTTGAGCCATGATCCCTACTGACTATATTTACTATTTTGCCATAGGCAAACTTAAACTCTATCATTTCTCAATCTATAAAGCACTAAAACGTAACTTTTATTATATATAACACTTAACCTCGATACACACTATTTTAAAAACCTGATTTCTAACCTCTCAAACCGGACCTCTATCCCCCGATGAAGCTGGTGAAACATGTTGGGGAGGTCAGGCATGACATTTTAATTTGTGATTTCCCACCTCTCTCTACTGTGTTACCCGCTGCAGAGGGTCTCACAAGGAAACCTTATATGTTTTATGTCCATCGGATAAGGGATGACTGCCCAAGTAGGAGGCTTGGGATCCCTTACTGGAGTTAGTAAATCACTGTATATATAGGGTTTTCCTGTTAATAGGTGGGGTCCCACCAGACTTGATAATAGAAAAGGAGTTATTCCTTCATAATTAGAAAGGCACAAATTGAGAGGTTAGAAATTAGGTTTTAAGTAATGTGTATAGAGGTTAAGTGTTAAACATAATAAAAGTTACATTTTAGGGCTTTATAGATTGAAAACTGAGTTTAAGTTTGCCTATGGCAAAATAGTAAATATAGTCATTAAAAGTCACCCTTTGTTCTCTTGCGAGATTCCCATTTTGTTGGAGACTATTTGGCATGATCCCTATTGAATCCCTTGAAGGCTACATATGGAGGAGCTCTGCCTTGTGTCCTGTTTACGGATTGAGGTTATGAGCAAAGAAACCCAGTATGGACCAATGTGGGAATTTTTGTCACCAGTATATGGTCCTGACTCATTCATAGTTGTTTGGAAAATTATGTGAAAATAATTGGAGACCACATTGATTTGGGGTGGGGGGAGGACGTAACTACCTGGATCCAGGGCAATCTTATCCATAGGCAGTTGCATGGGGGAGTCACAAGTAAAGGGGGCCTCAGGTCCTAGATGTATGTCCCTGAAATGTAGAGCATGTGCCCCAGATCTCTGACTTGACACCACTTATCTGTTTGTGTGCTCGTAAGACATGCAAACAGTTGAAAAAGCAGGAAGCCAATTAGTCTTGTAGGCTGCAGGCTGGTGGAGCAGCCATTGACTCCCTGCTCTGCAATTAGTCTTGAAGGCCGCAGGCTGGTGGAGCAGCCATTGACTCCCTGCTCTGCCAATTAGTCTTGTAGGCTGCAGGCTGGTGGAGCTCATTGTCCCGCTCTCAATTAGTCTTGTGGCTGCACTGGTGGAGCCCATTGACTCCCTCTGAATTAGTCTTGTAGGCTGCAGGCTGGTGGAGCAGCCATTGACTCCCTGCTCTGCCAATTAGTCTTGTAGGCTGCAGGCTGGTGGAGCAGCCATTGTCTCCCTGCTCTGCCAATTAGTCTTGTAGGCTGCTGATAGGTTGAGCGGCCATTGACTCCCTGCACTGCCAATTAGTCTTGTAGGTTGCTGATAGGTGGAGCAGCCATCACCTCCTTGTCCTGCTAATTAGTCTTGTAGGCAGCAGGCTGGAAAAGCAGTGATTGCCTCCCTGCCCTGCCAATTAGTCTTGGAGGCTGCAGAATGGTGAAGCAGGGAGCCATCAACCACATAGTATTGTAGGCTGCAGTCTGGTGCATCAGCCATTGACTCCCTTCCCTGCCAATTAGTCTTCTAGGATGCAGGCTGGTGGAGCAGGGAGCCATCAGTCAATTATTCTTGTAGGCTGCAGGCCTGTGGATCAGGGAACCATCAACCTATTAGAATTGTAGACTACAGACTGGTGAAGCAGATATTGGCTCCCTGCCAATTAGTCTTGAAGGCTGCTGAATGGTGGAGCAGGGAACCATTGACCAATTAGTCTTGTAGGATACAGACTGGTGGAGGAGGAAACCATTGACTCCCTTCCCCGCCAATTAGTCTTGTAGGCTGCAGGCTGGTGGAGCAGCCATTGGCTCCCTACTCTGCCAATTAGTCTTGTAGGCTGCAGGCTGTGGAACAGGGAACCATTGACCAATTAGTCTTGTAAGCTGCAGGCTGGTGAAGCAGCCATTGGCTCCCTACTCTGCCAATAAGTCTTGTAGGCAGCAGGCTGGTGGAGCAGGAAGCCATTGACCAATTAGTCTTGTAGGCTGCATGCTGGTGGAGCAGGAAGCCATTGACCAATTAGTCCTGTAGGCTGCAGGCTGGTGGAGCAGCCATTGGCTCCCTACTCTGCCAGTTAGTCTTGTAGGCTGCAGGCTGGTGGAGCAGGGAACCATTGACCAATAAGTCTTGTAGGCTTCAGGCTAGTGGGGCAGCCATTGGCTCCCTGCTCTGCCAATTAGTCTTGTAGGCCTCAGGCTGGTGGAGCAGGGAACCATTGACCAATTAGTCTTGTAGGCTGCAGGCTGTGGAACAGGGAACCATTGACCAATTAGTCTTGTAGGCCGCAGGCTGGTGGAGCAGGGAACCATTGACCAATTAGTCTTGTAAGCTGCAGGCTGGTGAAGCAGCCATTGGCTCCCTACTCTGCCAATTGACCAGTCTTGTAGGCCGCAGGTTGGTAGATCATCCATTGACTCCCTGCCCTGCCAAATAGTCTTGTAGTCTACAATCTGCAGGATGTCCTGGTGTAGGCCCTGGAGAGGTGAGTAACTGTAGGTACCTGATGTGATAAACCTCTTCATCACACTTGACCACCAGGGATATTATTGCATGAATACATGGTGGTGGATGGCATGGCTCAGGAGCAGTGGGTGCTGGGACATACATACATACATCTTGTTGCACTTCCTCGGGGATGGGGGATCCTGTTGTGGCGGTAGCATTTGGTAATAGTATGATGGTGACTATTCCGCTACTATGCAATGGCATTATGTAGTCCTAGTGTGGCAGTAGCATTTGGTACCAGTATAGTGTTATTGTTCAGTTACTATGCAGTTGCAGTGTGTGGTCCTGGTGTGGCAGTTGTATTTAGTAATGCTATGGTGGTGTTATGCAGTGGTAGTATGTGGTCCTGGTGTGGCAGTCGTATTAATAATGTTATGGTGGTGTTATGCAGTAGTAGTATGTGGTCCTGGTGTGGCGGTCATATTTAATAATGTTATGGTGGTGTTATGCAGTGGTAGTATGTGGTCCTGGTGTGGCAGTCGTATTTAGTAATGGTATGGTGGTGTTATGCAGTGGTAGTATGTGGTCCTAGTGTGACGGTCGTATTAGTAATGTTATGGTGGTCTTATGCAGTAGTAGTATGTGGTCCTAGTGTGGCGGTCATATTTAGTAATGTTATGGTGGTGTTATGCAGTGGTAGTATGTGGTCCTGGTGTGACAGTCATATTAATAATGTTATGGTGGTGTTATGCAGTGGTAGTATGTGGTCCTGGTGTGACAGTCATATTAATAATGTTATGGTGGTGTTATGCAGTAGTAGTATGTGGTCCTGGTGTGGCGGTCATATTAGTAATGGTATGGTGTTGTTATGCAGTGGTAGTATGTGGTCCTAGTGTGGCGGTCATATTGAGTAATGGTACAGTGGTGTTATGCAGTGGTAGTATGTGGTCCTGGTGTGAAGGTCGTATTAGTAATGGTATGGTGGTGTTATGCAGTGGTAGTATGTGGTCCTGCTGTGTCGGTCATATTGAGTAATGATATAGTGGTGTTATGCAGTGGTAGTATGTGGTCCTGGTGTGACGGTCATATTGAGTAATGATATAGTGGTGTTATGCAGTGGTAGTATGTGGTCCTGGTGTGACGGTCGTATTAGTAATGGTATTGTGTTGTTATGCAGTGGTAGTATGTGGTCCTGCTGTGACGGTCATATTAGTAATGGTATGGTGGTGTTATGCAGTGGTAGTATGTGGTGTGACGGTCATATTGAGTAATGATATAGTGGTGTTTTGCAGTGGTAGTATGTGGTCCTGGTGTGACGGTCTTATTAGTCATGTTATCGTGGTGTTATGCAGTGGTAGTATGTGGTCCTGCTGTGGCGGTCATATTAGTAATGGTATGGTGGTGTTATGCACTGGTAGTATGTGGTCCTGGTTTTGATGCATGTTAGCTATCAGAGTATTATTCAGACACCTGGTGCTAGTCATATGTGGTTTTGATGTTGCGGTATTATTTGGCCTCTGTATTGTGTTATTACATGGTAACTATATAACAGCTTTATGTATCACAGTTAGCAGAGGATGGGATCAGATAGGATCATAGTCTCCCTTACAGAAGAAGAGACTGGGAACCTTCATGCTGTAGTAGGAGACATAAGGGGCAGCGCTGGGACAAGATATTCTGGTGCCCTACGCAAATAAGGCATGTAGCCCCCTACCCTCCCAATTTGCACCCACTTCCTGCCTGGGAAGAAGTGGATCCCTAGGCGGTCGCCTGCCTTCACCTGCCCATCATCCCAGCCCTGACTGGGGGATAATGCAGTGTACAATGACTCCAGCCAAAGCTTTGTATTGAGCTTTATTTTTAACCTTCTACCCCCCTCTGACTGGACTCCTATACTATAGTTATATGGCGTATAATACAGTAAAATATATAAATATATAAATATATATATAATATATATATAACTGTATTATACCCATATAACTATAGTATAGGAGTATACAGTATATATATACACACTCTATTTTGTACTGTATGTATATGGTCGTCATTTTAGCACTCTTTGTAATTAGATGGTTGCTTCTGATTTTGATTGTTTCTTCTATAGCACATCGCCAGCGTATCTTCACTGGGAGGAAATGCCTGGAGAGGACACTCTAAATTATGTCACAATGTACAACATAGAAGAAAAGGTAGATTACAGGGTTGGGAAACTAGCACGTGCTGAAGCAGTTCGAAATTCGACAGCGTTTCCTTGTGTCCTGACCTTTTAGATTTGGATGGAATAAATCTTATGTACAAGCTGGAATCTATCTTTTTCTCTATGTTCTCCTATGGTCCGGCCTGTTGCCCGTAGCAAAGGGGTTAAGAAATGCTTGATATTTCTTCGAGCAGCATTTATTGTAATGGGAGTCTTAGTCAGTTTCCCAGTCAGAAGGGCGGACCTCGTCCTACTCCTCTTGCCCGAGCTTGCATCCTCCAACCTGGATAATTGATGTTTTTGTAGAAGTTTATTCCGCCGCCGTGGTGCATTTCAGGTTTAACCTCCCCTCGATTTTGCAAGACGAGTGAAGTTGAAGAGCAGCGGAGGACGTCCCAGCAGAAGGCTTTGAAATGCTCCAGCAATGGCGGAGGATGTGTCAAAGATGAGGGTTTAACAATAGGCTTTAGTCATTATGGGCTGTAAAGTTAATTCAGGGTGTCACCTGGAGGAGCATGAAGTGATGAACTCCTCATCATCTTGGCAGTTTAGTTAATGTCGGACTGCGCCTTATATGAAATAAATCATCCAAGTCCCGTAAAATAGTCCTAAGGTGTGGAGGGAACGTACGGAAACGGCTCGCACCATCGCATTGGGTGACTCTCCGGCACCAAAATATACTGTATACTACTCAGGAGCTACTAAGGCAGCAGCATCGTAGGCGCAGGCTCCACTGCTCGTGTCGGGGCCCTATTTCTGTGGGTTCATTGGTTATAACTAGAGCCGCTCGTTGTCTGATGCTTTGACTAATGGTGTAAGACGCATGGGGGCAATAGAAAGGATTGAGAGGGTGCGCAGGAAAGAAGTCCCTAATAGAAATAGAGAGAGGTAAGGACACTGCGCAACAATGTATCTGCTTAAAGTTACTTAGATGGCATCCAAAACTTTATTTATTTATATTCCTGTTATTTATTTATCAATTCAATTATTTTGTTTAATCAAACAATGAAATAATTTTGTTTGTTACATTTATATAAGATTATTTATTTTATATGTTCCTGTTATTCTTACCTTAATGTTGCGCTAAACTTGGAAACTTGTTACAAATGTTTCTGTATTATTGAATGTTACAATTAGTATCTTCAGAAGTGCCGGCTGCTCGGCCGCGTTCACACGGTGCAAGCAGTATTTTTGGAACCTCTTTCATTTTGCTTGTGTTTTTTTTTATTTGCATCCGATGCTTTTTTGAGTTCAATTTCATTTTAGACCATAGTTTAAGACAATGCACACGGAATAATAGAGATGACTCATAAGTACACATATATACCTGTATGTTATATATTATGTGTGCTATAGTGCACACTATAGATAGATAGATAGATAGATAGATAGATAGGAGATAGATAGATAGATAGATAGATAGATAGAAGATAGAAAGATATGAGATAGATAGATAGATATATAGATAGATAGATTTGATATAAAGATAGAAAAGATATGAGATAGGATATGAGATATATAGATAGATAGATATAAGATAGATAGAAATAGATAGATAGATAGATAGATAGATAGATAGATAGAAAAAAGATAGAAAGATATGAGATAGATAGATAGATATATAGATAGATAGATAGATATAAGATAGAAAGATATGAGATAGATATGAGATATATAGATAGATAGATAGATATAAGATAGAAAGATATGAGATAGATATGAGATATATAGATAGATAGATAGATAGATAGATAGATAGATAGATATAAGATAGAAAGATATGAGATAGATATGAGATAGATAGATAGATAGATAGATAGATAGATATAGAAGAGAAAAATAAAAATAGGGGGTGCACATTAGTGTAAATCGTACTGTTTAAAAAATCTATTGGTGCTATAAGAGCGTGCTCACCTCTTGAGGTTGTGCAGAAATAAAAGGCAAAACTCTCATAAAAGTTTGCAGGGCTGTTGTTGCTGTCGCCCTTATCACGGCTGCCGGGATCTCTCTCCTAAAACAGGCTCAAGTGCCAGCCAGCACTTGGTATAATATAGCGAATGCAGACCCCGCAAGGGGAGAGCGTGGATCCGGCGCACTTCAGAAAGGATCACGATCCCTCTCGGGTAAATCAAAAGAATGGCTATCTTTATTATTAAAAGCACAATGGGCTTTTACCACTATGCATTTAAAACAAAGAATAAAAACACAACAAAGCTTGACGCGTTTCGCGCGGAACACCCGCGCTTCTTCAGAAGCATACAATTGTTCTAACAGCGTGCTGTTTAAATAGACAAAACTTAACAGTCGTAATCCAATTAGTTTAAATTCAGCAAATCTCTGATGTGATGACTTTGAGTTACGGCATTCAAAACGTAAGGGTGTCCATGATTGAACAGGACATCTGTCAATCAGAGTCAAGCGGCCAGATGTTACTTTAAGGAAGAGCGTGATTGGAAAGAAGGCATGTCAGTCAGTTGTTGACATTCTATAGTGCTTTGTATATTTTATCTTCTCTCTTCTGTGAGATGTAATGGTTCTCTGCGGTGATGATGAAGGTGCTGTAGGACAGGATGAAGCCTTGTTACTGTCGGACCGGACCTCTCATCTGTCTGTGGAAGCTCACTGTAGCTGCAGATGGTGTGGGACCCGAGAGCACGGTAGGGGCGGAGCCAAGCACAGTAGGGGGCGGAGCCTCTCACTCGCTGTCAATAGCTGTAGGATGGGCCCCAATAATCATCTTCCATGTTGGGCCCCAAGGATCAACTCCACTGGTGGTCCTAAGAATAAACTCCACTGGTGGACCCCAAAAGTCAATTCCACTTGTGGGCCCTAAGAATCAACTCCACTGGTGGACCCCAAAAATCAACTCCACTGGTGGGCCCCAAGAATGAGCTCCACTGGTGGCCTCAAGAACCATCTCCACTGGTGGATCCCAAAAATCCTCTCCACTGGTGGACCCCAAAAATCCTCTCCACTGGTGGGCCCCAAGAATCATCTCCACTGATGGTCCCCAAGATTCACCTCCACTGGTGGCCCCAAGAATCAGCTCCACTGCTGGGCCTAATAATCAACTCCACTGGTGGGCCCCAAAAGTCAACTCCACTGGTGGCTCCAAGAATCATCTCCACTGATGACAAATAGAATCAACTCCACTGGTTGCCCCAAGAATCAATTCCACTTGTGGGGCCCCAAAAATCGGCTCCACTGGTGGACTCCAAGAATCAACCCCAGTGGTGGGCCCCAGGAATCAACTCCACTGATGACCAATAGAATCATCTCCACTTCTGGGCCCCAATAATCAATTCCACTGGTGGCTCCAAGAATCATCTCCACTGGTGGACCCAAGAGTCATCTCCATTGGTGGGCCCAAGAATGAACTCCACTGATGACCAATAGAATCATCTCCACTGCTGGGCCCCAATAATCAATTCCACTGGTGGGTCCCAAGAATCAACTGCACTGGTGGCTCCAAGAATCAACTCCACTGGTGGGCCTCAAGAATCAACTTGGGGCCCACCAGTGGAGATCAGTCTTGGGTCCCACCATTGGAGTTGATTCTTGGGGTTCATCAGTGGAGTTGATTCTTGGGGCCCATATAATAGCTACTGTATATGACTATGTGTACTTCTTGATTTCTGCTTCTCTTTCTCTACTCTTCTCCCTAAAAAGCTGTCCCAAGTCCATCATGCCCAGTGGCCCACTGGGTGGTTTTGCCTCCATCCCTCTGGACAGTTAGCATCAGTGGTACAGCTACTCCCACTCTTGCTTCTTCTTCTTTGTTTTCAAGGTTCACAAAAGCAAGAAACAAAAGTGAGGATATCACAACAAGATATTTTTTCCACGTTGCAATAATTGATTCCAGTCTTCCCTCTCCTTGAGGCTTTTTGTTGGAGATTATAAGAGGCGCGTCTGTTTACCCGCCCTTCATCCAGTTTATCCAGTTGTCAGATAGATCATCACCTTGATAGTGTCTGGTCTGGGCGGAGGTTGTAGTACAAATCCAGCACTTTGCTTGCCCTTCGATTTGTTGTCCTCATTGTAGGTGAGGTTATGGAAGAATGTCTCTCCTGGCTTTGTGATGTCTCCTTGCTCGACTCTCTATTGTTAGACATTGTTGCCTCTTGATGGTTTTATTGAGATCATTCTGTACTTTCTGAAAAGAACATTATATCTCTATGAAATAATAAGATTGGACAAACATCTTATAAGAAGTACCAAGAAAACCAAAGACAAAGCCTGAAACTGGGAGGTGGAGATCATCCCATCCACCCAACCAGTCATCAATCCATACACTGGACCATACAACAACCCATCCACCCAACCAACCAGTCATCAATCCATTCACTAGCCCATCCAACAACCCATCCACCAATCCAACCAGCCATCAATCCATCCACCAATCCAACCACTAAATCATCCTCCAAACTATCCACCCAACCAGCCATCAACCTATCCACCCAACCAGCCATCAATCCATCCACCCAACCAGCCATCAACCTATCCACCCAACCAGCCATCAACCTATCCACCCAACCAGCCATCAACCTATCCACCCAACCAGCCATCAATCCATCCACTCAACCAGCCATCAACCTATCCACCCAACCAGCCATCAATCCATCCACTCAACCAGCCATCAATTTGTCCACTAGCTCATCCAACAGCCCATCCACCCAACCAGCCATCAATCCATCCACCTACCCATCCACCCAACCAGTCATCAATTTATCCACTAGCTCATCCAACAACCCATCCACCCAACCAGCCATCAATCCATCCACTAGCCCATCCAACAACCCATCCACCCAACCAGCCATCAATCCATCCACCAATCCAACCACTAAACCATCCTCCAACCTATCCACTCAACCAGCCATCAATTTATCCACTAGCCCATCCAACAACCCATCCACCCAACCAGCCATCAACCCATCCACCAATCCAACCACTAAACCATCCACCTACCCATCCACCCAACCAGTCATCAATTTATCCACTAGCTCATCCAACAACCCATCCACCCAACCAGCCATCAATCCATCCACCAATCCAACCACTAAACCATCCTCCAACCTATCCACTCAACCAGCCATCAATTTATCCACTAGCCCATCCAACAACCCATCCTCCCAACCAGCCATCAACCCATCCACCCAACCAGCCATCAATCCATCCACTAGCCCATCCAACAACCCATCCACCCAACCAGCCATCAACCCATCCACCAATCCAACCACTAAACCATCCACCTACCCATCCACCCAACCAGTCATCAATTTATCCACTAGCTCATCCAACAACCCATCCACCCAACCAGCCATCAATCCATCCACCAATCCAACCACTAAACCATCCTCCAACCTATCCACTCAACCAGCCATCAATTTATCCACTAGCCCATCCAACAACCCATCCTCCCAACCAGCCATCAACCCATCCACCCAACCAGCCATCAATCCACCCACTAGCCCATCCAACAACCCATCCACCCAACCAGCCATCAATTTGTCCACTAGCTCATCCAGCAACCCATCCACCCAACCAGCCATCAACCCATCCACCCAACCAGCCATCAATCCATCCACTAGCCCATCCAACAACCCAACCACCCAACCAACCATCAATCCATCCACCAATCCAACCACTAAACCATCCTCCAACCTATCCACCCAACCAGCCATCAATCTATCCACCCATCCATCCACCAACTCATTCACCTACCCATCCACCTAGCCATTCACCCAAACAACCACCAACTTATTTACTCACCCACCCATCCACCCAGCCATCCATCAATGCATCAAATAACCCATCTACCAACCCATCCATCCATCCACCCAACCAACCATCAATTCATCCACCCAACCAGCCATCAATCCATTCACATATCCACCCACCAACCCTTTCACTCACCCATCCATTAATCAATCAATCCACCAATCCACCCACTAACCCATCCACCTACCCATCCATCAACCATTCCATACACCCACCCATTCACCAATCCATCTACCCACCCTCCCACCCACTCATCTATCCACTGTAGCACAAATTGGGTTATTAAGCATTCCACATACTTAAATATGTTGTGCATTTACAATTTGTTTCCATCCTGAGGTCAAGATTTTTTTTACACTTCTTTTTTTCTTAAAGGAGCCCTCCAGATATTTTTTTCCTGTTCATTAGAAATTGTTTTTAGGTCACTGTAGCCCCAGTAGCTTTATTTACCGGCATACATGAATTCTTGCTGATGCAACAGCCATTAGAAATTGCTTTTAGGTACACTGTAGTTCCAGAAATTGTATTTACCTGCAGCTGCATACAGGATATCTGGCTGATGCAACAGTCTCTGTTAGGTCACATGACCTACACTCTGATTGGTTTATAGACTCTGTGCTCCTGATGTTGACAAGAAATATGTCTCTCTATACATTCCTATGAGACTGACTGTGACCCTCCCATAGGAATGTATAGAGAGAGTCACTTCCGGGTCTCACAACCATGCTGTGTGTCAGCAACTCAGAGTGCAGATCACCCAGTGGCAGCAGTGAGGAATCCTGTATTCAGCTGCAGGTCACATGACCAATTGGCAGCAGTGAGGAATCCTGTAGTCAGCTGCAGGTCACATGACCCAGTGGCAGCAGTGAGAAATCCTGTATTCAGCTGTAGGTCACATGAACCAGTGGCAGCAGTGAGGAATCCTGTATTCATCCACAGGTCACATGACCCAGTAGCAACAGGAATCCTATATTCAGCTGCAGGTCACATTAGCCGGTGGCAGCAGTGAGAAATCCTGTATTCAGCTGCAGGTCACATTAGCCAGTGGCAGCAGTGAGAAATCCTGTATTCAGCTGCAGGTCACATGACCCAGTGGCAGCAGTGAGGAAGCCTGTATGAAGATGCAGGTCACATGACCCAGTGGCAGCAGTGAGAAATCCTGTATTCAGCTGCAGGTCACATGAGCCAGTGGCAGCAGTGAGGAATCCTGTATTCAGCTGCAGGTCACATGACCCAGTGGCAGCAGTGAGAGATCCTGTATTCAGCTGCAGGTCACAGGATCTAGTGGCAGCAGTGAGAAATCCTATATTCAGCTGCAGGTCACATGACCCAGAGGCAGCAGTGAGAAATCCTGTATTCAGCTGCAGGTCACATGACCCAGGGGCAGCAGTGAGGAATCCTGTATTCAGCTGCAGGTCACATGACCCAGGGGCAGCAGTGAGACACCCTGTATTCAGCTGCAGGTCACATGACCCAGTGGTAGCAGTGAGAAATCCTGTATTCAGCTGCAGGTCATATGAGCCAGTGACAGCAGTGAGGAATCCTGTATTCAGCTGCAGGTCACATGACCGAGGGGCAGCAGTGAGAAATCCTGTATTCAGCTGCAGAGAAGCAATTTCTAATGAACTAAAGAGAAAAAACTGGAGTTGCCCTTTAAGATTTAAAGGCGATATAAAACAAATTTAAGATCAGCTGATTATAGAATAATAGTAGATGCCTTGTCCCCTGACATTGACTGTAATAAAAAAAATGCATCCACTTAAGGGCAGAGTTTTTGTCCCAGGACAATGACTACAATCTATGTATATAAATATCCGTCCGCTACATAGCGCAGGGCACAGTGAAGTGAGTTTGGATGAGACGGATTCCTTTTTCCCTGTCGCCTGCTTGGTACCACCATCATAATAGTGTACATTCCTGAACAGTACTTTGATCTGGGCACTGACTGTGAGTGTAGTAGGAGATGCTCCCCACTACACTGCTGAGTACTGAGCATAGGGGAGTGAGTTTGGATAAGATAGATTCCTTCTCTAATGCTTGTTATAGCCTGCATCATATTGTATATTCCTGTACATCATTTTGATGTGGGTGTTGACTGTGAGTCTAGCAGGAGCAGCTCTCTACCATACTGGTACGTGCAGGGCACTGGGCACAATGGAGTGAGTTTAGACGAGGCAGCTTCCTTCTTTCCTCACTTGGTAATTCCCCCACCACATTGCACATTCCTTTACAGCATTTTGATATGGGTGCTGACCCTGTGTCTAGCAAGAGCCACTCCCTGTCACACTGGTGAGTACAGGGCACAGTGTAGTGAGTTTGGATAAGACTGCTTCCTTCTCTAATGCTTGGTACAGCCCACATCACATTGTATTTTCCTGTACAGTATTTTGATGTGGGTGCTGACTGTGAGTCTAGCAGGAGCAGCTCTCTACCACACTAATGTAGTATGTGCAGGGCACAGGGCACAATGGAGTGAGTTCGGATGAGGCAGCTTTCGTCTGGCCTCACTTGGTAATGCCCACACCACATTGCACATTCCTTTACAGCGTTACGATATGGGCGCTGACCCTGTGTCTAGCAAGATCTGCCCTCTGTCACCCCAGGTGAATACAAGGCACAGTGAAGTGAATTTGGATAAGATGGCATCTTTCTCTAAAGCTTTGTACAGCCCACTTCACACTGTATATTCCTTTACAGCATTTTATTGTGAGCGCTGACTGTGAGTTTAGCAGGAGCACTTCTCTACGGCACTGGTAATTGCAGGGCACAATGGAGTGAGTTTGGATCAGGCAGCTTCCTTTTCACCTCACTTGTAATACCCACACCACATTGCACATTCTTTTGCAGCGTTTTGATATAGGTGCTGACACTGTGTCTAGTAATAGCCACTCTCTGTCACACTGGTGAATACAGGGCACATTGGAGTGAGTTTAGACGAGGCAGCTTCCTTCTTTCCTCACTTGGTAATGCCCACACCACATTACACATTCCTTTACAGAGTTTCCATATAGGTGCTGTCACTGTGTCTAGTAAGAGCAAATCTCTGTCACACTGGTGAATACAGGGCACAGTGGAGTGAGTTTGGATAAGATAGCTTCCTATCCCAGCAACTTGGTACCACCCACATTACACTGTACCTTCCTGTACTGAGACTTGATGTGGCCGCTGACTTTAAGTGTAGCAGGAGCCGCTCTCTGCTGGTGAGTGGGTGACGTTGCATTGTTTTACGTCACCTCCCGACTGGTGAGCGCGAGCCACGGTGTCCTCTAAAATATGAACACCTAGGGCCTCATGTATGAAAACCGTCTAGGTCTAAGACTTTCTTTGTTGCCCATAGCATAGGTTGTTATGGGCAACAAAGAAAATCTTGGACCTAGACAGTTTTCATACATGTCCCCCATAGTTGTCAAGATTCCCTCTATTGGCCCATATATATATATATATATATATATATATTTGCCTTAGCGTTTCAGTATTTAACATTCAGAAAGGGGAACATCTCTCCTTGAGGCGAAGAGAGCACCAAATGGTGTGTAGATTTTAAATTGCCTTTTTGCCCTCTACTAAGCATCTGCATATCACAAGGCATTAGGGGAAAGGAGCTGAGAAGCTCAAGCGCTCTCTATTGGATATAACAAATCCTCAATTCGCTTTTGACCCACGGGGTCTTGAGAAAGCAAAAGGGATATTTAGCCAAGCCCTTTTGCTTTCTCAAGACCCAGTGGGTCAAAAGCGAATTGAGGATTTGTTACATCCAATAGAGGGCACTTGAGCTTCTCAGCTCCTTTCCCATAATGCCTTGCGTATTTAACATTGTGATCATGTGCACAACTCAACTGCATGCATTCTAGTTGGGAATTTTTGGGGTTTAGCTTGATTAGATGTATGTAACATGCTATGTACCAAACCCTATGTACACATGGTATACTGTATATACATATATATTTGCCTTAGCGTTTCAGTATTTAACATTGTGATCATGTGCACAACTCAACTGTGTGCATTCTAGTTGGGAATTTTTTGGGGTTAGCTTGATTAGATTTATGTAACATGCTATGTACCAAACCCTATGTACACATGGTATACTGTATATACATATATATATTTGCCTTAGCGTTTCAGTATTTAACATTGTGATCATGTGCACTACTCAACTGCATGCATTCTAGTTGGGAATTTTTGGGGTTTAGCTTGATTAGATTCATGTAACTATATACCAAACCCTATGTACACATGGTATACTGTATATACATACATACATATATATATATATATATATATATATATATATATATATATATATATATTTGCCTTAGCGTTTCAGTATTTAACATTGTGATCATGAGCACAACTCAACTGCATACATTCTAGTTGGGAATTTTTGGGGTTTAGCTTGATTAGATTTATGTACCAAACTTTATGTGCACATGGAATATAATATACATATTAAGACCATGTTAGGTGCTCGAAGCAAGAACATCATGTCCAATTCCAGAATCTTCCATCAGACGCTCCCTGGGCAATGTGAAGGGTGATATCGGCCGTTAGGGACAGAAGGATTGGAACAATTAACCTTTGTCATCTGTGCTCCTGCGTACTCCGGGGATTGCACAGTGTCACGAACAACATCCTGTGCGGCTCGTTTCCGCCGCTCATAGTCCCGACCTTTATACAACTGAGCAATTGAAAACAATGACGGCCTCATTTTATTGGAAGGGTTACACGTTTCATGCCAGTGAATTGACCTTCAGGATTCGCCGTTCACATGAACCTGTGAGTAAAGGTCACGTGATCCGACTCTTTCTCCATTTCCAGACCATGTGGGTGACGGGCGCTTTGTTTGCATTTTGGTTTTTAATTGGGGCCAGATATAATACAAACTTTAAGGACTTCTTAGCGCTTACTGACCACGTGGTGCACCAGAACCCTTTGAGGGCAATCATAATGCTGATGTGGCCCTTGATGGAAAAAGGTTTGACACCCCTGGTTCACATCATGTCTGGACTCGGACTGCTCCCCTAAAGGGAACAAGGAGAACCTCTGGTCCGTCTCTGAGCACGATGGGCTCATGGGCATAACAGGTCCGGAACTTATTTTCAGGGTGAAAGACAGAGAAAGAGGCAGAAAGCAAGAGGAATGTTTAGAATGTGCAGTCACGTTTAGTAACTGTATTGTGGGCCCCAAGAACCAACACCACCGGTGAGGACCAAACAATCATTTCCTTTGGGAGGGCCACAAAACTTAACTCCACTGGTGCAGCCCAAGAATCATCTTCTATGGTGGCCCAAAGAATCAACTCCACTGGTGGGGCCCCAAGAATCACCTCCACTGGTGGGCCCCAAGAATCATCGCCACTGGTGGGCCCCAAGAATCATCTCCACTGGTGGGCCCCTAGTATCATCTCCACTGGTAGGCCCCAAGAATCATCTCCACTGATAGGCCCCAATAATCATCTCCGCTAGTGGACCCCAAGAATCATCTCCACTGGTGTGCCCCAAGAACCAACTCCACTGGTGGCCACAAGAACCAACTCCCCTGGTGGCCTCAAGAATCAACTCCCCTGGTGGCCTCAAGAATCAACTTAATTGGTGGGCCCCAAGAATCATCTCCCCTGGTGGGCTGTAAGAATCAACTCCACTGGTGGACCCCAAGAATCAACTCCCCTGGTGGACCCCAAGAATCAGCTCCACTGGTGGACCCCAAGAATCAGTTCCACTGGTGGACCCAAGAATCAGTTCCACTGGTGGCCCCAAGAATCAGTTCCACTGGTGGCCCCAAGAATCACCTCCACTGGTGGCCCCCAAGAATCACCTCCACTGGTGGGCCCCAAGAATCAACTCCACTGGTGGGCCCCACGAATCATCTCCCCTGGTGGGCTGTAAGAATCAACTCCACTGGTGGGCCCCAAGAATCACCTCCACTGGTGGGCCCCCAAGAATCACCTCCACTGGTGGGCCCCCAAGAATCACCTCCACTGGTGGACCCCAAGAATCATCTCCACTGGTGGGCCCCAAGAACCAACTCCACTGGTTGCCCCAAGAACCAACTCCCCTGGTGGCCTCAAGAATCAACTTAATTGGTGGACCCCAAGAATCATCTCCCCTGGTGGGCTGTAAAAATCAACTCCACTGGTGGACCACAAGAAACATCTCCCCTGGTGGGCTGTAAGAATCAGCTCCACTGGTGGACCCCAAGAATCAGCTGCACTGGTGGGCCCAAGAATCAACTCCACTGGTGGGCCCCAAGAATCAACTCCACTAGTGGGCCCCAAGAATCAACTCCACTGGTGGGCCCAAGAATCACCTCCACTGGTTGGCTGTAAGAATCAACTCCACTGGTGGACCCCAAGAATCATCACTACTGGTGGTTCCAAGAATCCACCCGAATGGTGGTCCCCAAGAATCATCTCCACTTGTGGACCCAAGAGTCAACTTCACTGATGGCCAAAAGATTTAGCTCCACTGGTGACCCCAAGAATCAATCACACTGGTGGCCCCAAGAATCACCTCCACTGGTGGCCCCCAAGAATCACCTCCACTGGTGGGCCCCCAAGAATCAACTCCACGGGTGGGCCCCACGAATCATCTCCCCTAGTGGGCTGTAAGAATCAACTCCACTGGTGGGCCCCAAGAGTCACCTCCACTGGTGGGCCCCCAAGAATCACCTCCACTGGTGGGCCCCCAAGAATCACCTCCACTGGTGGACCCCAAGAATCATCTCCACTGGTGGGCCCCAAGAACCAACTCCACTGGTTGCCCCAAGAACCAACTCCCCTGGTGGCCTCAAGAATCAACTTAATGGTGGACCCCAGAAATCATCTCCCCTGGTGGGCTGTAAAAATCAACTCCACTGGTGGACCCCAAGAATCATCTCCCCTGGTGGGCTGTAAAAATCAACTCCACTGGTGGACCCCAAGAATCAGCTGCACTGGTGGGCCCCAAGAATCAACTCCACTGGTGGGCCCCAAGAATCAACTCCACTAGTGGGCCCCAAGAATCAACTCCACTGGTGGGCCCCAAGAATCACCTCCACTGGTTGGCTGTAAGAATCAACTCCACTGGTGGACCCCAAGAATCATCACTACTGGTGGTTCCAAGAATCCACCCGAATGGTGGTCCCCAAGAATCATCTCCACTTGTGGACCCAAGAGTCAACTTCACTGATGGCCAAAAGATTTAGCTCCACTGGTGACCCCAAGAATCAACCACACTGGTGGGCACCAGGAATCATCTCCACTGGTGGCCCCAAGAATCAGCTCCACTGGTGGCCCCAAGCACCCCAGCCTGTCACTGATCATGTCTTTGGTCCACATGACGCTTAGAACTAGTGATAAGCAGTATATATTTGTCTATGTCTCCATTCCATAGGCCTCTGGTGGGCAGATGTATTGGAAATATGTGTCCTAGCAGCCGCAACGTCTGGATACTTGGAAGTCGGTTACTCAATGACATATGGACATAATGTGTTACACAATAGCACAATGTGCGTTTAGAACCTTCTAGAGAAAAGAGGCGAGAAAACCTTCACATAAAAGAGAAATACAATCAGTTGGAAACCGGGTTCCTTCGCTGCCCGTCCTAAGGTCGAGATTGTTGGCACGGTCTCCGAGCTGAACCTCTCGTGGGTCCTCCATGATTGGAAGTCAAGGCACCAGTGTGAACAGATTGCCATATTTGACCTGCCTCAGTGTATCGTTGTTGCTAGAAGCTGCTGATCAGTGAGATTTGGGAGGTTTGCTTGGTCTTTCTGCAGGATCGGTCATCAGTACGACTCCTGGCACCCCCACCAATCATCTGACTGAAGGGGCCACCTGCTCTGGTTAGAGCAACAACTTCTTCATTATACAATCCACAGAGTCTGTACCTGGTACTGATTCTCTCTGCAGCGCTTGCCGTTGGCTTAGTAGTTAATATGGTGCAGCACGGTGGCTCAGTGGTTAGCATGGCACAGTACAGTAGTTCAGTAGTTAGCATAGTGCAGCATGTTGGATTCCTGGTTGGTATAGTGCAGCATGGTGGCTCAGAGGTTAGCACAGTGCAGCACGGTGGCTCAGTGGTGAGCATGATGCAGCACGGTGGCTCAGTGGTTAGAACAGTGCAGCACAGTTGCTCAGTGGTTAGCATGGTACATCGTGGTTGCTCAGTAATTAGCACAGTGCTCAGTGGTTAGTGCAGTGTGGTGGCTCAGTGGTTAGAACAGTGCAGCACAGTTGCTCAGTGGTTAGCATAGTACAGCGCGGTTGCTCTGTAGTTATCACAGTGTAGACAGTGTCTCAGTGGTAAGTACAGTGCAGTGTCATGGCTCAGTGGTTATAATGGTACAGCGTGGTAGCTCAGTGGTTAGCACAGTCTAGCACAGTAGCTCAGTGGTTAGCATAGTCTAGCACATTGGCTCAGCGGTTAGCACAGTGAAGCAAGGTGGCTCAGTGGTTAACATGGTACAGCATGGTGGCTCAGTGGTTAGTAAAAGCAGTGTCGTGGCTCAGTGGTTATCATGGTACAGCATGGTGTCGCAGTGGTGAGCACCGTGCAGCACGGTGTCTCAGTGGTTAGCACAATGCAGCATGGTGGCTCAGTGGTTAGCACAGTGGAACAGTGGTTAGTACAGTACAGTGGCTCAGTGGTTAGCACAGTACAGTACAGTGGCTCAGAGGTTAGCACAGTGCAGCACGGTGTCTCAGTGGTTAGCACAATGCAGCATGGTGGCAGAGTGGTTAGCACAGTGAAGCAAGGTGGCTCAGTGGTTAGCACAGTCCTGAAGCACTTGGATCCTATGGTCAAATCCAACCATGGACCCCCCCTGCATGGAGTTACAATGTTGCCTCCTTTCTATTTCCTAGTAATAGGTTATTTGTCTTCCTATGTAACTGGCTCTGTTGTACGTGTGCCTGGGATTAGACTGTCAGTCCTATTGGAGTCCGGCACTGATTTGTGCAGTGTCAATCTTTGTACGGCGCTCTGGAATATGTTGGCACTATATCAGCAACATAACTTGAATGAACATGTAGGTAGGTGCACCCTTCGGGGCATCAGGATCTGTTGTTGCTTTCATACAGTTGGAAGGACAAAACTGTTACAAGGTTGCAAATCCTCACAATCCTCTGTATTCTCTCAGTGTCGCCCCCTCTCTGGTTTCCTCCTCTTGTTGCTGCAGATCTTTGACTTTTGGGCTCGTTGATGTCCTGTACTTTCCTTCTTGCAGAGCCCGGGCGAGTGCTGCATCTGTCCCACAGTGATGACTACAGCACCTCCAGTGAGAGTCCTTCACTTGTGTCATCGGACCCAGAATTTAGAGCAGGTAAGTAGCGCCGACGCTGGGCAGGACCCGGTGCTACCAACCTGCATTGATCTCCGTAGGCACAATGTAACTGTGCCGTCCCTCTGAAGGCGAGGCTCACGCCATCGTCTGCCATTGACTTCCCATATACACTCACCGGCCACTTTATTAGGTACACCATGCTAGTAACGGGTTGGACCCCCTTTTGCCTTCAGAACTGCCTCAATTCTTCGTGGCATAGATTCCAAAAGGTGTTGCAACGATGCTCAATTGGTACCAAGGGGCCCAAAGAGTGCCAAGAAAATATTCCCCACACCATGACACACCACCACCACCAGCCTGAACCGTTGATACAAGGCAGGATGGATCCATGCTTTCATGTTGTTGACGCCAAATTCTGACCCTACCATCCGAATGTCGCAGCAGAAATCGAGACTCATCAGACCAGGCTACGTTTTTTCCAATCTTCTACTGTCCAATTTCGATGAGCTTGGGCAAATTGGAGCCTCAGTTTCCTGTTCTTAGCTGAAAGGAGTGGCACCCGGTGTGGTCTTCTGCTGCTGTAGCCCATCTGCCTCAAAGTTGGCCGTTACTGTGCGTTCAAGATGCTCTTCTGCCTACCTTGGTTGTAACGGGTGGCTATTTGTGTCAGTGTTGCCTTTCTATCAGCTCGAACAGTCTGCCCATTCTCCTTTGACCTCTGGCATCAACAAGGCATTTCCGCCCACAGGACTGCCGCTCACTGGATGTTTTTCTTTTTCGGACCATTCTCTGTAAACCCTAGAGATGGTTGTGCGTGAAAATCCCAGGAGATCAGCAGTTTCTGAAATACTCAGACCAGCCCTTCTGGCACCAACAACCATGCCACGTTCAAAGGCACTCAAATCACCTTTCTTCCCCATACTGATGCTCGGTTTGAACTGCAGGAGATTGTCTTGACCATGTCTACATGCCTAAATGCACTGAGTTGCCGCCATGTGATTGGCTGATTAGAAATTAAGTGTTAACGAGCAGTTGGACAGGTGTACCTAATAAAGTGGCCGGTGAGTGTAGTTAACTGGCCAAATGTGCGTCTAAAGGACTTGTGCTGTGACATCTGCTCCGGACTGATCCGATGTGCCCCCGTGGTGTTCTCTGCTTCCCCCCCTTTATTGCCCTATCGCTCCCTATTATTATGCCTCCTTTATTGCTTGAGGAAATGTCATAAGAACTGAAATCCCTGCAATGTCTATTCAAACCCTAATTACTGCTGTATGGTTATATATCCTCAATCCTCTCCATATATCCTTACTAGTAAAGTCCCTATAAAAAAGGGAGCAGCCTGCAGGAATACAAAAGGTATGTCCTGTCCCCAGGGCTGGGACAAGGTATTTTGGTGCCCTAGGCAAACAAGGCACGAAGCGCCCACCAAATGGAAAATTCAGTCCACTCTATGCCTCTGTTCTCTTTTTTCTGCCTGAGATGAAGTGGCGCTATAGACAGTCGCTTACCTTCACCTACCCATCGTCCTGGTACTGCCTGTCCCCATACAAAGCTGTGGACCAGTGTCACACTAAGGTGCCTGGAGCTCACCAATGGAGTTGAGTCTTGGGGCCACCAGTGGAGTTGAGTCTCGGGGCCACCAGTGGAGTTGAGTCTCGGGGCCACCAGTGGAGTTGAGTCTCGGGGCCACCAGTGGAGTTGAGTCTCGGGGCCACCAGTGGAGTTGAGTCTCGGGGCCACCAGTGGAGTTGAGTCTCGGGGCCACCAGTGGAGTTGAGTCTCGGGCCACCAGTGGAGTTGAGTCTCGGGGCCACCAGTGGAGTTGAGTCTCGGGGCCACCATGGAGTTGAGTCTCGGGGCCACCAGTGGAGTTGAGTCTCGGGGCCACCAGTGGAGTTGAGTCTCGGGGCCACCAGTGGAGTTGAGTCTCGGGGCCACCAGTGGAGTTGAGTCTCGGGGCCACCAGTGGAGTTGAGTCTCGGGGCCACCAGTGGAGTTGATTCTCGGGGCCACCAGTGGAGATGATTCTTGAGGCCCAACAGTGTTGTTGATTCTTGGGGCCCACCGGTGGGGTACATTCTTGGGGCCCACCATTGGAGGTGATTCTTGGGGCCCACCATTGGAGGTGATTCTTTGGGCCCACCATTGGAGGTGATTCTTGGGGCCCACCAGTGGAGATGATTCTTGGGCCCCACCAGTGGAGGTGATTCTTGGGGCTCCACCAGTGGAGATGATAATTGGGGCCACCAGTGGAGATGATTCTTGGGCCCCACCAGTGGAGATGGTTCTTGGGTCCACCAGTGGATATGATTCTTGGGTCCACCAGTGGAGATGATTCTTGGGTCCACCAGTGGAGATGATTCTTTATGCCACCAGTGGAGATGATTCTTGGGGCCACCAGTGCAGATGATTCTTGGGCCCACCAGTGGAGATGACTCTTGGGGCCACCAGTGGAGTTGATTCTTGGGGCCACCAGTGGAGATGATTCTTGGGACCCACCAGTGGAGATGATTCTTGGGAATGCTTAGATGTCCCCAAATGGAGTTTGGTCAGCTCTGGACTTAAAGGAGTTTTCTCACCATTATAATTTGGTTTTAACACAAAGTAAATGGTAAATGAAGACTATTACCAAATTCCAGTAAAGTGAGACCAGTCTGCCCGGCTGTAAAGGAGTTTTATTTCTTTACTATCACAGCTAGAGAAGGACTACATTTTATATGTAATTGTTTTTGCATAGGACTGATGAAATAAAAAAATAGTTTGTAATAAAAATACTCCTTTCTGATAAAAGTTTCCCTTTAAGCCCAGATCTTACTTTTTGGTAATGCACCTAGATAACTATGTATTAAGAAGAGGGCTGTCTTAACAGCATTAAAAGATTTGCATACCATGCTGTTTCACAGAGCTAATATCAGCTTCAGATTCATGTTTCCTGTCTCTTCCTGGTCAGGCTTTGGGTGGTTCTATAGCAGTGATTAGCATATCAGCTCTGTATTCATAGCTCTTCAAATTGCACTGACATGAGAGCAGGAGATGCTATCTACAGAGCAGAGAACTTCAGAGCTCAAAGTAAACAAGTAATTAGTCTCCTTTGTTTGTTAGATGTAACACACTCTCTTCTCAAGCTGCCGGAGTCCTGTGTGCCGACCTGTGGTGACATCACTCCCTGCGCTCAGATAAGATGAAGAGCAGAGAGAGAAGGGGTGAGCAGGACGGTAACCTAGAGAAACCTGTGTGCACTCAGAGCAGAGATAGAAGGGGAGAGCAGGATGGTAACCAGAGAAACCTGTGTGCACTCAGAGCAGAGAGAGAAGGGGAGAGCAGGACGGTAACCAGAGAAACCTTTGTGCACTCAGAGCAGAGAGAGAAGGGGCGAGCAGGACAGTAACCTAGAGAAACCTGTGTGCACTCATAGCAGAGAGAGAAGGGGAGAGCAGGATGGTAACCTAGAGAAACCTGTGTGCACTCAGAGCAGAGAGAGAAGAGGAGAGCAGGACAGTAACCTAGAGAAACCTGTGTGCACTCAGAGCAGAGAGAGTAGAGGAGAGCAGGTCGGTAACCTAGAGAAACCTGTGTGCACTCAGAGCAGAGAGAGAAGGAGAGAGCAGGATGGTAACCTAGAGAAACCTGTGTGCACTCAGAGCAGAGAGAGAAGGGGAGAGCAGGCCGGTAACCAGAGAAACCTGTGTGCACAAAGAGCAGAGAGAGAAGGGGAGCAGGACGGTAACCAGAGAAACCTGTGTGCACTCAGAGCAGAGAGAGAGGGGAGAGCAGAACGGTAACCAGAGAAACCTGTGTGCACTCAGAGCAGAGAGAGAAGGGAGAGCAGGACGGTAACCAGAGAAACCTGTGTGCACTCAGAGCAGAGAGAGAAGGGGAGAGCAGGACAGTTACCAGAGAAACCTGTGTGCACTCAGAGCAGAGAGAGAAGGGAGAGCAGGACGGTAACCAGAAAAACCTGTGTGCACTCAGAGCAGAGAGAGAAGGGGAAAGCAGGACAGTTACCAGAGAAACCTGTGTGCACTCAGAGCAGAGAGAGAAGGGGAGATCAGGACTGTTACCAGAGAAACCTGTGTGCACTCAGAGCAGAGAGAGAAGAGGAGAGCAGGACAGTAACCTAGAGAAACCTTTGTGCACTCAGAGCAGAGAGAGAAGAGGAGAGCAGGACAGTAACGTAGAGAAACCTGTGTGCACTCAGAGCAGAGAGAGAAGGGAAGAGCAGAACAGTAACCTAGAGAAACCTGTGTGCACTCAGAGCAGAGAGAGAAGAGGAGAGCAGGACAGTAACGTAGAGAAACCTTTGTGCACTCAGAGCAGAGAGAGAAGTGGAGAGCAGGACAGTTACCTAGAGAAACCTTTGTGCACTCAGAGCAGAGAGAGAAGGGGAGAGCAGGACGGTAACCAGAGAAACCTGTGTGCACTCAAAGCAGAGAGAGAAGAGGAGAGCAGGACAGTAACCTAGAGAAACCTTTGTGCACTCAGAGCAGAGACAGAAGGGGAGAGCAGGACGGTAACCAGAGAAACCTGAGTGCACTCAGAGCAGAGAGAGAAGAGGAGAGCAGGACCGTAACCTAGAGTAACCTGTGTGCACTCAGAGCAGAGAGAGACGGGGAGACCAGGACAGTAACCTAGAGAAACCTGTCTGCACTCAGAGCAGAGAGAGAAGGGGCGAGCAGGACAGTAACCTAGAGAAACCTGTGTGCACTCAGAGCAGAGAGAGAAGAGGAGAGCAGGACAGTAACCTAGAGAAACCTGTGTGCACTCAGAGCAGAGAGAGAAGGGGAGAGCAGGACGGTAACCTAGAGAAACCTGTGTGCACTCAGAGCAGAGAGAGAAGGGGAGAGCAGGATGGTAACCTAGAGAAACCTGTGTGCACTCAGAGCAGAGAGAGAAGGGGAGAGCAGGACGGTAACCAGAGAAACCTGTGTGCACTCAGAGCAGAGAGAGAAGAGGAGAGCAGGACGGTAACCAGAGAAACCTGTGTGCACTCAGAGCAGAGAGAGAAGGGGAGAGCAGAACGGTAACCAGAGAAACCTGTGTGCACTCAGAGCAGAGAGAGAAGGGGAGAGCAGGACAGTAACATTGATAACCTGTTTTGACTCAGAGCAGAGAGAGAAGGGGCGAGCAGGACGGTAACCAGAGCAACCTTTGTGCACTCAGAGCAGAGAGAGAAGGGGAGAGCAGGACGGTAACCAGAGCAACCTGTGTGCACTCAGAGCAGAGAGAGGAGAGCAGGACGGTAACCAGAGAAACCTGAGCAGAGAGAGGAGAGCAGGACGATAGAGAGGAGAGCAGGACGGTAACCAGAGAAACCTTTGTGCACTCAGAGCAGAGAGAGAAGGGGAGAGCAGGATGGTAACCAGAGAAACCTGTGTGCACTCAGAGCAGAGAGAGGAGAGCAGGACGGTAACCAGAGAAACCTGTGTGCACTCAGAGCAGAGAGAGGAGAGCAGGACGGTAACCAGAGAAACCTGTGTGCACTCAGAGCAGAGAGAGGAGAGCAGGACGGTAACCAGAGAAATCTGTGTGCAGGTCCCCCTATGCTCCTGGAGATCCCAGGCAACTGCCCAGTGTGCCCAATGGATAAGACAGCCCTGATATTAGGAAGAGTCCCAGCCATTTACAAACCTGTAGACCTGTTCCGCTATTGCCGTGTGATAATGATGCCGGCTTCACCTCGTAAAATCTGGATAATCTTTTATTTGCTCACCTGTCTTGGTTTTTGCCTTTCATAGTATTTTACGCTCTCCCTGGCACCAAGTTTTGGCCCCGAGCCCAGGGAATGAAGATGTAGCCTGTAGCCATTTCTTTCAGTGCTCAGGTCGCCCTTTGTATAAGTTGTAAAAATTAAATGTGATCTGAAACTTGAGGTGAAAAATAACTTCTAGAGTTTTATTCATGTTAATTTACCAGTAATCTATGCGGCCGATGCTCCCATTGTGAGCCCCATTGGGCACCCAAAATATAAGCACAGCTCTGTGGAATATATTAGCATGAATTGAAAAAGAAAAAGAAAAAAAAATTGATTAGATGCCAAATGTGGAATTTTTATTACATTCTGTAATGGAGCAAGAACACTCTAGATAATATCTGAAATAATAATTATAAAAATAATAATAATAATTAATAGCAATACATAATAGAATAATACAAATTAATAATAAATAATAAAATAAAAATAATTAGTAAAATAATAACAATAATAAATAGTAATGCATAACAAAATAAAAAAAATAAATAAATAATGAAAATTATTATTATTATTTGTTTTAAAGCGCCATTGATCCCAGGGCGCTGTACATTCAAAAAGGGAGGTTACATACATAACATATGTCAAACAAGTACAATGATAACAGTGAATGACTTACGACTGGCACAGAGGGGGAGAGGGCCCTGCCTGCGAGGGCTTACAAGCTACAAATGATAAATAATAATCAAATAAAAATAGTAAAATAATAATGAATACATAATGAAATAATAATAAATATTTAAATAATAAAAATAATAACATAAAAAAAGATAAAAAGGAAAAATCAACTCCACTTTTGGACCCCAAGAATCAACTCCACTGGTGGGCCCCAAGAATCGTCTCCACTGGTGGCCCCAAGAATCATCTCCACTGGTGGGCCCTGATAATCATCTCCACTGGTGGCCCCAAGAATCAACTCCACTGGTGGGTCGCAAGAATCAACTCCACTGGTGGGCCCCAAGAATCATCTCAACTGGTGGCCCCAAGAATCAACTCTTCCATAGGCCCCAAGAATCAACTCCACTGGTGGGCCTTAAGAGTCAACTCTAGTGGTGGACCCCCAAGAATCAACTCCACTGGTAGCCCCAAGAATCAACTCCACTGGTGTGCCTCAAGAATCAGCTCCACTGTTGGGCCCCAAGAATCATCTCCACTGGTGGCCCCAAGAATCAACTCTACTGATGGGCCCAAGAATCCACTCTACTGGTGGGGCCCCAAGCCTCCTCTACACCGGTGGGCCCCAAGAATCACCTCCACTGGTGGGCCCCAAAAATCACCTCCACTGTAGGGCCCTGAGATTCATCTTCACTTGTGGGTCCCAAGTATCAACTCCATTGGTGGCCCCAAGAACCAATTCCACTAGTGGCCCCAAGAATCATCTCCACTGGTGGGTCCCAAGAATCATCTCCACTGGTGGCCCCAAGAATCATCTTCACTGGTGGAGCCCCAAGAATCATCTTCACTGGTGGCCCCAAGAATCATCTTCACTGGTGAGGCCCAAAAATCATCTCCACTGGTGGCCCCAAGAATCATCTTCACTGGTGGCCCCAAGAATCAGTTTCACTGTTGTGCCCCAAAAATCAACTTATTTGGTGGACAACGGAATCAACTCCAGTAGTGGGCCCCAAGAATCAACTTCATTGGTGAGCCCCATGAATCAATGTCTCTGATGGGAAACCAAGAAAAAACTTCACTGGTGGCCCCAAGAATCACCTCTACTGGTGAAGACCAAGAATCCACTTTAAAAGTGTACTGTGTGGCCATTTCTGGGACTACCTTATATTGGTGGTCTCCAGACCCTTGTGTCGCCCTCCAGATAGCAGTTGATGAGGTGGAGATGGTTATGATGAGTGTAGGAGTCTTCATTGTAGTTTATTGAAATAATGAAGGTTGCTTCAGAGACTTACATAAACTCTAATGGAGGATCCACGTCTATGGTCTCTTAATTTCAGCTTTGTGAAAGAACCAGACTCTTAAGCTAATCTATATGTTAGCAATAAGCCAACCAAAGAGTATAAGGAGTATTATAGATATGAATCCCGTGCCCATGAGTAGCCTTAAAGGGGTTGTCTCATTTCACAGTTTCATAGGATACATGAATGAAATAATACTGCATTGCTCTGTCACTTCCTGGTCAAGCTGTCTGTAATTAGCACATGAGCTCCGTGTATTCAGACTTCTTTATCAGTCTAGATGAGCTAAATTACCTTCTACCAGGTCCAGAGAGGCTTCTGAGGTAAAGTTAACAATAGTGATTACTGTCTTTTGTCTGAAAGATCAGATAAAACACAAGCTCTCACACTGTGTGATGACATCACTCCCTGCTATCAGATAGAACAAACAGCAGGGGATAAGGAGTACACAGGTCGGTCACTTGGGAAACCAGAGAGCGCACAGAAGGTGAAAAAATCATTTGTAGCCCCTCAACAACAAAAAAATGAATAAAGCAATAAATTGGAAAATATCTTAATTTAGTCTTCCCTACATGTTGAAAGCTAATCTATGTAGGGAGACAAACCCTTTAACCAGAAGGGACCCCAAAAGCTTTGTAAGGGGGTATCGTGAACGGGGGAGAAGCAAACCCCCATTTTACCAATGGATAAGATTACCGGCTGAGGAACCGGCACCTATCAGACACAACTGGTCTATCCTTTCAGTGCCATAAATGTCTCCAATAGTATTACCCCCTATAACTTATATTGCTCCCCTCACCACTCCCGGGGCAGGTTCAGTCTCACAGTGTGAGCCTCCTACCAAAAAGCAAATACTGAACAAGTCTATGGTCGCCCTTCAGTTGCCCTCTATAATATAACATTTAGGCTAGATGCCGGCAACATATCGGACACGTGTCTACAGTCCGAAGGTTGGACGAGTAACTGTTCCCAATTAATGGCCAAGAAATGGGGGGAGATCTTAGCTCCGCACTCACAGACTGATGATAATAATGGCTGACCTTGATACTAATGAGCGTTTATTTTATTCTAAGGGAGAAAACAGGAGGGACTGAGAGGCTATGACTCTACGGGAGGGATCACCGGATCTGAGGACTCCAACCGAGCACCGCATGCCTTAAGGTAATCCTCCATCCTCTGTTATGAGCCCTGTTCACATTAGGTTCCAAGGCTACATTTGTCAGGAAAACCATTGGTGTACATGACGGGGTGTCCTACCAGCATTATGGTGCCCTGGTCATAGAAGTGCAGTGGGTTCTACCCAAATCCAGGAATATCATACCAGGCCATGCCTGTACCCGCCCCCAAGCACACCCATATCATCACACCACCTACATCAGGACACCCCGCTGATGTTGTGTAGGAAGCCTACAGACCACAAGTCCAGTTGGCAGTGTAGGGTCTCAATGGCTCCTTGCGTCTCCAGACTGCAGTCTATAAGACTAATTGGAAGTGTAGGGAGCCGTTGGCTTCCTGCTCCAGCAGCCTGAAGCCTACAAGAATAGTTGGCAGGTTAGGGGGTGATGGCTCCCTGCTTCACCAGCCTGCAGGCTACAAGAATAATTGGCAGGGTAGGGAGCCAATGGCTTCCTGCTTCCATAGTCTGCTGTTTACAAGTCTAATTGACAAGGTATGGAGCTGATGGCTCCCTGCTTCGCCAGCCTGCAGCCTACAAGTCTAATTAGCAGGGTAGGGAGCCAATGGCTTTCTGCTTCACCAGCCTGCAGCCTACAAGAATAATTGGCATGGTAGGGAGCGGATGGCTCCCTGTTTCACCAGCCTGCAGCCTACAAGAATAATTGGCAGGGTAGGGAGCTGTTGGTTCCCTGCTTCACCAGCCTGCAGCCTACAAGAATAATTGGCAGGGTAGGGAGTCGATGGCTTTCTGCTCCACCAGACTGCAGCCTACAAGAATAATTGGCAGGGTAGGAAGCTGATGGCTTCCTGCTTCAATAGTCTGCTGTTTACAAGTCTATTTGATAGGGTATGGAGCCGATGGCTTCCTGCTTCAATAGTCTGCTGTTTACAAGTCTAATTGATAGGGTATGGAGCTGATGGTTCCCTGCTTCACCAGCCTCCAGCCTACAGTTCTAATTGGCAGGGTAGGGAGTCAATGGCTTCCTGCTTCAATAGTCTTCTGTTTACAAGTCTAATTGACAGGGTATGGAGCCAATGGCTTCCTGCTTCAATAGTCTGCTGTTTACAAGTCTAATTGACAGGGTATGGAGCTGATGGCTCCCTGCTTCACCAGCCTCCAGCCTACAAGAATAATTGGCAGGGTAGGGAGCTGATGGCTCCCTGCGTCACCAGCCTGCAGCCTACAAGAATAATTGGAAGGTTATGGAGCCGATGGCTTCCTGCTTCAATAGCCTGCTTTCTACAAGTCTAATTGGCAGGGTAAGGGACCGATAGCTCCCTGTTTCACCAGCCAGCAGCCTACAAGAATAATTGACAGGTTATGGAGCCAATGGCTTCCTGCCTCACCAGCCTGTTGTCTACAAGTCTAATTGGCAGGGTAGGGAGCCAATGGCTTCCTGCTTCACCATGGTTTTTAACCAGTTGCACATCCTAAAAACACACAAAGAGATAAACAGTCACCACCTGGGCCCCCATACTTTTGGGGCCCCCGAGCAACTGTGTAGTGTGCCCATACATGCCAGTCTTAGCCATAGGGAACATTTCATGCAATGAGTGTGCTTTAGGTCTCTGTTTTGCCTGTACACATTGGTATACTTTATTTTTCTCAAAAACCAAATCCAGCAGCAGTACCTAGCCAGAGCTAAAAGCATACGGACACTGGACTAGGGGAACATGGGAAATGCATTACTGCTATGCTTTATATATGCACAAAATAAGGCTTTTAGTGCATAGTTTGATCAAGTTGCTTATGCCCACCTCTCACATCAAGGTAACCTCAGGTCTCTGCATGGAGCCCAGCCACCAAACATCCAGGGCTGGGCTCCATGCTCACAGATTATAAGGGCCTTGTGCCGTCAGTGGTAACTTCAGGGCTCTTTTGTACGTAACAAATATTATGCATATACTTATTACGTAACAGCCACAATCACATATGGAACATTTCTATCTCCACAACTCCCTATGACCCACAAAGGATCCTTAATCAGATTCCATTGGGAACCTTTTATACCGCACCCGAGGAGATGAAGGTGATACGCCCAAAATGATGCAACATTGTAACTTCTTTTATCATCATATAGAATTATAAGGGAGAGAGATTTAGGGCATAAGGTGGCATAAAAAGGATCCCCAACTACCAAAGTATACCACTATAAGCAGAGGACTAGTGGAAACACCCAGTGGGCCCTTGGGTACTTGGAGATAGCAAGCCAAAGGCGGATTTTTGGAATGAAAGGCAGAAAGCAAGAGGAATGTGCAGTCATGTCCAGCAGCTGAATGGGTCCCAAGAATCAACTCCCCTGGCATGTGCCTAAAATCAACTCCAATGGTGGCCCTAAGAAACACCACCAATGGTAGGGCCAAGAATCAACTCCACTGGTGAGCCATAGACTCCAGGAATCCACTCCAATTGTTGACCCCAAAAAGCATCTCCACTGGTGGCCCCAAGAATCAGCTCCACTGGTGGATTCCAAGAATCAACTCCACTGGTGGGCCCCAAGAATCAGCTCTACTGGTGGGCCCCAAGAATCAGCTCCACTGGTGGGCCCCAAGAATCAGCTCCACTGGTGGGCCCCAAGAATCAGCTCCACTGGTGGATTCCAAGAATCAACTCCACTGGTGGATTCCAAGAATTAACTCCAGTGGTGGGCCCCAAGAATCATCTCCACTGGTGGGCCCCAAGAATCATCTCCACTGGTGGGCCCCAATAATCAACTCCACTGGTGGGCCGCAAAAATCAACTCCACTGGTGGGACCAAGAATCAACTCCACTGGTGGGACCAAGAATCAACTCCACTGGTGGGACCAAGAATCAACTCCACTGGTGGGACCAAGAATTAGCTCCACTGGTGGGACCAAGAATCAACTCCATTGGTGCAGTCCTAGTATCAACTCCCTTGTGCACTCAAAGAATCAACTGCACTGGTGGGCCCAAGAATCAACTGCCTGTGGCCCAAAAAATCAACTCCACTGGTGGGCCCCAAGAATCAACTCCATGTGGTGAACCCCAAGAATCAACTCCATTGATGGACCCCAAGTATCAATTCCACTTGTGAACCCCAAGAATCATCCCCACTGGTGGCCCCAAGAATCATCTCCACTGGTGGCTCCAAGAATCATCTCCAATGGTGGGTACCAAAAATCACCTCCACTGGTGGCCCCAAGAATCAGCTCCACTGGTGGCCCCAAGAATCAGCTCCACTGGTGGCCCCAAGAATCATCTCCACTCGTGGGGCCCAAGAATCATCTCCACTGGTGGCCCCAAGAATCAACTTCACTGGTGGACAAAGGAATCAACTGCAGTAGTGGGCCCCAAGAATCAACGTCTCTGATGCGACCCAAGAAAAAACTCCACTAGTGGAGACCAAGAATCATTTCTACTAGTGGGCTCCAAGAATCAACTCCCCTGGTAGGCCTTTAGAATGGCACCTCAGTCCAACAGTGGGTGCAAGGTTTTTACCCTTCTGACAATAGAGCACTGTCCAAAGTGGGCAACAACTTTAAGAGGAAAACCCTTAAAGGGGCGGTAAAAAGGTAGGGGGCAGCCAAAGTTCTGCTATCACTAATTGCAATGTTTCCATATTACATGATTTCTTTTTACCGTTTCAGCCCAAGATATGAAACCCCGCCAGAAAGAGGCGACATCAACCAGGAAATGCGCAAGCGTCAAGAGGAAGATATGATGCACATGAAGGCCAAAATGGCTTTTAAACAGTCAAGACTAAACTTGTACGGAGGTGATATGCCCCGGGCGTCCATGTTGGACGTCAGTCGGGATCCAATGCAAGACATCGCCATGGAAACAACTATGACGCAAAGAAAATTGAGGGTATTTATTGGATAAAGGGTTTGTTCTGTGACTAAAGGTTATTGAGGACAAACACATTTAATGGAGTTTTCGAAAGGATTTGTCATAAATGTCTAATTTGTGCAGGCGCCAGGAAGGAGAAAAGGCCGCGCATGCGCGATTATCCTCCATTGGCTTCATTGGGGGTTCCAAGTACAGCCGAGCACCCCTCACTATAGAGATGAAGAAGAGCCTCGTCAATAAGAAAGTGGTTGTACTCGACTGTACTTGAACTCCCATTGAACCGTATGAAACGTAACCGCGCATGCGCAGCCACATTCTGAATGGGCCCATCCTCAAGATAGGTACAGGTCCCAAGAGTGGGACCCACAAGTATTAGACATTTATTGCTTATTTTGATATTCCTTAAATATCTGAGATGAGAACAACCCCTTTAGCTCAAATTAAATTATGTAGTTTTTCCGACTTATACATTGTTTTTTTTTTTTGTTCTTTGGGCGAGGGGGTGATTTAGTATAATCTCAATATATTGGTTTAAGTCTTGCCTACTCTACTTTTAGGAGCCTCAGTGCTGAACAATAATTCTAAGTAGTGTAATAAGGGGGAGACAAAATAATGTTCCTGAATGTGAACTGTACTGAATGTGTGTGTTTACATGTGTGTGTGTAAATGTGTATGTATTGTATTTATGTGCATACATGTGTGTATGTGTTTGTATAGATGTCTGTGTGTGTATGTTTATATGTGTATACGTGTGTGTGTGTGTATGTATGCATTGTATGTGTGTGTATGTATGTTTGAATATATGTCTCTGTGTATGTATGTCTCTGTGTATGTACTGTGTATATGTGTATGTATATTGGTGTACACACACATATCCACAATATCACCTCATTCACATCAGTAAAACATAATCCTGCCTGTGTGTCCCTTAGGCTATGTTCACACGGTGTATTGTGAAGTGTACAGTACGCGCCGCAATACACTGTGTGCTTCAGGAGCTCGCGCTGTTCAGTACGTCTTCTCGGAGCACGGCGGCGGAGGAGGGGGGGGGGTGAGCAACAGCCCGCCGGCCCCATAGACATGCATTGAAATGTCACTTATCTCCCTATGCATAGAATACGATCGTATTGTACGCATGGGGGGAGGACGTGTAATCCATAGTTCTCTATGAGAACTAGGGATTACCGCAATTACGCCATGTGAACATACCCTTAGACATGTAAACTACAACCTGATGGTGAATTATATTTGAATATAATTTTTTATACTTGTCATTAGTCAGGGTTACGTATGATTTTAGCTGCTGCAGCCAGACTAAGGGTATGTTCACGCTGCGTAAACCATGGGGCGCATTTCGTGGCGTATTTGCGCTTCAATACGCCCGACATGCGCGACACAATTACTGTAATTCATAGTTCTCACAGAGCTATGAATTACATCTCGTCTCTCCCGTTCGTACAATACACATATATTGTACACCGGGGGAGAGAAGTGACGTCACTTCTTCGCGGCTCTGATAGTGGAGGTGAATGGACTGGCCCCCCTGTGCTTGGAAGTATGCGCTGAACAGCATGTACTTCCAAAACACACAGCGTACTGCCCTAAGGATATGTTCACACAGCATATAGTGGCACAGTGCCTGCTGTGGGAAGTACGTGCTCTCCAACGTGTAATTTCAGCAGCGCTCTGGCCACCTCCCATCCATTTTCACTTTCCCCCTGAAAGAAGCGGCAGGTCACTTATTTTTATGGGTGGGTTCTGTGTGCAGGGAAAACAGCAGCTAATCCTAGCTCTCACCGCTATGATTTTACCGTATTTGTGGGGTGCACTTTGGCCGCATTACAGCAGTTATGCCCCACAAATACGCTGTGTATGATCACACAACATAATGTTGGTCCGTATTTTGGCGGGTAATTGCGCTTCAATACACCTGAAGTACGGGCCGACATTATGGTAACTCATAGCTGTCACTGAGAGCAACGATTACCTGTTCTGGGGAGAATAAGTATCAGTGGGAGCTTCAGAGGGACGCGCTGGCCACAGTTTTTTCTCTGTAAAAACACATGACGCAGTTCATGGGGCGTAAAAAACGCCTTGTGAACCCCGACCTTCTGAGCAAAACTTAACACAGGGCCCGGATGTTTTGGGACCCTAGCAACGCCCCTGCTTTTAGGAGAATAACATGACATTGGGGCCAAGAAATAAAGAAAAACTGATACTTCAGTTGTAGGAGTCCAATTGGTGGTACCACTTACTTACCGCGCAATGGGATATTGCAACTGAAGTTTTTTATTACTATATTATGTAGCTTTTTTTTAAGTAGACAACACCTTTTTATCAAATTAGTCATGGACATATTGTAGCTGCTTCAGGTGCAAAGCAGATTGATACATTGTTTATTGGAAAAATAATTAGTTGCAATATACCAATAAGCAGCTTCTTGTACATTCTGGGCATAAGAGTCCAGTGGGCGGTCCTACTAAGTGATTGACAGACTCAGGGAAGGTTTCTAGTCAGTGATTGGTACTACCCCCAGATAGATAGATAGATAGATAGATAGATAGATAGATAGATAGATAGATAGATAGATAGATAGAAAGGAGATAGATAGATATGAGACAGATAGATAGATAGATAGATAGATAGATAGATAGATAGATAGATAGATAGATAGATATGAGATAGATAGATAGATATGAGATAGATAGATAGATAGATATGAGATAGATAGATAGATAGATATAGAGATAGATAGGATATAGAAAGATAGATAGATAGATAGATAAATATGAGAGAGACAGAGTGTGAGAGAGATCAATATATATAGAGAGATGTCAAAGGCTGCATAAGATAGTAATAATAGTAATAAAAAACTTCAGTTGCAATATCCCATTGTAGCTCCTTGCTCACGCTTTGGAGTCCAGTGCGCGGTAAGTAAGTGGTACCACCCATTGGACTCCTAGAACTGAAATATCATTTGTTTTGGGGGTTTTCAGTCATGTTTGTCTTTTTTAGTGGACTTGCTTTTTCTATATATACATTTTATAGATCGTGTCTTTGTGTTGTTAGCAGTGAATTTATAAGGTGGCCCCACCCCCGCCCTTGTTGGTGCAGCTCCCATTATAATAGTAGTGACTAGCACCGTTCATTATACGTCTGAATTTATTATCATATTATCATTGCGCTGTCCCCGTTTGTTCGCCCCTTCATAATGACTCTTATAGGAGCTGACGTCTCCTCCGTGAAGAGAGTCCTCTTTGTTCCTCAGTGTGGGAACTCGCTCGGGAAGACGGAGCCGAGGGGGACTGAGGTTTAGGCAGCAAAGTTGCTCGGACCAGTTACATGTTCTAAACAATGTAACTAATTTGTGGTTTATATGAAACATTTTGAAACAAAGCACAATGTTCTAATCGTCTGGAGTCACGTTGGTTTGGTCCTTCCACCACCAACTCTTTTGGGTCCAGAGGTGTTTGGCTCCTGCTCTGATTCTGATACAATAATTTTGTAATTAAAGTATTAACCAGTCGGGCTGTGATGAAGGTGATGGTGTTGTTGGCCCCTTGTTACATTTCTATAGTTACATCGAGTGATGGATCTACCAACCATCCAGTGGCCATGTTGGATTTTGGCAGACGATGCTGATGACATTTCTCGGTATGGGACTGTAGGGGCATTAGGTTTCTTCTGCTCCTGATCCATGATAAGAGGAGTCTTTGAGATGCGTGCACCATTTGCCTCTTACCTTTGTCCAATCACCTGTCGATTGGCTTAATGCTGGGAGGTGTTCAGATCAGCACTTGGCCATTACCTGTATCAGGGAATATCATTAAACACGGTGATATTATATCACTGTATGGCAGTATTATTCATTTAAGTTTAGTATTACAATCCAATAAATGTGCAGTGTTTTTCAGCCACTTTATAGCAATGGTTTTCAGTAACTGCTGGAATTATTTAGCCACTGTAGAATTGGATCACTGTATAGCGGTGTTTTTACATAACTGCATGGGAGTATTATTCATTTACAGTATGGCAGTATTATAGGTGATGGCGGTAATTTCAGTCACTGCAGAATTGCTAGAATTGGTCCTGTCCCCAAGTTACGGATCTAACCAGTATAATTAAACCTGTCTGCATATTTTTGTACAATTTGATGCCCCCCTCCCCCCAATGCATTGCAATTTCATCAGCCAAAAAAACTTCGACCATACTTTTAACAATCATTAATTTTTTTCCCCCTTCAGAAGTTTTTTGGGCCAGAGTTTGAGAAGATGACCCTTGAGCCTTGTGTCTCATTGGATCTCCCACGCTCAATTTTGGTAAGGAATCCCTATTTTCCGGAGTCGTCGTGATGGGAAATTATTAGTTTTAGTTTTAACACTTTATTATTTCTTTAAAGACCAAAAAGGGAAAGAACGATGAACCTCGGCGTAAAGTGAACATCATCCTCCTGAGCGGACAGAGGCTCGAGCTGACGTGTGATGTCAAGTCCACCTGTAAAGATGTCTTTGACATGGTGGTTGCTCACATTGGCTTGGTTGAGCACCATTTATTTGCCTTCGCGATGCTAAAAGGTAAATTAAATCCTATGATTGGAATTTGTTTAACCAGTTAATCTTACTCGAGAATTTAGCATTTTCCTATCATTAAGTGAAGGCTTGTACTGGCACAGAGGGAAGCAGCAGAAACTCCCTGCCAGCTCATGAGTCAACTCCACTGGTGGCTGCAAGAATCAACTCCACTGGTAGACACCAAAAATCAACTCACTGGTGGACCCCAAAAATCAACTCCACTGGTGGCCCCAAGAATTATCTCCACTGGTGGCCCCAAGAATCAGCTCCATTGGTGGGCCCCAAGAATCAGCTCCATTGGTGGGCCCCAAGAATCAGCTCCATTGGTGGCCCCAAGAATCATCTCCACTGGTGGCTCCAAGAATCAACTCCAATGGTGAGCCCCAAGAATCAGCTCCACTGGTGGCCGAGGAATCAACTCCACTGGTGGTCCCAAGAATCATCTGCTCTGGTGGCCCCAAGAATCAACTCCACTGGTGGCTTCAAGAATCAACTCCACTGGTGGACCCCAAGAATCAACTCCACTGGTTGGCAACAAGGATCAACTCCACTGGTGGGCCCCAAGAATCATCTCCACTGGTGGCTCCAAGAATCAACTCCAATGGTGAGCCCCAAGAATCAGCTCCACTGGTGGCCGAGGAATCAACTCCACTGGTGGTCCCAAGAATCATCTGCTCTGGTGGCCCCAAGAATCAACTCCACGGGTGGCCTCAAGAATCAACTCCACTGGTGGACCCCAAGAATCAACTCCACTGGTTGCCCCTAAGAATCAACTCCACTGGTTGGCAACAAGAATCAACTCCACTGGTGGGACCCAAGAATCATCTCCACTGGTGGGACCCAAGAATCATCTCCACTGGTGGGCTCCAAGAATCATCTCCACTGGTGGGCTCCAAGAATGATCTCCACTGGTGGGCTCCAAGAATGATCTCCACTGGTGGGCTCCAAGAATCAGCTCCACTGGTGGGCATCAAGAATCCGCTCCACTGGTGGCCGAAAAATCAACTCCACTGGTGGACAACAAGAATCCGCTCCACTGGTGACCCTGGAATCATCTCCACTGGTGGGCAACAAGAATCAACTGCACTGGTGGACCCCAGGAATCAACTCCACTGGTGGCCCCAAGAATCAACTCCACTGGTGGCCCCAAGAATCAACTCCACTGGTGGCCCCAAGAATAACTCCACTGGTGGCCCCCGAGAATCAACTCCACTGGTGGGCCCCAAGAATCAACTCCACTGGTGGACCCCAAGAATCAGCTCCACTGGTGGGTCCCAAGAATCAACTCTGCTGGTGGCCCCAAGAATCAACTCCACTGGTGGGGCCCTAGAATCATCTCCACGGGTGGCCCCAATAATCAACTCCACTGGTGGGAACCAAGAATCTGCTCCACTGGTGGCCCCAAGAATCATCTCCACTGGTGGCCCCAAGAATCATCTCCACTGGTGGCCCCAAGAATCATCTCCACTGGTGGCCCCAAGAATCATCTCCACTGGTGGCCCCAAGAATCAACTCCACTGGTGGGCCCAAGAATCATCTCCACTGGTGGGCCCAATGAATCAACTCCACTGGTGGCCCCAAGAATCAATTCCACTGGTGGGTCCATAGAATCATCTCCACTGGTGGGCCCAGGAATCATCTCCACTGGTGGCCCCAAGAATCAACTCCAATGGTGGGTCCATAGAATCATCTCCACTGGTGGGCTCAATAATCAACCCCACTGGTGGGCCTCATGCACCCCAGTCCAATACTGATTAAGTGAAGGTCTTAAAAATGGAGAAAAAACATACTGGGAAATACTAGCATTATTTACATGATTTAATCCTCTTTTTTGATTCTGTTCTACTCTTCTTTATCCTTATCAGTGAAAGGGGGCGGGACTTAAGTAATATTCTGCAGATGGGCCCTCCCCTGCTGTTCTGTCTAAGCCCCACCCATGCGGGAGCTGAATCCAGGAAAAGGACCTGAGCTTTACTGTCGGGTTCTCCAAGGCTGTTTTTAGGAGCTTCCAGATGTCTCATAGCTACACACAAATGGCAAATCTTTTCATTGATCCCCATTACCCAATGGATGTCAAAAAAGGGTAATTTTTGGCCTTCTTTCAGGTGGCATCAGTCAGGGTTTGCAGAGAGCTTGGCTATTCCATTGAGCTGAATGTGATAAAAAAAAGTTATGTTTTGTTTTTATATATATATATATATATATATATATATATATATATATATATATATATATATATATATATATATTATATATATATATCCTATGTTAAAAAACAATACATAGATTTTTTTTTTATTGTATACAGTTTATACCTATACATCAAAAGTATAGATTGACTTCTCTGACGAACACTGCAATGTGAACGTAGCCCAAGTAAATCAATTTTCTTTGTTTTTTAATGTGTTGCAGACGCTGAATTTTTCTTCATTGATGTCGACCAAAAATTGTCCAAAGTGGCTCCAGAAGGCTGGAAGGAAGACGCCAAGAAGAAGGGCAAAGCTGGGGTCAACTTCACCTTGTACTTCCGGGTTAAGTTCTTTGTGGATGACGTCAGTCTTATACAGTAAGTACATGAAAAGGCAAACATCCAGCGCATTACAGGCTATTAACAGGAGCTTGCATTAAAACGCAGGAAATGTCCTTTTAAAGCTTTTTACATCTGTATATACACAGATACAGTATATATAATACACAGATATAGTATATATTACACACAGATACAGTATATATTACACACAGATATAGTATATATTACATACAGACACAGTATATATTACATACAGACACAGTATATATTACATACAGATACAGTATATATTACACACAGATACAGTATATATTACACACAGATATAGTATATATTACATACAGATACAGTATACATTACACACAGATATAGTATATATTACACACATATGCAGAAAAGAAAAAGAGAGAGGGGGCGCACAATCGTGTTATACTGTTACAGGAAAAACAGTGTATACTGGTTAAAATTGGGTTCTCACCTTTAAGTGTTGCGCTTTTAGTTTAGAGGCACAACACTCATAAGCACTTACAGGGCTATTTATATTCCGTAGCCCTTAGTACGGCAGCCGCAGGTCTCCAGAACTCCCCTCCGTGGCCCGGTGGAAGATAGCCACTGATCAGGATAAAGAAAAATGGACCCGGCGCACGTACTGAAGAAAAGCCCGAGCTAAAGGCTTTTTGATTTAAAAAAGTATTTATTCTTAAAAAGTGCAGGATATTATTCTCGCACCATTAAAAACAAAACATGCAAATTAAGACTTGACGCGTTTCGCGCGTGTGCCCGCGCTTCATCAGAAGTAAACCTTTGTAAAAAACAGACACAATATATATAATACTGACGAATAGGATAATTGGTTGTTACAGGTGAATAACGTGTTACAGACAACACAGACAATAGGAAGATCGAAGTGATGTGTGTTGTCTGTAACACGTTATTCACCTGTAACAACCAATTATCCTATTCGTCAGTATTATATATATTGTGTCTGTTTTTTACAAAGGTTTACTTCTGATGAAGCGCGGGCACACGCGCGAAACGCGTCAAGTCTTAATTTGCATGTTTTGTTTTTAATGGTGCGAGAATAACATCTTGCACTTTTTAAGAATAAATACTTTTTTAAATCAAAAAGCTTTTAGCTCGGGCTTTTCTTCAATACGTGCGCCGGGTCCATTTTTTCTTTATTCTGATCAGCATATATTACACACAGATACAGTATATATAACACACAGATACAGTATATATTACATACAGATACAGTATATATTACACACAGATACAGTATATATTACATACAGATACAGTATATATGACAGATACAGTGTATATCACATACAGATACAGTATATATTACACACAGATACAGTATATATTACACACATACAGTGTATATTAAACACAGATACAGTATATATTACACACAGATACGGTTAATTACAACACATACAGTGTTATTACACACTAGATAAATATTTTATAAACACACAGATTAGTATATATTACATACAGACACAGTATATGTTACATACAGATACAGTATATATTACACACAGATACAGTATATATAACACACAGATACAGTATATATTACATACAGATACAGTATATATTACACACAGATACAGTATATATAACACAGATATAGTATATATTACATACAGATACAGTATACATTACACACAGATACAGTATATATTACACACAGATACAGTATATATGACACAGATACAGTATACATTACACACAGATACAGTATATATTACACACAGATACAGTATATATTAAACACAGACTCAGTGTATATCACATACAGATACAGTATATATAACACACAGATATAGTATATATTACACACAGATACAGTATATATAACACACAGATATAGTATATATTACATACAGACAGTATATATTACATACAGATACAGTGTATATCACATACAGATACAGTATATATAACACACAGATATAGTATATATTACATACAGATACAGTATATATTACACACAGATACAGTATATATGAAACAGATACAGTATATATTACACACAGATACAGTGTATATTACATACAGATACAGTATACATTACACACAGATACAATATATATTACACAATATATATTACACAGTATATATTACATACAGACAGTATATATTACACACAGATACAGTATACATTACACACAGATACAGTATATATTACACAGTATATATTACATACAGACAGTATATATTACACACAGATACAGTATATATAACACACAGATACAGTATATATTACACAGTATATATTGCATACAGACACAGTATACCGTATATTACACACACATACAGTATATATTACATACAGACACAGTATATATTACACACACATACAGTATATATAACACACAGATACAGTGTATATTACACACAGATACAGTATATATAACACACAGATACAGTATATATAACACACAGATATAGTATATATTACATACAGACAGTATATATAACACACAGATATAGTATATATTACATACAGATACAGTATATATTACACACAGATACAGTGTATATCACATACAGATACAGTATATATAACACACAGATACAGTATATATAACACACAGATACAGTATATATTACATACAGATACAGTATACATTACACACAGATACAGTATATATTACACACAGATACAGTATATATGACACAGATACAGTATATATTACACACAGATACAGTGTATATCACATACAGATACAGTATATATAACACACAGATACAGTATATATTACACGCAGATACAGTGTATATTACACACACATACAGTGTATATTACGTACATATACATTGACATTTAGGGAGACCTGTATGAAGAAAGGCGCTTGGAAGTGAATAGTCGAGTGTCATTTTCAGTGTACAATGCAGCTGAATGTATGAAAGTGGTTTTTGTGCGTAATAAATTCCGTCTAAAGTTCCCGCCCCTCATCTGTGTGTTTGGCGCATTATGGAACTTAGACGCATAAGTAATGCCCCAAACATGTATAAAGGCTACAGATAGGCTGGAAATAAGAGAAGTCATTAGAATAGCATGTCAGTGATAGAAACTATGGTACTGACCTGTTTGGAGGACCACAGGTCCCAGCAATACCTGTGCTGTGCCGGATCTTGCTGTGTGTAGAATAAAGGATGAGAGCAGCAAAAATACATTTAAAATTTAATGTAGTAAAAATTAAAAATTGTAAAATCTGAACAACATCATCAGTGGCTGTTTAATATAAAATTAGTTTGATTCTATTCCATTTAAATACATTTTATAGGAGATATTTTAATATTTTTGGGATATTATACATTTTTTTATATTAATTTTATATGATAAAATTTGTTATTAAATTTAAATAATTTAATGTTATACATTCTGATAATTATCAGAAATTACTTTCTATTATTGCACTGGTGGAAACTGAGAAATATTGGACATTTTTTGCCCCTTACAGCAAATTCAGCCCCACTTCGACTCCTCAGGCTCAGGCAGATCACATTTGTATAGGTCTGCCTATCCGAGCAGTAATGCGCCTAGTTTCATATATGTGTCTAATATTACAAGTGTGGTGTAACGCCCCCTTAACGCCCCCAGAACACCCCCAGAACGCCCCCAGAACGCCCCCAGAACACCCCCAGAACGCACCCAGAACATCCCCAGAACATCCCCAGAACACCCCCAGAACACTCCCAGAACACCCCCAGAACGCCCCCAGAACATCCCCAGAACGCCCCCAGAACACCCCCAGAACGCCCCCAGAACACCCCCAGAACATCCCCAGAACACCCCCAGAACACCCCCAGAACGCCCCCAGAACGCCCCAGAACACCCTCAGAACGCACCCAGAACACTCCCAGAACAACCTCCGGAACGCCCCCCAGAACATCCCCCGAACGCCCCCAGAACACCCCCAGAACGCACCCAGAACGCCCCCAGAATGCCCCCAGAACGCCCCAGAACACCCCCAGAACGCCCCCGGAATGCCCCAGAATACCCCCAAAACGCCCTCAGAACGCTCCCAGGACAGCCCCAGAACGCCCCCAGTACACTCCCAGAACACCCCAGAACTACCCCAGAACACCCCCGGAACGCCACCAAGAACACCCCCAGAATACCTTCGGAACGCCCCCAGAATGCCCCCAGGACAGCCCCAGAACACTCCCAGAACATCCCCAGAACACCCCCAGAACGCCCCCAGAACACCCCCAGAACACCCCCAGAACACCCCCAGAACATCCCCAGAACGCCCCCAGAACATCCCCAGAACGCCCCCAGAACATCCCCAGAACACCCCCAGAACGCCCCCAGAACGCCCCCAGAACATCCCCAGAACACCCCCAGAACATCCCCAGAATGCCCCCAGAACATCCCCAGAACACTCCCAGAACATCCCCAGAACACCCCCAGAACACCCCCAGAACACCTCCAGAACACCCCCAGAACACCCTCAGAACGCACCCAGAACACTCCCAGAACATCCCCAGAACATCCCTAGAACGACCCCAGAACGCCCCCAGAACACTCCCAGAACACCCCCAGAACGCCCCAGAACATCCCCAGAACACCCGCAGAACACCCCCAGAATACCCCTTGAACGCCCCCTCATCTTAGGTGCATTAGAAAGTGTCGAATCTTACAAACAATGCCCCTAACACATTCATTAGGCGCATTAGACATCATAGCCGCTCACTTAGGCGCTTTTCACGTCAGAAATGGGTGAAAAACCCGATCACACGTCTCCCTTAGTGCATTATATACCAATAATATGGATAGTGTGTAACAGGTTGAATGTCCTCGTAGAATTTGCTACATTTTCACTACTGTCAGATCCTCAGTGTTGTCCCATGAAAATATCTGATACAATATTTACAAAAATCTGTGGGGTGTACTTACTTCTGTGATATACTGAATACACATACATACAGAAACATGGAGAAAACTTTGCACAATAGGACGTTAATATGGACAGTTTGTAACAGGTTGAACGTCCTTGTAGAATTTGCTCTATTCTTACACTTGGAATATATTGGGGGTTTATCTGATTGCTTCTTCCAGACACAGCTTCACTCGCCACCAGTATTACCTACAGCAAAGAAGAGACGTCTTAGAGGAGCGGCTGCACTGCGACGATGAGACTGCGCTGCTCCTGGCCTCCCTGGCTCTCCAAGCGGAGTACGGAGACTACCACCCGGATGTAAGCCCTGCAGCTCCTGACACATTACAGTTGTAGCTTAACCGGACCTCTAACCCCTGAGGAAGCCAGTTTAGCTGGTGAAACATGTTGGGGAGGTCAGGCATGACATTTTAGATTGTGATTTCACACCTCTGTCTACAAAGTATCACCCGCTGCAGAGGGTGGTACAAGGAAGCCTTATATGTTTTATATCCATTAGATTAGGGACAACTGCCCAAGTAGGAGGCTTGGGATCCCGTACTGGAGTTAGTAAATTACTGTATATATAAGGTTTTCCTGTTAATAGGTGGGGTCCCACCAGACTTGATAATGGAGTTATTCCTTCATAATTAGAAAGGGAAAAATTGAGAGGTTAGAAATCAGGTTTTTAAATAGTGCGTATAGAGGTTAAGTGTTATACATAATAAAAGTTACGTTTTAGTGTTTTATAGATTGAGAACTGATAGAGTTTAAGTTTGCATATGGCAAAACAGTAAATATAGTGGGGAGAGGATTGTCACCGTCCGAGGTTGTAACAAGATTGGCTTCATTCTCAGGTGCACGGCTTTGCCTATTGTCGGATGGAGCATTACCTCCCCGCCCGAGTGATCGAGAGGTTGGACCTGTCCTACCTGAAGGAGGAGCTGCCGCGGCTGCACAGCACGTACGCCGGAGCCTCCGAGAAGGAGACCGAGACCGAGTTCCTAAAAGTAACCACTTCTCCTCCTTCTCTTCTGCTTTCTGTGATTTCAATCTCTGAGGGGTTTAATCCTGAGGGTCTGAACCTTACACAAATCTGCCCCGACGCCTCCCAGACACAGCGACCAGGAAACAGCTCAATACAGCAGCAGCGCGGTCAGGTCACTGGAGCTCTACTGGTCGCAGGATTTTATAGTTCTCAGGTATCATCCACGAAGGTGTCAGGGTCACCTGCATCTCCACATGTATCATCACGTCTGTGCCAGACACACCCCGAAGATAACACAACCTGAGGCAGCGCAACCGCTTCACATCACATCACTACTATCATTATCCCTTTTCTTCTATCTTATCTATTTTATCATCTATTATTTATATCTATCTATCTCCATCTATTTATCTATCTATTATCTATCCCATATTATCTATCTATCATCCCATCTATCTATCTATTTTCTATCCCAATCTATTTTTCTCTCAAATATCTATCTATTTCTCCTATCTATCTATCTATCTTTATCTATCTACTATCTATTCATCTATCTATCTATCTATCTATCTATCTATCTATCTATCTATCTATCTACCCCCACTATCTATTTTCTATCTATCTATCTATCTTCTCAATCATCTATCTTCTAAACTATCCCCATCTATCTATCTTCCCATATCTATCTATCTACATCTATCTATCTATTTTCCTATCTATCCCCCCATATCTATCTATCCATCCATTATCTATTCTATCTTCTATCTTCTATCTATCATCTATCTATCTATCTATTCCCATCTATTATTATATCCTTCCCATATCTATCTATCCAATCTAACTATCTATCTCCTATCTATTTTATTTTATTTTTATTTTTCTATCTATCTGCTACATCATTTTTTACTTTTATCTATCTATCCCATATCTTCATCTCTTCTATCTATCTATCCCTATCATCTACAATTCTATCTATCTTTTTCTTCTATTATCATCTTATATCTCCCATTCTATTACTTCTCCAATCTATTATCTCCTATCAATTTTTCCTATCTATTTTTTTCTATCATCTTCTCCTACATCAAACTCTTTATTTTTTAACTTCTATCTATCTATCTTCCCACTACCAAAAAAAACCAAAAAAAACCCCAAAAATAAACACTATTATCTTTATCCTATTCTATCTACTTTTAATAACAAATCATCTTTTTTTGTCTTTATTTTTATTTCAAACTTAAAAACCCTTTCCCCCGATTTTCCAAAAATCCCAACAATCCTTCTTGGGGTTTGTCCTAAGGGAGTGCTCATCTTTGAGGTCCACTGGAACCGACTCCTCCTGGTTTCCCATGGAAGAAAAAGGGTTTTTCTTCACTTGAAATCCAAAAAGGTTTGGTGTCCCAAAAAATATTATGTGTTAAAGTAATTGATTTTGGGGCCACAGAGCCTGGACCAGCCATCTTTCCAATCCTTGGTCCTAAGGATTTTGGGGGGAAACCCCTTTGGGAAGGGGGCATTTTTAAATTTTCCTTTTTGGGGCCCCCAATTTATCCCTTTGGGGCCAAGGACCGCCAAAAACGCACTCCCTTTTTTTTTTTGCAAAAAATTCCCTTTTTTTTGGTCCTAAGGTTTTCCTCTGGGTGCCAACCCAGGGGGCCTTGAAACCCAAAAAAAACGCCCACCTTCTCCCAAAAGGGGTTTTTCCTTTTTTTTGGGCCTAAATGACAAAACTTTTGACCAAAACCCCCGAGCCCGGACCGCGCACCCCTCTACCCGTCCCAGGTCCTAAATACCTCTCTGGGGGGCCCCAGAGCCGGACCAGCGCACTCCCTTTTCCATCCATGGTCCTAAGTGACCTCTTGGGGGCCCCAGACCGGACCAACGCATCTTCTACCAGTCCTTGGTCCTAAATGATTCTCTGGGGCCACAGAGCCTGGACCACCCATCTTCTCCCTCCCCGGTCCTAAGTGACCTCTCTGGGGCCACAGAGCCTGGACCAGCGCACTCTCTCTACCAGTCCTTGGTCCTAAGTGACCTCTCTGGGGCCACAGAGCCTGGACCAGCGCACTCTCTCTACCAGTCCTTGGTCCTTGCTAATCTCAGGTCCATTAGTTACAATTAAAATTGTGCAAACTGTAACTTCTATACTGATACATTATTACTTGAGGCTACTTGCCCAGAAGCTGAAGCTGCAATACTGAAACCTGAAGCTACTGGTCCAGAGCCTGAGGCTGCATTAATGAAACCTTAAGTTACTGACCCTGAAGCTAAGCCTGCACTACTGAAACCCAAGCTACTGGCCCAGAGCCGCAGGCTGCACTACTGAAAGCTAAAGCTACTGGCCTAGAGCCTGCGGCTGCACTACTGGAACCTAAAGCTACTGACCCAGAGCCTGAGACTAAGGCTACTGAAACCTTAAGTTACTGACCCTGAAGCTAAGGCTGCACTACTGAAACCCAGGCTATTGGCCCAGAGCCTCAGGCTGCACTACTGAAACCTGAAGCTACTGGCCCTGAAGCTAGTTCTGCACTACTGAAACCCAAAGCTACAGGTCCAGAGCCTTAAGCTGCACTACTAAAACCTAACGCTACTGGCCCAGAGCCTCAGGCTGCACTACTGAATGCTAAAGCTGCTGGCCCTGAAGCTAAGGCTGCACTACTGAAACCTTAAGCTACCTGCCCTGAAGCTAAGGCTGCGCTACTGAAACCCAAAGCTACTGGCCCAGAGCCTCAGGCTGCACTACTGAAAACTAAAGCTACTGGCCCAGAGCCTCAGGCTGCACTACTGAAACCTGAAGCTACTGGCCCAGAACCTGAGGCTGCACTACTGAAACCATGAATCACGTTCCTCTGCGAAGCCCTTCTGCTCTATCAGCTTTGTGTCCGGCCACTTGAGGTTATTTTTGTTGGTCATCTTCTTCAGGAGACTCTTATTTTCCCTCCTCTTGATTGATTGAGCTCCCCTGTAGGTGACCCCGGTGTGCAGACCCTCCCCCAGAATATTTTCCTATATGAACCGTGTGTTATAGATAAATCCTGAGAACTAGTAAAAACATATCCACATCTGCTCCCCTGACCCTCGGATGAAGGAAGGAGGGCGAAAAGCGTCCTCACTCAGTCATCGAAGTCCAGCACTGCCACATCTCATAGAGAGTCCAGAGGTGGGAACGAGGAGCAAGGAGCACCGGGCGGCTGAGCACCGAATCCAAGATGGCGCCCGCTCCTGGTGCCGCCGCCTCTGCCCAGCGCTGGCTGCATTCTCCAGGAACAATAGATGCAGACCTGGTCCATCCCTGCCCGCTGCGTCTATGGTCACAAGGGCCACATTCAGCCTCAGGGTCCCCAGTTTGACTCTTGTCAGCTGAACTGAGCCCGAGTCTCGGGTTTAGCAGTAAATCCTTCCTGCCGGGAATTGTTCTTTTCTCTTCTGCTTTTAGCTCCATCTTGTTCCAAGATTATGCAGAGCTCCCCTTTTCAGATTAGGGCTCCGGCAAACACTGCCAAGATCAGGAGATCAACAAAGCCCGCCCCCTAGCCCCCCCTCAAGACAACCAAATTTTATCATGCGGGGATGCTTTGTTGACGTCTTGTCCTGCGGCCTACAACACTAACTGGGCAAGGAGCTGATGGCTCCATGCTTCACCAGCTTGCAGCTTATAAGACTAGGTGGCTGGTCAGGGAGCCAATAGCTCCTTGTTTCACCAGTCTGCAGCCTACAAGACTAACTGGCCAGGCAGGGAGCCAATGGCTCCTTGCTTCCCACCCGCAGCTATAAAAATTATCGACCGGTCAGGTTGCCGATGGTTCCTTGCTTCACCAGTCTAGAAGACTATTTGACTGGGCAGGGAGCTGATGGCTCCTTTCTTCACCAGCCTACAAGACTACTTGGTTGGGCAGGGAGCTGATGGCTACTTGCTTCACCAGTAGAGCAATTTAAAGCTAATTTTGGCCGGAAAGGGGCCTGGCTCCTTGTTCAAAAAGCCCCAGCTAAAGAATAATTTGCGGGGAGCCATGGTCCTTCTTACCAGCCCGCAGCCCAAAGGGGTTAATTGGCTGGTCGGGGGAAAGGGTCCTTGCTTCCCAGCCTGCGTTAAAGACTAATTGGTGGCAGGGGGCTGATGGCTCCTGGGGTTTTCCCCCGCCTGCGGGCCCAAAGGGCAATTTGTGGGCAGGGGGGATGGCTCCTGGGGTTCCCCCCAGCCTGGCCCCCTACAAGACTAAAATTTGGGGGGGAGGAGCCTGGCTCCTGGCTTCCCCAGCCTGCAGCCTACAAGACTAATTGGCTGGGCAGGGAGCCAATGGCTCCTTGCTTCCCCAGCCTGCAGCCTATAAAACTAATTGACCGGTCAGGTTGCCGATGGTTCCTTGCTTCACCAGTCTAGAAGACTAATTGGCCGGGCAGGGAGCTCCTGGCTCCTTGCTTCACTAGCCTGCAGCCTATAAGACTAATTGGCCGGGCAGGGAGCTCATGGCTCCTTGCTTCACCAGCCTGCAGCCTACAAGACTGACCGGTCAAGGAGCCGATGGTTCCTTTCTTCACCAGCCTACAAGACTATTTGACCAGGCAGGGAGCCGGTAGCTCCTTGCTTCACCAGCCTGCAGCCTACAGGACTATTTGGTCGGGCAGGGAGCCTATGGCTTATTGTTTCACCAGGCTGCAGCCAAAAAGGCTAATTGACCATACAGGGAGCTGATGCAAGTCCTAAAAGCCCACAAATAGTTAACTATGCAGCACCGACCAAAGGCATTCGCCATGGATTCCCAGGACATACATTCACCGCTTAGGGCCCCTAAGTTTGAGGGGCCCCGGATAAGCTGGGGCAGAAATCCAGGCAAATCCCGCCTTCCCTGTGATAGGGCGCCCCCTTTTAAAGCACACTGAAAGCTTTTTAGTTTTCCAACAGATCAAACCTACAAAACATACTTAGGCTGTGCACATCTAAAATATATTCTGAAAAACGCAAGCATAGGTGCACACTGAAAAGGCAATAGCATATATCTAACACAAATATCAGTGGCACACTAAAGACTAAGAAAAACCCTCAAGTATATAGGAATTTTGGGAAAATGCATTACTGCTAAGGGAAAAAATATGAAAAACCTGGGACTCTCAGTTACAGTATTTGGACCCAAAGATTGTATTAAGCTCACCTCCCAACACGTCAAGGGGTTCCCAGAGCGGGTGGTCCCTACACTAAACATGTTACCTCACTAGGCATCAACCAGACTGCAACTCAGGGAATGGTAGAACTAGCAATTGGTTTATCCTGCACTGGTTTAAAAGAGGCAGCTGAGTGCAGCAAGCCAATGAGATTGCCAATCTCAAATGAACTACAAAACATACTTAGGCTGTGCACATCTAAAATATATTCTGAAAAACTCAAACATAGGTGCACACTGAAAGGCAATAGCATACATCTAACACAAATATCAGTGGCACACTAAAGACTAAGTAAAACCTCAAGGTATATAGAAATATTGGAAATGCATTACTGCCAAGGAAAACAGATCAAACCTCACAGACTGAATTATTGAATTCTCATTTTTATTTTTTCTTCCATTTTTTTGGGGGGGCTGCAGAAGAAAAAAATCAGTTTGCAGAACACGTCAGACGGGATCAAGCACGTGTTCCAGACGGACAGCAGCAAGACCTGCCAGTACCTGCTGCACCTCTGCTCGTCCCAGCACAAGTTCCAGCTACAGATGAGGGCCCGGCAGAGCAGTCAGGAGACGCAGGATATCGGTAATACCCGCTACTCGGACTATAACCGTAAGGGGGTTGTCCAGTTCTCTTTTTTACACTATAGAAGCGCTGGTTGTCCCACTGACTAGTGCGCATGCGCAGTAGATAATTTTATGCTGGGCATGCGTGCTTGTCAGGAGACAATCAATTCTATAGTGTAGCCCCCACCGCCCGCCCTGAACTTATTGTCACACTAATTTGTATAGTCTGATGTTTTATTCGGGGAGGGCTGCGGTCAGGGGCGTTGCTAGGGTCCCAAAACATCCGGGGCTCGGGCCCTTAAGTTTTTCTGAGTACCGCTGGGTGCACACGGAATTTTTTGCGTCTCATTGTGAACTGCGGATGTATTTTTACAGAGAAAAACCTTTGTATGTAGATGCTCAGGAGAAATATAAGTGATTACACTGCAGTTACATTTAGTGACTTACAGGAGACGTCTCTGAAGAGTTGTTCTCTTTCTCTTCATCTCCATCTGTCCCAGACGCCATGACGTCTTCTCCCGTCCACAACTCTTCACTGTAGAATGTACCTAACAAACATCTTAGACTCCTCATTTTATCAGCATTTCTCTGCAATTTCCTATCTCTTTACAAAATCCCCATCTATAGTGCCCCAAATGGTAATAATTACCCCCTTGTAGGTAAATATTTGGCCCCTATAGCCTGGGATAGCCCCCCGTACCAGGTTTTTGCCCCCTCTACCAGGTTATTACCCCTCATCCCGGTTACGCCCTCTGTAGCTAGGTTTCTGCCCCTTTAGGCAGTAATTGCCCCCGTAGCCAGTAAAATTCCCTTTTATAGGTTTTTAGCCCCTGTACCCAGGTTACTCCCCCATAGCCACTAATTCCCCCTGTACCAGTGATATGCCCCCCCGTAGCCGTGTCTTGCCCCCCTTTACCAGTGTCTTGCCCCCCTTTAAGCCAGTGCTTGCCCCCCCCCCCAAGGTCTTGCCCCCCCTTGTAGCCAGTTCTTGCCCCCCCTTTTAGCCAGTGTCTTGCCGCCCCCCTTGTCCAGTGTCTTTTCCCCCCCTTTTGCCCGTGGGGGGGGGGGTCTTTCCCCCCTTTTAGCCAGTGTCTTGCCCCCTTGTAGCCATGTCTTGCCCACTTGTAGCCAGTGTCTGTGCCCCCCTTGTAGCCAGTGTTTTGCCCCTTGTAGCCAGTGTCTTGCCCCCTCTGTACCAGTGTCTACTGCCCCTGTAGCCAGTCTTGCCCCTTGTAGCCAGTCTTGCCCCCTTGTAGCCAGTGTCTTTACCCCCCTTGTAGCCAGTGTTCTTGCCCCTTCGTAGCCAATGTCTGCCCCCATGTAGCCAAGTTATGCCCCCCTGTAGCCAGTGTCTTGCCCCCCTTATAGCCATGTCATATGCCCCCCTTGTAGCCAGTGGCTTGCCCCCCTTGTAGCCAGTCTTGACCTGCCCCCTGTAGCCAGTGCTTGCCCCCTTGTAGCCAGTGTCTTGCCCGCCGTGTTGCCGGTGTCTTGGCCCTGTAGCCAGTGTCTTGCCCCCTTGTAGCCAGTGTCTTGCCCCCTTGTAGCCAGTGTCTTGCCCCCCTTGTAGCCAGTGTTCCCCCTTGTAGCCCCGGTCTGCCCCCTTGTAGCCAGTGTCTTGCCCTGCCCCCTTGTAGCCAGTGTCTTGCCCTGCCCCCCTTGTAGCCAGTGTCTTGCCCTCCTTGTAGCCAGTGTCTTGCCCTGCCCCCCTTGTTAGCCAGTGTCTTGCCCTGCCCCCCTTGTAGCCAGTGTCTTGCCTGCCCCCCTTGTAGCCAGTGTCTTGCCCCCCTTGTAGCCAGGTATGCCCCCTTTAGCAGCCAGTGTCTTGCCCCCTTGCAGCCAGTGTCTTGCCCCCCTTGCAGCCAGTGTCTTGCCCCCTTGTAGCCTGTTTGCCCCCCTTGCAGCCAGTGTCTTGCCCCTGTAGCCATGTCTTGCCCCCCTTGTAGCCAGTGTCTTGCCCCTTGTACAGTGTCTGCCCCCTTGTAGCCAGTTCTTGCCTGCCCCCCTTGTAGCCAGTGTCTTGCCCCCTGTAGCCAGTGTCGCCCTTGTAGCCAGTGTCTTGTCTTGCCCCCTTGTAGCCAGTGTCTTGCCCCCCTTGTAGCCAGTGTCTTGCCCCCCTTGTAGCCAGTGTCTTGTCTTGCCCCCCTTGTAGCCAGTGTCTTGCCCCCTTGTAGCCAGTGTCTTGCCCCCCTTGTAGCCAGTGTCTTGCCCCCCTTGTAGCCAGTGTCTTGCCCCCTTGTAGCGTGTCTTGCCCCTTGTAGCCAGGTCTTGCCCCCCTTGTAGCCAGTGTCTTGCCCCCCTTGTAGCCAGTGTCTTGCCCCCCTTTAGCCAGTCTCCTGCCCCCCTTGTAGCCAGTTGCTCCTGCCCCCCTTGTAGCCAGTGTCTTGCCTGCCCCCCTTGTAGCCAGTGTCTTGCCCCTTGTAGCCATGTCTGCCCCTTGTAGCCAATGTCTTGCCCCCTTGTAGCCATTGTCTTGCCCCCCTTGTAGCCCTTGTCTTGCCCCCCTTGTAGCCAGTGTCTTGCCCCCCTTGTAGCCAGTGTCTTGCCCCGCCCCCCTTGTAGCCAGTGTCTTGCCCCCCTTGTAGCCAGTGTCTTGCCCCCCTTGTAGCCAGTGTCTTGCCCTGCCCCCCTTGTAGCCAGTGTCTTGCCCCCTTACCTAATAAAAATAAAATAAAAAAACCTACTTACCTAATGAGGCCCGGTCCGCGCGTCCTGGTCCTGCAGCTTGAGAGCGGTATAAGCAGCGTGATGTCATCACGCTGCTTACGCCGTCTCGCGGGGCCCGGGATCTCCTCGGCCGGCAGAGCTGCCGGCTTAGAGGATCCCAGCGTCGCAGGGGGGTGATGACAGCGGCGCGTCACGCCCCTTGCGACGCTCAGATGTATGTACGGCGCTCGGTGAGCACCGTACATACAGGGGAGAAGACAGGACGGGAACGATCCGTCCTGCCTCCTCCCCGACTCTGACTGCGCGGCTGCTGTGAAACGGCCGCGCAGTAAGAGACATCGGCGGGCGCCGCCCGCACTAAGGAGCGCTCCAGGCCCCCGGCAGCGGCCTGGAGACGCCGAGACTCGGGGCACAGGCGGATTCATTCGGGGCTCGTGCCCCGAATGAATCTGCCTAGCGACGCCCCTGCGGTGTACAAATCCCAGCCTGCTGACTAGCGCGCATGCACAGTAGATAGTTCTATGCTGGGCATGCGCGCTTGTCAGGAGGCCATCACTACTATAGTGCAGCCTCCTCCATCTCCGCCCCCGGCTCAGGTCCACAGGTGTAAAAACCAAAAAGTTATTGGACGCAGAAAAAAAAAAAAAAATTTAGAATGTTTTTAGTTTTTTAAAAAGTACAAAAACATAATGAAACCCCAACATATTTGGTATCACCGGAATCGTAGCGACCTGCAGAACCCAGAGAACACATCACATAAACCGAAGAGGGAACTCTATGAACATGAACCCTCTGCAGGACGTGACGCAATTAAGTTTTTTAACACATTCCACCACATATAGAATTTTCGGGGGGTTACTCAGTGCGTTGTTTGGTATTGTCAATGGCACCACTAAAAAATACATGTTGTCCCACACAAAATAGAAGGCAGAGAGGGAAACCCTAACCGGTAAAAAAAAAAAGGCTTGGTCGTTAAGGAGTTAAGACGTAGAGCAGGTTTAAGCTCTGGCAGCTCCGTCAGTTCTCGGCCATTGCGGGGTCATCAGCACAAACATAAACGACCAATCATACAGAACAATGACAGCACCGAAAAATAACAGCAGCGTGGAAACACAAAAGATATGTCCACAGTGTGTTCATGGGACTATAAATGCAAACGAATAATCCTGTAATTCAGACTCTGTGGGAACCTGGTGTCAGATTGTAGAAACCAGGAGGCCTCGCTGCTGAGGAGGTGTTTATCCAGTATTGGTCACGTACTTTCTGTACCGTAAGAATTCAGAAGCGTTCATATCACTGATTGTCTTGTTCAGATTGGTCTCTGTTTGTTTTTTTTAGCAGTTTGGTCAAAATATTTGGGATTTAGGAGGTCCCAAACCGGAATCTCATTAAAGTCCATAGGGGAAAATTCTGTTTGGGTTTTCTGGCCTCTGGAAAGCCTCAAAAGCGGCCAAATGCCTCCAAATTACATAGGGTTATTGTTAACCAGTAACTATGAGCTTGACCCCAACTTAAAATAAAACTCCATCACTACCCTAATTCTAATCTTACCTCCAACCCTAAATCTAACTCTAAACCTAACCTTATCCCAACTTCATCCCTAAGCCTAACTCATCTCCAACCCTAACCCCAAGTCCAAACTTAACCATATTGCAATTCCTACCCACAGCCTACCTCAAATCCAACCCTAATCCTACCTCAAATCCAACCCTAAATCTAACTCCAAACCTAACCTTATCCCAACTTCAAACCTAAGCATACTTCAACTCCAACCCCAACTCCAACCCTAAGCCTACCCCAACTCCAACCCTAACCCCAATCCAAACTTAACCATATTCCAACTCCAACCTACAGCCTACCTCAACCCTAACCCCAACTCTAACCCTAACCCTACCTTCAGTCCTAACCATCCTAGCCATACCTTCTACCCCAACCCAACCCTCAGCCTACCTCAACTTCAACCCTAAGCTTCAACTCCAACCTAAACCCTGCTGCTAAACCTAACTATACCGCCAACCCTAAGCCCACCTCAACTCCAACCATAAGCCCACCTCAGCCCAAACCCCAACTCTAACCCTAACACTACCTTCAATCCTAGCCATAGCCCCTGCCCTAACCCAGCCCTAAGCCCACCTCAACTCCTACCACAAGCCCACCTTAACCCAAACTCCAACTCTAACCCCAACTTCAAACATAACATTATCCCAACTCCAACCCTCGGCCTACCTAAACTCAAACCTTAAGCCTACTTCAACTCCAACCTTAAAGAGAACCTGTCAGCTATTTTATGTTGATCCTAACCCTGTGTTTTACCCAGAAACGCTGCAGTGTTCCCAGGTAAACACTGAGTCCAATGTGAGTCCAATGTGAGGCTTCTCTGATCCCCCTCAGGATTTGGACCGTGTAACTGCAGCTATTTCATGCTACCCGTCGTTTGGGCAGCATAAAGTAGCTGACAGTTTCCTTTTAACCCTGGCTCTAACCCTAACTATACATCCAACCTTTACCCCAACTCTAACCCTAAGCCTACATCAACTTTAACCCCAACTCCTGCCCTAACTCTAACCTTTACCCCAACTCTAACCCTAATCCTACCTCAGCTCCAACCCTCAGCCTACATCAACCCTAACCTTACCTCCAACCCTAACCTTAACTCCTGCCCTAACTCCAACCCTTACCCCAACTCTAACCCTAAGCCTACCTTACTACCAACCCCTACAGCCTACATCAAACCCAAAAACCCTATACCTCCCCAACCCCTACATCACCCTACCTACTCTGCCCTAACTCCAACCCTTACCCCAACTCTAACCCTAAGCCTACCTCAGCTCCAACCCTCAGCCTACATCAACCCTAACCATACCTCCAACCCTCACCCCAACTCCTGCCCTAACTCCAACCCTTACCCCAACTCCAACTCTAACCTCTGTCTTGAATATGTGTGTACATCTGTGAAACTGACCTATGACTGACAGTGACATAGCATAAAATACATAAAAATCCCGAACCTTGACCTTGGGTTAAATTCTTTTTTTTTTCCAATTTTCATCAAAATTCAATTTGGGCCAACCCGAACGTCAACTCTGTGATTGACTCAAACCCATAGCGCAACACAAGTTACTAATTGTTGAAACGGTGGAATTGGATCCATTTTACAACAGACACCAATGGCACCCGACAGACTTTCAAGTAAGGATCCACACAAGACCTCTGAAGCAAGTGTAAACATAGCCTAACAGATTCTTGGCATAAAACCTCATAACCCTCCTATGAGAAGACATTGTAGCTCAATGACCGTCCATCTTCTTTGTCCCTTCTTTTAGAGAGAACATCCCTGTGGAGCTTGAACATCCAGGCGGAATCTCTCCGTGGGCTCGGCGTGGCGCGGGCCATCAGTACAACCAGTCTGGCCAGCAGCACTCTGAACAGGATGGCCATACGACCCGTGTCCATCCAGCCCGACCTCCTGAAGAGACTTTCCTGCTCCGATTTGTCAGCACTTCAAACACATCTGGGAAATGGCCCCAAACAGACGAAGAACCCCTGGGAGGAGCGGCCGCGGGTCATCAGCAAGTCTTACCATGACCTCAGCCAGGTCTCTCAGTCTCCACAGAGGAGGATGCAGAATACGAGGATGGACAGTCCGCCCAATACACTGGAGGAACTGATGAGCCGGGCGTCCTTCCATTATATGGCCAAGTCTGATACAGAGTCGGTGACCGGATATGGGAAGCTTAATGAGTAGGTGACACTTACTGGTTTGTGCTATAGTTACTTTTGATCTACTTCTTGAATGTGGGATGAAACCATAGTGACTGGAGGAAAATGTAGAAGAACCAAGGGGAACATGCCGGTACCAGTTAGAGATTGATTGGGACACTATGTTGCGGTCAGTAGTGTTCTGTATGTGACACTATGTTGCGGTCAGTAGTGTTCTGTATCTGACACTATGTTGCAGTCAGTAGTGTTCTGTATGTGACACTATGTTGCGGTCAGTAGTGTTCTGTATCTGACACTATGTTGCAGTCAGTAGTGTTCTGTATGTGAGACTATGTTGCGGTCAGTAGTGTATTGTATCTGACACTATGTTGCAGTCAGTAGTGTTCTGTATCTGACACTATGTTGCGGTCAGTAGTGTTCTGTATGTGACACTATGTTGCGGACAGTAGTGTTCTGTATCTGATACTATGTTGCGGTCAGTAGTGTTCTGTATTGGATACTATGTTGCAGTCAGTAGTGTTCTGTATGTGACACTATGTTGCGGTCAGTAGTGTTCTGTATGTGACACTATGTTGCAGTCAGTAGTGTTCTGTATCTGACACTATGTTGCAGTCAGTAGTATTCTGTATGTGACACTATATTGCAGTCAGTAGTGTTCTGTATCTGACACTATGTTGCGGTCAGTAGTGTTCTGTATGTGACACTATGTTGAGGTCAGTAGTGTTCTGTATGTGACACTATGTTGCGGTCAGTAGTGTTCTGTATCTGACACTATGTTGCGGTCAGTAGTGTTCTGTATTGGATACTATGTTGCAGTCAGTAGTGTTCTGTATGTGACACTTATGTTGCGGTCAGTAGTGTTCTGTATCTGACACTATGTTGCAGTCAGTAGTGTTCTGTATGTGACACTTATGTTGCGGTCAGTAGTGTTCTGTATCTGACCCTATGTTGCGGTCAGTAGTGTTCTGTATGTGACACTATGTTGCGGTCAGTAGTGTTCTGTATGTGACACTATGTTGCGGTCAGTAGTGTTCTGTATTGGATACTATGTTGCAGTCAGTAGTGTTCTGTATGTGAGACTATGTTGCGCTCAGTAGTGTTCTGTATGTGAAACTATGTTGCAGTCAGTAGTGTTCTGTATCTGACACTATGTTGCGGTCAGTAGTGTTCTGTATTGGATATGAACTGGAAAATGCAGGCTCACCTGGAATTGGCAACGTCCTGTGTAGGATAGCGCGGGTCCTTGTTTCGTTCCTTCTTTCCCGTACGGACCAAGCCGCTGGCCTCGCGGCAAAACAGTAACAAGCACAGGAAATCCGGTGACGTCACTACAGTGGTGGTCGCCGCAAAGGATTCCAAAGTCCGTGGGTACAGGTAAACGAAAAATCTTTATTGTATCTTCAGTAAAAATGCTTGCGAGCACAAGGCACCAGACCCCCTAACATGGTAACTGAACAGATGCGTGTCGAGTAAAACTCTTGATCACTGTTATGTATAGGCGAGTTAAGGCCATCTTTAAAAACCCTTCTAAAACCAATAGCCATGAAGGGAAAAGGTCACATGGTTCATAGAAGGTCCTCAAATGTGAAAACCTGGGTGAAAAGACAAGACTATGACTATGGGTAGAAAAGTAACAATACTAATACTAAGATTATGAAATGGCTATGTTGGTAAATAATGAATATATATATGTATACACTATATGTAATAAAAAACCATAATGTAATCTACCCAATAAGCAACGCAGTAATAATGCATATCAATATATGTACAGCATATCTGTTCGATAGTTCAACCCCTCAGGTCTTCTGGTCCCCAATTTTAAAATCCATTGTGCCTCCCTTTGTCTTAGCACCTTAGTCCAATTCCCCCCCTCTGTAAGGGCATTTAATCAATTCTATAGCATAAAACTTTAAACCAGTTGTGTCCCCCTGATGAAATTCCAAGAAGTGTCTAGCTGCTCCTGACATCTGAGGCTATTGTTTGTTTATGCTTGTAATGTGTTCCTTTATCCGTGTTTTTAGCCTTCTTATCGTGCTGCCCACATATTTTTTGTCACAAAGTGTACATTCTATGATGTATATGCAGTGATGACTATCACAATTAATGAAATCACTTATGACAAATTTTTGTTGTCTCATGTTGTCCTCAAACCCTATAGTTTTTCTAGCGAAGCTGCACACTCCACAGCGGGATCCACCACATTTAAAAAAACCTTTTTGGGATAGCCATACTTTTCCTGTGCTGATGTTCTGTCTCATATGTACACTAGGTGAAATGATGTTCCCCAGAGTCTAGTCTCTTTTGGGTATAACTTGTACCCCCCTACTAAGAATAGTAGAAAGGGTTTCATCTTGTCTCAGTATGTTGAGATTTCTTTTAAATATAGATTTTATTTGATTGTAATTTTTGCTAAATTTAGTAGTGAAAGCAATTTTCTCAAAGCCCCCTTGTTGTTTCTTTTTGTTGACATCTCTTTGTCGGGTTTCTAGGAGTTGTTCTTGTGTTTTATATTCTACCTTTTTGATAGCTTTATCTATCTCATTCTTTTTGTATCCTCTTCTTATTAATCTTTGTCCAATAGTTTTACCAGCCATCTTAAAATCCCTTTCTTCTGAACAAATACGCCTGGCCCTAATCATTTCCCCATATGGGATAGCCTTAATTGTGCTAGCAGCATGACAGCTGTTCGCTTTCAGGATGGTATTTCCCGAATTTGGTTTGCGGTAGAGGTTGGACGTGATTTTACCTGTTACTCCATTGCCTATTAGGCATATATCCAGAAAAGGGACACTGTATCCACTCCAATCCCCCGTGAATTGCAAATTGAAAGGATTGGAGTTGATATACTCCAAAAAGCGTGGTATGAGCGCCACATCGCCACCCCACACCAACAGGAGGTCGTCGATGTAGCGCCCATATCACACTATACTGTCCAAGAAGGGGTTATGTTCATTATAAATGGAGTGGTGTTCCCACCAGGCCATGGTGATATTGGCCAAAGACGTTGAGAAGGTGGCACCCATAGGGGCCCCCTCTAGTTGTAAATAGTATATGCCCTCAAATTTAAAATAAACATTTGCCCAATACAAACGGGTGTACAAGTAAATAATGAGGATTTACACGTTATTGTTCTCACCCCCACAGTTTTGACTCAGCCTCAATTAGAGGTGCTCAGTCAAGGTTTACATTTTGCACCAAGATTTGATTTTGATTTATTCCACACTATAATGGATGTTAATAAATTTGTAAGGTTGCTAACGGTAAAAAAATATTTTTTCAACAGTGATAAAGAAAAAGATGAAATACAAGATAGGTGCAATTTAACATCTAATGAGTTCCAAAATCTATACTTTAGAGAACAAGTAGCTTTGAAACATCTGTGTGAGTTAGAAAAGGAAACAGATTCGGGGGTCCCTCAATTTCAAGATAATGAACTTATGGTACAACATAATATATCCAACCCTTATTTCTATCCCATTAAGGCCAGGGTCCCTGCCCTAGAGACTTTCCGAAATATTATGGAACGAGACCTGTTAGCGTTGCATAATAAAAATTTAAAAAGAAAAGGAAAATACACTGATAGCAACCTAACGTGGTCTCAATTAAAAGCAATAATGGAATTATAAAATATGGATAACCTAATCATAAAAAAAGCAGACAAAGGGGGAGCGGTGGTAGTAATGGACACCGATCTATACAGAAAACAAGCTTTAGAAATTCTCAACAATAACCACACATATCGGAGACTCACAGAAAATCCCACCCGTAGTTTTCAATCAGCATTAGAACGTCTCCTTCAAGAAGGGATGGGCCTTGGGGTCCTAAATGAAAAACAGAAAAATTATATCTTAGGTGATGATCCCACCATCCCCATTTTCTATGGGGTCCCCAAGGTCCATAAAAATGTCTTCCCCCCAACTTTACATCCCATCATCTCTGGGAATAATTCCCTTAATGAGCGTCTCAGTACATGGGTGGACAAGTACCTCCAGCCCATAGTCCAAAACCAACCAGGTTACATCAAAGACACTAAGTCCCTTCTCAAAACCACAATTGATTTGGTTTGGCTTGGCCACTATAATTGGGTCACATGTGACGTAGTGGGATTATACTCCTGTATACCCCATGAAGTTGCTTTAACTGCCCTTTCTTTCTTTTTGAGGAATCATAGCAATTATGACACCAATTTACAGGAATTTATTATCATGGCGGTAGAATATTTGTTAACAAGTAATTATTTTAAATTTGAGGGCATATACTATTTACAACTAGAGGGGGCCCCTATGGGTGCCACCTTCTCACCGTCTTTGGCCAATATCACCATGGCCTGGTGGGAACACCACTCCATTTACAATGAACATAATCCCTTCTTGGACAGTATAGTGTGGTATGGGCGCTACATCGACGACCTCCTGTTGGTGTGGGGTGGCGATGTGGCGCTCATACCACGCTTTTTGGAGTATATCAACTCCAATCCTTTCAATTTGCAATTCACGGGAGATTGGAATGGATATAGTGTCCCTTTTCTGGATATATGCCTAATAGGCAATGGAGTAACAGGTAGAATCACGTCCAACCTCTACCGCAAACCAAATTCGGGAAATACCATCCTAAAAGCGAACAGTTGTCATGCAGCCAGTACAATTAAGGCTATCCCATATGGGGAAATGATTAGGGCCAGGCGTATTTGTTCAGAAGAAAGGGATTTTAAGATGGCTAGCCAAACCATTGGACAAAGGCTAATAAGTAGAGGTTATAAAAAGCAGTAGATAGATAGAGCTATCAAAAAGGTAGAGTATAAAACACAAGAACAACTCCTAGAAACCCGACAAAGAGATGTCAACAAAAAGAAACAACAAGGGGGCTTTGAGAAAATTGCTTTCACTACTAAAATTTAGCAAAATTACAATCAAATAAAATCTATATTTAAAAGAATCTCAACATACTGAGACAAGATGAAACCCTTTCTACTATTCTTAGTAGGGGGGTACAGAGTTATACCCAAAAGAGACTAGACTCTGGGGAACATCATTTCACCTAGTTTACATATGAGACAGAACATCAGCACAGGAAAAGTATGGCTATCCCAAAAGGGTTTTTTTAAATGTGGTGGATCCCGTTGTGGAGTGTGCAGCTTCGCTAAAAAAACTATAGGGTTTGAGGACAACATGAGACTACAAAAATTTGTCATAAGTGATTTCATTAATTGTGATAGTCATCACTGCATATACATCATAGAATGTACACTTTGTGACAAAAAATATGTGGGCAGCACGATAAGAAAGCTAAAAACATGGATAAAGGAACACATTACAAGCATAAACAAACAACAGACTCGGATGTCAGGGGCAGCCAGACACTTCTTGGAATTTCATCAGGGGGACACAACTGGTTTAAAGTTTTATGCTATAGAATTGATTAAATGCCCTTACAGAGGGGGGGATTGGACTAAGGTGCTAAGACAAAGGGAGGCACAATGGATTTTAAAATTGGGGACCAGAAGACCTGAGGGGTTGAACTATCGAACAGATATGCTGTACATATATTGATATGCATTATTACTGCGTTGCTTATTGGGTAGATTACATTATGGTTTTTTATTACATATAGTTTATACTTATATATATATTCATTATTTACCAACATAGCCATTTCATAATCTTAGTATTAGTATTGTTACTTTTCTACCCATAGTCATAGTCTTGTCTTTTCACCCAGGTTTTCACATTTGAGGACCTTCTATGAACCATGTGACCTTTTCCCTTCATGGCTATTGGTTTTAGAAGGGTTTTTAAAGATGGCCTTAACTCGCCTATACATAACAGTGATCAAGAGTTTTACTCGAAACGCGTCTGTTCAGTTACCATGTTAGGGGGTCTGGTGCCTTGTGCTTGCAAGCATTTTTACTGAAGATACAATAAAGATTTTTCGTTTACCTGTACCCACGGACTTTGGAATCCTTTGCGGCGACCACCACTGTAGTGACGTCACCAGATTTCCTGTGCTTGTTTCTGTATTGGATACTATGTTGCAGTCAGTAGTGTTCTGTATCTGACAATATGTTGCGGTCAGTAGTGTTCTGTATTTGACACTATGTTGCAGTCAGTAGTGTTCTGTATGTGACACTTATGTTGCAGTCAGTAGTGTTTTGTATGTGACACTATGTTGCAGTCAGTAGTGTTCTGTATCCGACACTATGTTGCGGTGAGTATTGTTCTGTATCTGACACTATGTTGCGGTCAGTAGTGTTCTGTATATGACACTATGTTGCGGTCAGTAGTGTTCTGTATATGACACTATGTTGCGGTCAGTAGTGTTCTGTATCTGACATTATGTTTCAGTCAGTAGTGTTCTGTATCTGACAATATGTTGCAGTAAGTAATGTTCTGTATCTGACACTATGTTGCAGTCAGTAGTGTTCTGTATCTGACACTATGTTGCGGTCAGTAGTGTTCTGTATGTGACACTATATTGCGGTCAGTAGTGTTCTATATGTGACACTATGTTGCGGTCAGTAGTGTATTGTATCTGACACTATGTTGCGGTCAGTAGTGTTCTGTATGTGACACTATGTTGCGGTCAGTAGTGTTCTGTATGTGACACTATGTTGCAGTCAGTAGTGTTCTGTATCTGACACTATGTTGCGGACAGTAGTGTTCTGTATGTGACACTATGTTGCGGACAGTAGTGTTCTGTATCTGACACTATGTTGTGGTCAGTAGTGTTCTGTATCTGACACTATGTTGCGGTCAGTAGTGTTCTGTATCTGACACTATGTTGCAGTCAGTAGTTTTCTGTATCTGACACTATGTTGCGGTCAGTAGTGTTCAGCATCTGACACTATGTTGCAGTCAGTAGTGTTCTGTATGTGACACTATGTTGCGGTCAGTAGTGTTCTGTATGTGACACTATGTTGCGGTCAGTAGTTTTCTGTATCTGATACTATGTTGCACTCAGTAGTGTTCTGTATGTGACAACTATGTTGCGGTCAGTAGTGTTCTGTATCTGACACTATGTAGCGGTCAGTAGTGTTCTGTATGTGACATTATGTTGCAGTCAGTAGTGTTCTGTATGTGACACTATGTTGCAGTCAGTAGTGTTCTGTATCTGATACTATGTTGCGGTCAGTAGTGTTCTGTATGTGACACTATGTTGCGGTCAGTAGTGTTCTGTATCTGACACTATGTTGCAGTCAGTAGTGTACTTTATGTGACACTATATTGCAGTCAGTAGTGTACTGTATGTGACACTATATTGCGGTCAGTAGTGTTCTGTATGTGACATTATGTTGCAGTCAGTAGTGTTCTGTATGTGACACTATGTTGCGGTCAGTAGTGTTCTGTATCTGACACTATGTAGCGGTCAGTAGTGTTCTGTATGTGACACTATGTTGCGGTCAGTAGTGTTCTGTATCTGATACTATGTTGCACTCAGTAGTGTTCTGTATGTGACAACTATGTTGCGGTCAGTAGTGTTCTGTATGTGACACTATATTGCGGTCAGTAGTGTTCTGTATCTGACACTATGTTGCGGTCCGTAGTGTTCTGTATCTGACACTATGTTGCAGTCAGTAGTGTTCTGTATCTGATACTATGTTGCGTTCAGTAGTGTTCTGTATGTGACACTATGTTGCAGTCAGTAGTGTTCTGTATCTGATACTGTGTTGCGGTCAGTAGTGTTCTGTATGTGACACTATGTTGCAGTCAGTAGTGTTCTGTATGTGACACTATGTTGCAGTCAGTAGTGTTCTGTATGTGACACTATGTTGCGGTCAGTAGTGTTCTGTATGTGACACTATGTTGCGGTCAGTAGTGTTCTGTATGTGACACTATGTTGCGGTCAGTAGTGTTCTGTATGTGACACTATGTTGCAGTCAGTATTGTTCTGTATTGGATACTATGTTGCGGTCAGTAGTTTTCTGTATCTGACACTATGTTGCAGTCAGTAGTGTTCTGTATGAGACACTATGTTGCGGTCAGAAGTGTTCTGTATGAGACACTATCTTGCGGTCAGTAGTGTTCTGTATCTGACACTATGTTGCAGTCAGTAGTGTTCTGTATGAGACACTATGTTGCGGTCAGAAGTGTTCTGTATGTGACACTATGTTGCGGTCAGTAATATTCTGTATCTGACACTATGTTGCAGTCAGTAGTGTTCTGTATCTGACACTATGTTGCGGTCAGAAGTGTTCTGTATGTGACACTATGTTGCGGTCAGAAGTGTTCTGTATGTGACACTATGTTGCGGTCAGTAGTGTTCTGTATCTGACACTATGTTGCAGTCAGTAGTGTTCTGTATGTGACACTATGTTGCAGTCAGTAGTGTTCTGTATGTGACACTATGTTGCGGTCAGTAGTGTTCTGTATGTGACACTATGTTGCGGTCAGTAGTGTTCTGTATGTGACACTATGTTGCGGTCAGTAGTTTTCTATATCTTACACTATGTTGCAGTCAGTAGTGTTCTGTATGGGACACTATGTTGCAGTCAGTAGTTTTCTATATCTTACACTATGTTGCAGTCAGTAGAGTTCTGTATGGGACACTGTTGCAGTCAGTAGTGTTCTGTATCTGACACTATGTTGCAGTCAGTAGTTTTCTGTATCTGACACTATGTTGCGGTCAGTAGTGTTCTGTATGTGACACTATGTTGCGGTCAGTAGTGTTCTGTATGGGACACTATGTTGCAGTCAGTAGTGTTCTGCATGTGACACTATGTTGCGGTCAGTAGTGTTCTGTATGGGTCACTATGTTGCAGTCAGTAGTGTTCTGTATCTGACACTATGTTGCGGTCAGTAGTGTTCTGTATGGGACACTATGTTGCAGTCAGTAGTGTTCTGCATGTGACACTATGTTGCATTCAGTAGTGTTCTGTATGGGACACTTTGTTGCAGTCAGTAGTGTTCTGTATGTGACACTATGTTGCAGTCAGTAGTGTTCTGTATCTGACACTATGTTGCGGTCAGTAGTGTTCTGTATGGGACCCTATGTAGCAGTCAGTCTTGTTCAGGAAGTGACACGATGTTGCATTCAGTAGTGTTCTGTATGGGACACTTTGTTGCAGTCAGTAGTGTTCTGTATGTGAGACTATGTTGCGGTCAGTAGTGTTCTGTATGTGACACTATGTTGCTGTCAGTATTGTTGTGTATGTGACACTTTGTTGCTGTCAGTAGTGTTCTGTATGTGACACTATGTTGCGGTCAGTAGTGTTCTGTATGTGACACTATATTGCGGTCAGTAGTGTTTTGTATCTGACACTATGTTTCAGTCAGTAGGGTTCTGTATCTGACACTATGTTGCGGTCAGTAGTGTTCTGTATGTGACACTATGTTGCGGTCAGTAGTGTTCTGTATCTGACACTATGTTGCGGTCAGTAGTGTTCTGTATGTGACACTATGTTGCAGTCAGTAGTGTTCTGTATGTGACACTATGTTGCAGTCAGTAGTGTTCTGTATGTGACATTATGTAGCAGTCAGTAGTGTTCTGTATCTGACACTATGTTGCGGTCAGTAGTGTTCTGTATGTGACACTATGTTGCAGTCAGTAGTGTTCTGTATCTGACACTATGTTGTGGTCAGTATTGTTCTGTATGTGACACTTTGTTGCAGTCAGTAGTGTTCTGTATGTGTCACTTTGTTGTTGTCAGTAGTTTTCTGTATCTGACACTATGTTGCGGTCAGTATTGTTCTGTATCTGACACTATGTTTCAGTCAGTGGCACTGATTATCTGCAAACAGTTTGGCACATGCACATTGTTCTGTCAGATTTCCGGCCGAATCTGAAATCCGACTGCAAAATCCGCCCCAAAAAAAAATTGTCAAAAAAATGAAAACTGATAGTAAAATACCATCTGATTCTGTTATAGTATCCAATCAGCGTTTTACAATGGGTGTGTGACCGTAGCCAGAGCCGTATATGTAGGGAGTGCAGGAGTAGCAGTTGCTACCTGGCCCTGGAGCCTAAGAGGACACAAAGACTCCTCTGCCTCATAGGAAGATACCAGTATTAATAAATGGCGCATGCTATATGGGGCTCTAATCAGTTTTGCTCTAGGGCCCAGGAGGTTTCAGCTGCGCCTCTGAACGTAGCCCTGGACTCCAAATTCTGCACCTGTTCCCTAAGGATGGACCAATAGGACTAGACTCCTATGGTAGACAGAGTAGTGGGGGAGAGCTCCTGCTGCGGTCAGGTGCCTTACAGATGAAGAAGGAGGCGACTGGATCATCTCTAGTAATGCATGCCTTTTTTTTTTTTTTTTTTTTTTTTAATTTTGAATTATTTTTGACTGCAAAAGGCGATCAAAGTAGAGAAAATATAGGGACGACTTGTTCATTTCTTGGGGAAGCAGCTGTAGAGTTTACAGTACATACAAGCATCTTAGTAAAGTCCATACATACATTTTTACATTGATTATTTGTATCATGTTGTATTATCTTATGTTACACTACATTATGTTAGAGTAAATTATATTACAGTGTTATATTATGTAATATATTATGTTGCCTTATGTTAGATTAGATTACATTGTTATACTATATTGTATTATATTATGGTACATTAAGCTCTATTATATTCTGTTATATTATTTCATATTATTTCCTGAAGTATTATGTTTTTTTCCATTACATTTTGTGAAATTATGTTTGATATTATTATTATTTTGTATTATTATTTTTTATTATTATACATATGTTTAGTTGTGGAGCAAAGTAATAAGCTTATTATTTTCTCCCTTTGTTTTCTGAAGGTCAAAATCATTCTCTGGATTTAACAGGAGCTTTGATTTGCGGAAACCGGAATCAGACTCCTCCTCCATGGATGACAGCGGTCACGCCTATGTCGTAGGTCAGTAGCCGCTCCCGTCTGAGAGATGTTGATCGTTCTTTCTTTTGTACCGTGCCGAAGTATTTTGTCAGCGCTGGGAGCAAAACACAGGGATTAATAAAACTGATGTTCCCACCCGTAAAGCCTCAAAACTTGAGAGGATGATAAATGGAGGACAGCCATAGTCGGACACTATGGGCGACATGTATGAACGGGGCTGCAGCAGTTATCTGGTGTCAAAAAGCTGTCATAGCCCTGTGCTATGGATGTATAACAGTCGCACTTTAGACCTGGCCTCTCAGCGCCAACGTTCATACATGTTACCCATACAGTTTATCAGCCGTGTATCTGTAGCTGAAGGTTTTTAATTTATTTTTCAAAACTACAGCACTAGATTCCAGATAGTCTTTGTGATACATTTTTCAAGAGAAGAAGCAGCATCACTGGTGGCCCCAAGAATCAACTCCACTGGTGGCCCCAAGAATCAACTCCACTGGTGGGCCCCAAGAATCAACTCCACTGGTGGGCCCCAAGAATAACCACCACGGGTGGGCCCCAAGAATCTACTCCACTGGTGGACCCAAGAATCATCTCTACTGGTGGCCCCAAGAATCAACTCCACTGGTGGCTCCAAGAATCATCTCCACTGGTGGCCCCAAGAATCATCTCCACTGGTGGCCCCAAGAATCAACTCCACTGGTGAATCCCAAGAATCATCTCCACTGGTGGCTCCAAGAATCATCTCCACTGGTGGCCCCAGGAATCATCTCCACTGGTGGCCCCCAAGGATCAGCTCCACTGGTGGCCCCAAGAATCAACTCCACTGGTGGCCCCAAGAATCAACTCCACTGGTGGTCCCTAAGAATCAACTCCACTGGTGGGCCCCAAGAATCATCTTCACTGGTGGCCCCAAGAATCATCTCCACTGGTGGACCCTAAGAATCAGCTCCATTGTTGGCCCCAAGAATCATCTCCACTGGTGGGCCCAAGAATCAACTCCACTGGTGGGCCCCAAGAATCATCTCCACTGGTGGGCCCCAAGAATCATCTCCACTGGTGGGGCCCAAGAATCATCTCCACTGGTGGGGCCCAAGAATCATCTCCACTGGTGGGCCTCATGAATCTTCTCGACTGGTGGCCCCAAGAATCATCTCCACTGGTGGGCCCCAAGAATTATCTCCACTGGTGGCCACAAGAAATATCTCTACTGGTGGGCCCAAGAATCATCTCCACTGGTGAGGCCCAAGAATCATCTCCACTGGTGGCCCCAAGAATCATCTCCACTGGTGGCCCCAAGAATCATCTCCACTGGTGGGCCCCAAGAATCAGCTCCACTGGTGGGGCCGAAGACTCTTCTCTAGACACCCCAGTCTGACATTGTGTGAACCCAAATGCTTGTTTAAAGTTCTCGACATTACACATATTCGGGTCTAGCTTCTGTCTTACTTGGACTACGTCGGCTCTTCTTCCCAGCTGTCTTTGCTGTATGAGCCGCACATGGTCTCTCACACTGTGACCTGTGGAGCCTCGTTTGCCTTGTGTTGCTCTCGGGTTCCTCTCTGGCTGACGACTCATTCATGTTGTAGCACGACCCGACCGACCTGTATTACCTATTGCTGATGACTCTTGTGCGCTCCGTGCACTGATGGGACTTGTGTTCTGTGTTGCAGGGGTCAGTATGCACAGTCTGGGGAATCCTTCTTCTCCAAACCTTCAGAAAGGAGCCGGTACGTGGTTTATGTCATTTGTTTTCTTGATGTGTGAGGTAAAGCACAAGTCCCTGAACAGGGTGTTCCCAGCAGGCACTTTGATGACATGACAATGGCATAAGGGCTATACGATACATGGAAACCTCTAAAGAAGCATTTATGCTATCTATCATACATGAAAAAACTTTCAGATTCTTAGTTCACACGTTTTGATCAATAAATGTTTAAGCCACCCCCGGCTTACAACGTGATCTCAAGGTGGGTGGTTCTACGCTATCTTTACCTCTCAATAGAGCCAAATTCAGACTTCTCATTGGGTCAACCGACCTCCATAATCCAGAGGGGAAAATAAAAAAACACCAACCTTGCAAACATGCTGCACTTATAACAGCCGTGGAGGTGGGCGGGGTGCAAGAAACCAAAATGGAGGCACTCCTTCCTCCCTATATAGATTAAAAGCAATATATGCCAAATACAACGTATAGTTCTGCACAAAAAAACATTTCTGAAAAACACAATGTGAACCTGCGTGCCACTGGCAGGGTTGCGGCTCTATTGAGAGGTAAAGATAACGTAGGACCACCCGCCTTGAGATCCCGTTGTAAGCCGGGGGTGGCTTAAACATTTTTTGATCAAAACGTGTGAACTAAGAATCTCAAGGTTTTTTCATGACAATAGCATTCTCATACTATAACAGGCAGAGGGTGCAGCCCAGTGCCAGGCCTGTCGATGGGGTCACCACAGAAGTGCAGGTTATTGTAGTGTCCTTAATCCACAAGATCTCTGCCTAAATCTGACCATTTCAATTCCTTTAAAAGAGCTTCTCCCATCTTGCTGTGACGGTATATTGATAACTTATGCCATTAAAGTGTGATAGGTGCAGGTGCTAACTCTGGGATCTGCACCTATCTCAGGAACGTGCCACCAAAGGTGTTGGCTCAAAATGGAGAGTGCATGCTCATGACTCTCCATTCGGTTTCATGGGAGTGCAGCCGAGCACACCATAGAACAGAATAAAGTCGAGCACATGCGTGACCGTCTCTACGTTCTGAGCGTAGACTTTTGGGGCCCCGTTCCTGAAATAGGTGCCAATACATAATATCAATGTGTCATCACCTCTGGGATCCACACCTATCTCAGGAGCGGGCCACCGAAGGTCTCCATACAGAACTTAGAGCCGGTTGCACTTCAACAAAACTCTCTATTCTGTTCTTTGGAAGCCTTGACTATGACCGACAACAGTGTCCCCAGTAGGAACAGAATGGAGACCACAGTGCTCCCCAGTACTGGGAACTCCCATCGAGGAGAATGGAGAACACAGCGCTCCCCTGTACTAGGAACTCCCATAGAGGAGAATGGAGAACACAGTGCTCCCCTGTACTGGGAACTCCCATAGAGGAGAATGGAGAACACAGTGCTCCCCTGTACTGGGAACTCCCATAGAAGAGAATGGAGAACACAGCGCTCCCCTGTACTGGAAACACCCATAGAGCAGAATGGAGAACACAGTGCTTCCCTTTACTGGGAACTCCCATAGAGGAGAATGGAGAGAACACCGCACTCCCCTGTACTGGGAACTCCCATAGAACAAAATGGAGAACACAGCGCTCCCTTGTACTGGGAACTCCCATAGAACAGAATGGAGAACACAGTGCTCCCCTGTACTGGGAACGCCCATAGAACAAAATGGAGAACACAACGCTCCCCTGTACTGGGAACGCCCATAGAACAAAATGGAGAACACAGCGCTCCCCTGTTCCGGGAACTCCCATAGAACAGAATGGAGAACATAGCGTCCCCTGTACTGGGAACTCCCATAGAACAGAATGGAGAACACAGCGCTCCCCTGTACTGGGAACTCCCATAGAACAGAATGGAGAACACAGCGCTCCCCTGTACTGGGAACTCCCATAGAACAGAATGGAGAACACAGCGCTCACCTGTACTGGGAACTCCCATAGAGGAGAATGGAGAACACAGCGCTCCCCTGTACTGAGATCTCCCATAGAGAAGAATGGAGAACACAGTGCTCCCCTGTACTGGGAACGCCCATAGAACAAAATGGAGAACACAGCTCTCCCCAGTACTGGGAAATCCCAAAGAACAGAAAGGACAACACAGCGCTCCCTATACTGGGAACTCCCATACAACAGAATGGAGAACACAACGCTCCCTGTACTGGGAACTCCCATAGAACAGAATGGAGAACACAGCGCTCCCCTGTACTGGGAACTCCCATAGAACAGAATGGAGAACACAGTGCTTCCCTGTACTGGGAACTCCCATAGAACAGAATGGAGAACACAGCGCTCCCCTGTACTGGGAACTCCCATAGAACAGAATGGAGAACACAGCGCTCCCCTGTACTGGGAACTCCCATAGAACAGAATGGAGAACACAGCGCTCCCCTGTACTGGGAACTCCCATAGAACAGAATGGAGAACACAGCGCTCCCCTGTACTGGGAACTCCCATAGAGGAGAATGGAGAACACAGCGCTCCTCTGTACTGGGAACTCCCATAGAACAGAATGGAGAACACAGCGCTCCCCTGTACTGGGAACTCCCATAGAACAGAATGGAGAACACAGCGCTCCCCTGTACTGGGAACTCCCATAGAGGAGAATGGAGAACACAGCGCTCCCCTGTACTGGGAACTCCCATAGAACAGAATGGGTGAACACAGAGCTCCCCTGTACTGGGGAACTCCCCATAGAAAGATGGAGAAAACACAGCGCTCCCCTGTACTGGGAACTCCCATAGAGGAGAATGGAGAGTCATGAGCAACCCTTATTGTATCTTCTTTATGTGTTGACAATTTCAAGGGGTTCATTCCAGAGATCGGACCTGCACTTATCAATGCACCATTAATGTATGAGGTGGGAACATCAGGATTTAGGTCTTAGCAGTTGGGGATATTCTAATAACCTCCTCTTCCCTGGTGACCCCTCTGACACACCTGGCCCCCGGCTGCACCCCAGCATGAGAAGTCTATTACTCATTAATGAGGAGCAGACGAGAAACAATAGGAGTGAGAACAAGCTAAAACCTGACCCAGACCCGGTAACATCTTCACAGGAACTGACGAACACTCCTGCAGGTGTGAAGGTTGGGAGGTAACGAGTAGAAAGTAAGGAAAGTGCAGAACGATTCCCCGATAGAGGAACAGTCATAGGACCTCAGCCCGGGAGTACTGGTTAGTCACAGTGCGCTCCATACATCGGGAAAGTGCAGGGGAGGGGTGGAGAGCAGAAGGCACCGCACTCCCGTACAGTTAGGATACAGGAGGAGAGGTGGAGGCGTTTGGAGCTTTGGTCCGGGCATATTTTTCTGATGCATTTTTTTCCACCCTGTATCTAAATGATGCACAAAGAGAAGCACCCTGTGCCCCAATGCTCTGTGTTTCTGTGGAAAATCATAGGGGACTTTAGCTGCATTTTGTACACATATTTTGGTGCTTCGTGCACCCAGGGCCCTCATTAACAGCATTAGGGACCTCAGGGCAAAGACGAGCACTGGACCCCACCCAAGTCCATGACAACACCAAGTCAGGCCTCTAATTAATCTCATGATGTCTTGTAGGTTGCAGACATAAAGCAGCCTCTGACCTCAAAGTCTCAATGGCCGGGCAGGGAGCCGATGACTCCCTGCACCCAGTGTTTTTTGTTTTGTTTTTTTAACTGTTTTTCCGGTTCAAGAAACCTGCCGACCTGGGGGTTCAGGGCTTGTGTCCTGGACTCTGAAACTTAGTTCCACCTGGTTGTTTTGCTGACCAGTTCCTCTGCAACACGTCCCTGTATCCATCCCTGTGTCCCTGTATCCATCACTGTCTACCTGTATCCATACCTGAGTCCCAGGAACCATCAGTGTGTACCAGTCTCCATCCCTGTGTCCATCCTTGTGTCCCTGTGTCCATCCCTGTGTCCCTGTATCCATCCCTGTGTCCCTGTATCCATCCCTGTGTCCATCCTTATGTCCCTGTATCCATCCCTGTGTCCCTGTATCCATCCCTGTGTCCCTGTATCCATCCCTGTGTCCCTGTATCCATCCCTGTCTCCCTGTATCCATCCCTGTCTCCCTGTATCCATCCCTGTGTCCCTGTATCCATCCCTGTCTCCCTGTATCCATCCCTGTGTCCCTGTATCCATCCCTGTGTCCATCCCTGTGTCCCTGTATCCATCCCTGTGTCCCTGTATCCATCCCTGTGTCCCTGTATCCATCCCTGTGTCCCTGTATCCATCCCTGTGTCCCTGTATCCATCCCTGTGTCCATCCCTGTGTCCCTGTATCCATCCCTGTCTCCCTGTATCCATCCCTGTGTCCCTGTATCCATCCCTGTGTCCCTGTATCCATCCCTGTGTCCCTGTATACACCCAGGTGTGTCCCTTGTATCCTTCCCTGTTCCTGTATCACTCCCTTTTAGGTGTCCACGTATCCATCCTTGTGTCCATCCTTATGTCCCTGTATCCATCCCTGTGTCCCTGTATCCACCCCTGTGTCCCTGTACTCCATCCCTGTGTCCCTGTATCCATCCCTGTGTCCCTGTATCCACCCCTGTGTCCCTGTATCCATCCCTGTGTCCCTGTATCCATCCCTGTGTCCCTGTATCCATCCCTGTGTCCATGTATCCATCCTGGTGTCCTGTAATCCATCCCCCTGCTGTCCCTGTATCCATCCCTGTGTCCCTGTATCCATCCCTGTGTCCCTGTATCCATCCCTGTGTCCCTGTATCCATCCTTTTCTCCTTGTGTCCTTCTTATATTTGGGGACTCGGGGCATGTGTCCTTGATTCCTGTAACATATGTCCTCCCGTCCGGGGCCCCTATGCTTCAGAGACCCTGAGGAAACTGCCCAGTGTGCCCAGTGGATAAGACTGCCCAGTGTGTACCCAGCCTATACAATCGGTCGTTTACATCATGAATTCGCTATATACTGGCCGTATATGATCAGTTACTATCAAGAATGGATTCCGACATATACTGTAGCGTAGTGATAGGGTTCTAGAGACCATGGGCCACATGTATGAAACGGTTTGGGTCTAAAAATCATTTTTTTGCCCATAGAATTTCCATTACGTGGCCCGTGGTTGTTTGTCTGTTTTTGCTTTTTTTTTTTTACTAGGATTTGCCTCTTTTCTTGTGGTCTATGTTGCAGGAAGGTGCACTGTGCACGGTCTATAGAGCCCTGTGGCTATTCTATACTATACGTTGGAATATCTTTTTGACCTTATACCAGCGGCGCGCACCCAGTGCTTGCTGTGCCCGACCCTCTTCGTGATCGGCAGCTCTGGCTTTTGTCTCCCTTCATCACTGTGAGACCCTGAAGTGCAGAGCTCAGCGATTCCCGACACCTGCGGGGAGACTGGTTTTCCTCATATGGCTCCTGTATAGCAGGAGCCCCGTCAGCCGTGCATGGACTGTTACCATGGAGAACCTTCTGGGCTCTGCAGGTTTTCGGGTTTGTCTGGAGCCGTCGCTGTGCATAAGATTACAGTGTAAAAGTGCATGAGGCGGAGCGGGGTCAGGAGGTCGCCTCCCGGGAACCTGCGCCGGAACATTCCTCTGCAGCACCTGATGTAACCCACATCCCACAGCAGCAGCCTAATGACTTCCATCTTCAGTTTAGCAATCCCGGCCCATGGTTGTTATTCAGCCTCCACAGTCAGTCCTCAGCAAGTGAGGTGGATCAGAGGGACGGGGCTCCTAGCGTTGTCTTTGTGTCCTTGTATCCATCCTTCTATCTTCCCCTGAGTCCTTGTATCCTTCCTTCTATCTTCCCCTGTGTCCTTGTATCCATCCTTCTATCTTTCCCTGTGTCCTTGTATCCATCCTTCTATCTTTCCCTGTGTCCTTGTATCCATCCTTCTATCTTTCCCTGTGTCCTTGTATCCATCCTTCTATCTTTCCCTGTGTCCTTGTATCCATCCTTCTATCTTTCTTTGTGTCCTTGTATCCATCCTTCTCTCTTTCTTTGTGTCCTTGTATCCATCCTTCTATCTTCCCCTGTGTCCTTGTATCCATCCTTCTATCTTCCCCTGTGTCCTTGTATCCATCCTTCTTCTTACCTGTGTCTTGATATCCATCTTTATCTCTGTGTCTTGTATCCATCTTTATCTTCCCCTGTGTCCTTGTATCCATCCTTCTATCTTTCTTTGTGTCCTTGTATCCATCCTTCTATCTTTCCCTGTGTCCTTGTATCCATCCTTCTATCTTCCCCTGTGTCCTTGTATCCATCCTTCTATCTTTCTTTGTGTCCTTGTATCCATCCTTCTATCTTTCTTTGTGTCCTTGTATCCATCCTTCTATCTTTCCCTGTGTCCTTGTATCCATCCTTCTATCTTCCCCTGTGTCCTTGTATCCATCCTTCTATCTTTCAATGTGTCCTTGTATCCAAACTCTACTTTTTTCCCTGTGTCATTGTATATCCATCCTTCTATCTTCCCCTGTGTCCTTGTATCCATCCTTCTATCTTTCTTTGTGTCCTTGTATCCATTTGTAGGTAGTTTTATTACATTTTGAAACAAAATAATCAGTTGCACTTTATGACAATGTGTCAGTGGTCAGACAGGACACATGTAGTCTGAGACTGGGCATCGTTTCTGCCAGAACCTGGCTCAGGAGATAGATTTTGAGGTGAAAGGATTGTTCTTAAATGGGTGTTCACCGTGATGTTTCACAGAGCCTACTTTTTTCTCCATTTTAAGGCTGCAACTTCCTGTACAGGCGGTAGCGTGTTTTCTACCGCTCTCAGGCTCCCCAATTTCCTGTTGCAGCTGTGGACGGCTTCTACAGCTTCGCTTCCACTTTCCTGTTCAGGCTGTGGGTGGTTCTACAGCTTAGACTCCCACTTCCTGTTCGGGCTGTGGGTGGTTCTACTGTTTCAGGCTCCACTTCCTGTTTAGGCTGTTGGCGGTTCTACAGCTTCAGACTCCCACTTTCTATTCAAACTGTGGGTGGTTCAACAGCTTCAAGCTCCCACTTCCTGTTCATGGTTGGGAGTAAGTCTACAGCTTCAGGCTCCCACTCCCTGTTCAAGATGTGGGCAGTTGTAAAGCTTCAGGCTCCCACTTCCTGTTCAGGCTGTGGGTGGTTTCTTAAAGCTCAGGACTACCACTTCCTGGTCAGGTCTGTGAACAGTTCTACAGCTTCTGACTCCCGAATCCGTTTAGGCTGTGGTGGTTCTACAGCTTTCAGGCTCCCATTCGTTAAAGGCTGTGGGTGGTTCTACAGATTCAGGCTCCCACTTTCTATTCATGCTGTGGGTGGTTCTACAGCTTCAGGCTCCCACTTCCTGTTCACCCTGTGAGCGGTTCTACAGCTTCAGACTCCCACTTTGTGTTCAAGCTGTGGGTGGTTCTACAGCTTCAGGCTCCCACTTCCTGTTCATGGCTGGGAGTAGGTCTGTAGCTTCAGGCTCCGATTTCCTGTTCAAGCTGTGGGTGGTTCTACAGCTTCAGACTCCCACTTTCTATTCAAGCTGTGGGTGGTTCTATAGCTTCAGGCTCCCACTTCCTGTTCAGGCTGTGGGTGAGTCTTTTGTTTTTAGGCTGTGGAAAGTTCCTAATTTCTTAGTGTTTCTGAGAACTGTTTGGACGCCGCAGACTATTGCTCCCATGTGGTGACCGGGCCGATGAGGGCGTCCTCTGATCTTCAGAACAAATCGCTTGTGAAGAAGTTGTGTGAAGTGTCCAGGGGACGAGCCTCTGAAGGACAGCTAATGGGACGCACATTTTTAGGTTTGTGTGCGCGGCCAAGTCTTTATCTATTGATCTATTTGCTCAGAGGATTTAGTGTTCTTCTTCCCACCTACATTATATGGAAGCGACGCTGTAGGGTCCCGACCGAACGACACCGATCGAGCGTCGCCCTCGACGGGCGCTGACGCTGGAACCTAGACCCTCGAGAAATCTGATAAATCTTCTGTTTCTTCACTAGAAGCCGCACAGAACAAAGTGTCCGGATCCACCCCGGAAAGAGAGATCTCATTGGTCAAGTTAAAGAAGGATCCCAAGTACGACCTCGGTGAGTTCACACGATTTGCCGGGAAGCTGAACAGTCGCTGGTGCATAGACCCAAGTGCGCGGCGTCAGATCCGGATGATGAGATACTGATCCCCAGGAGAGGACTCGTCAGGACATTGACGGAGGCAGGGAAACTACAACTCCCATCATGCACTTGTATAATCCATATCAGTGGGCATGATGGGAGATGTAGTTTCCCAACCGCTGGAGCACCGACGTTGCTGACCCCCCTGCTCTATGGCATTGATCCAGTTATTCTATCAGTGCTTGCAGAACAGTAGAGGGGCCCATACACCTCCCATTGCACAGATTCGGCCACCAGAGGTTCCACCTGACCACCACATATAGGGGTGTAGCTACAGGGGGTGCAGCCATAGCAGTCACTATTAGGCCCATACTATGCACAGTATTTGGCCGCTATGCATTGATTTTGCATTGGGGCCCATACACCTTCCATAGATTCGGCCACCAGAGGTTCCACCTGACTACCACATACAGGGGCTGTAGCTATAGGGGGAGCAGAGGTGGCAGTCGCTATTGGGGGGATCCCCATGCCACCTAAGAAGATACTAGTATTATAAACAGCAAATGGTAGGTAACGGCCCCTTCACTGATTTTCCAGTGGGGCCTTTGAGCTTTAAAGGGGTTTTCTTACCATACTCTTTCATAGAGTCTGCTCTTCACAGCCAGCTTCAGGCCCACCCTTCCTGTTCAGGCTGTGTGCGGTTCTATAGCTGCAGGCTTCTACTTCCTGGTTAGTCTGTGGTCAGTTATTCAGCTTCAGACTCCCGATTTCTGTTCAGGTTGTGGATGGTTCTACAGCTGTAGACTCCTACTTCCTGGTTAGTCTGTGGGCAGTTCTACAGCTTCAGGCTCCCACTTCCAGTTAAGGGCTGTGGATGGTTCTTCACATCTGTAGGCTCCACTTCAGTTCAGTTTGTTCTACAGGTCTACAGCTTCCAGGCTCACACTTCCTGTTCATGCTGTGGGTCGGTTTCTACAGTTCAGGGATCCTTTCATGTTCATTGCATGTGGGTGGTTCTACAGCTCCAGGGTCCTACTTCCTGGTTAGTCTGTGGGCAGTTCTTCAGCTTCAGGCTCACACTTCCTGTTCAGGCTGTTTATAGACCTATAGTTTTAAGCTTTTGTGTTGTATTTTTTTTTGGGTTTTTATCTCTAGTTTTTTAGTATTTTTTTGTGTTCTATCTGTTTTTGCGCGTCCTGTTCAGGCTGTGGATGCTTCTACAGCTTCTGGTTCACACTTCCAATCCAGGCTGTGGGAGTTTCTACAGCTTTAGGCTCTTACTTCCTGTTCAGACTGTGGGTGGTTCTACAGTAGTTACTGACATTTCTGCCCTGCTATTCTTAGCTGAGTCTGTTATAGGGACGTTAGTGATAGAGGGGTCTTAGCAGCAGGGCAGAAGGCTACAGAGCTCTAAAGGGTTCAAATTTGTAGAATAGATACATGAACAAGCTCCTGTACTGCTGATAAGACCCAACAAGGAATGACGTCCCGATTCCGACCACTGCTAGGACAGAGAGAGGTGGTGGTAACTGTTAAAGCTCTGTGTAACCAAGAAGGAGATCAGAGCTGCTCTAACTCTGAAGGGAAGCAAAATAAGAAGAGCAATGTATTTGGTAATAGTCTTTATCTTTGCCAGCATGTTTAAAGCCAATGAATTTGGTAAGGGAGCCCCTTTAATCAGAGTGTTGAGGGTGCCCCTTTAATCTTTCGTTTATGCCCCTTACTTGTAGATGGATAGAAGTCAAATACATTTTTTGTTCTGTTTCATGATTGAGCTTTGCCATTTGACACGACCACTGTACATTTCATGAATATTTTATTCACAAGGATCCTGCTTCGTTGCTGGGATGGATTCACACAAGCAATTTTGATGCAGCTTTTTGTGAGAAAAAGCTAAAAGTAGATACAAAAGAAACAAAAAGTATCGAGTTAATACCTGCATTTGCTACTTTTGTATCTATTAATGGCTTTAGCTTAAAAAACTGTATCAAAACTGTGTGTGTGAATACAGCCTTAGTGTGCACCAGGCCAGCAATCACCCCTGACCTCGTTCCACAGTGAACATGGTCAGCAAGGATCAGAGGCCAAATACAGATAGTTTCATAGTTTCATTAGTTTGTAAGGCCGAAATATAAGATACAAGACGTCATTCCAGTTCTGCCTGTTGTGGCCTAAGGTGAGTTGTTCCAGAGGAGGCAAAAACCCCCAATGAGGTAGATAGACAGCCAATTGTCCTCTTTTAGGGAAAAATTCCTTCCCGAATTCTCATTCTGGCAATCAGAAAAATCCCTTTTGAAATCTGTCAGTGAATTCACACATGAAATTTCCTCTGGCAGAGAGTTCCACAGCTTCCATGTCTTACAGTAATAGAATCCCTTTCTATGTATATGGTAGAAACTTTCGTTCCTCAGACGTTAGAGGTCGCCCTTTTGTTCTAGATTCAGCCCTGGGTATAAATAAAATCTCGGGAGAGATCTCTGTATTGACCTTTGATGTATTTAATAACATTATTTATTCTGTCTCGAAGCAGTCTTTTCTTAAGTAAATAACCCCAATCTTGCCAATCTTTCTGGGTATTGTAGTCCACCCAGTCCTTTTATTATTTTTGTTGCCCGCCTTTGTACCTGTTCAAGCTCTATGTATACGTCTAGATGTATACGTTCTGTCCGCTCCTATCCGCAGAGATCAAGAACACAATCGCCCTACGGAGTCGACTCTGTAGAAACCTTTCTTATTCATTCTCCATAGGCTTCCAGATCATGGGAGGAGAGGCGACAGGGAAGCTGGACCTTGGGATATTCATAAGCTCCATAACACCCGGGGGCCCCGCGGACCTGGATGGACGCTTAAAACCGGGTAAGAAGTCAAGGGGCTCTCTGGTCTAGAAACCCTGTTATAAAATTCCTGCTTAGGATCCTCGTCTTTTAGGCAAAGGGGATAGAAGTGGAGAGGAGCGGATCCTGGGGAGTGTTCATAGAATGCTAGGTAAGTATTGGTGCAACAGAAAAGCCTAAAACCTTACATAAGTGTCCTCTGCCGCGGCAGAGCTCCTGGTGATCGGCTTCTCTTGACCTCCGGGTTCTTGTCCCAACACGCTAGAGGGTTTTGTGCTCCATTGTAAGTGAATGGAGCATGAGCCTCTCCTCTGTGTCGGGACCTAGAAGTCAAGAGGAGCAGATCCTGAGGAGCAGTTGTAGAATCATAGGCAAGTATTGGCGGTCCAAAAAAACTTAAAAACTTACATAACTGTCCTCTGCTGCTGCCGAGCTCCTGGTGATCGGCTTCTCTTGACTTTCAAGTTCTTGTCCCAACACGCTAGGGGCTTTGTGCTCCATTGAGTCGAGAGGAGCGGATCGTGGTGAGCAGTTGTAGAATGGTAGGTAGGTATTGGTGGTCCAAAACAACCTAAAAACCTACATAACTGCCCTCTGCCGAGCTCCTGGTGATCGGCTTCTCTTCACTTCTGGGTTCTTTTCCCAACACGCTAGAGGGCTTTGTGGTCCATTGTGTCGGGACCTAGAAGACGAATGGAGCAGATAACTGTCCTCTGCCGCCGCCGAGCACCTGGTGATCTGCTTCTCTTGACTTCTGGGATCTTGTTTCCACACGCTAGAGGGCTTTTTGCTCCATTGTGTTGGGACCTAGGAGTCGAGAGGAGCGGATCGTGGGGAGCAGTTGTAGAATGCTAGGTAAGTATTGGTGGTGCAAAAAAAAACCTAAAAACATAACTGCCCTCTGCCGAGCTCCTCGTGACTTCTGGCTTCTAGTCCTGACATGTTAGAGGGCTTTGTGCTCCATTGTAAGTAAATGGAGCATGAGCCTCTCCTCTGTGTTGGGACCTAGTCGAGAGGTGTGGATCCTGGAGAGAAGTTTGTAGAAGGGGTAAGTGTTGGTGATCCAAAACATCCTAAAAACTTACATAAGTGTCCTCTGCTGCTGCCGAGCTCCTGGTGATTGGCTTCTCTTTACTTCCGGGTTCTTGTCCTGACATGCTAGAGGACTTTGTGCTCCATTGTGTCGGTACCTAGAAGTCGAGAGGAGCGGATCGTGGTGAGCGGTCTTAGGGTGGTAGGCAAGTATTAGTGGCCCAAAATAGCCTAAAACCTTACATAAGTGTCCTCTGCTGCTGCTGAGCTGCTGGTGATCGGCTTCTCTTGACTTTCAAGTTCTTGTCCCAACACGCTAGAGAGCTTTGTGCTCCATTGTGTCGGGACCTAGATGACGAAAGCAGCAGATAACTGTCCTCTGCCGCTGCCGAGCTCCTGGTGATCCGCTTCTCTTGACTTCCGGGTTCTAGTCCCAACACACTAGAGAGCTTTGTGCTCCATTGTAAGTGAATGGAGCATGAGTCTGCTTTGTTTTGGGACCAAGAAGCCAAGAGGAGCGGATCGTGGGGAGCAGTCATAGAATGCTGGGTAAGTATTGGTGTCTCAAAAAACCTAAAAACGTACATAAGTGTCCTTTGCCGCTGCCGAGCTCCTGGTGATCTGCTTCTCTTGACTTCCGGGTTCTAGTTCCAACACACTAGAGAACTTTGTGCTCCATTGTAAGTGAATGGAGCATGAGCCTCTCCTCTTTGTCGGAACCTAGAAATCGAGAGAAGCAGATACTGGGGAGTGGTCGTAGACTGCTAGTTAAGTATTGGTGGTCCAAAAACACCTAAAAACTCACATAACTGTCCTCTGCCAAGCTCCTGGTGATCGGCTTCTCTTGACTTCTGGGTCCTTGTCCGACGCACTACAGGGCTTTGTGCTCCATTGTGTCAGGACCTAGAAGTCGAGAAGAGCAGATCCTGGTGAGAGGTTCTGGAATGGTAGGTAGGTATTGGTGGTCCAAAAACACCTAAAAACTCACATAACTGTCCTCTGCCGAGCTCCTGGCGATCTGCTTCTCTTGACTTCTGGGTTCTAGTCCTGACACGCTAGAGCGCTTGGTGCTCCCTTGTAAGTGAATGGAGCAGGAGCCTCTCCTCTGTGTCAGGACCTAGAAGTCGAGAGGAGCGGATCTTGGGGAGCAGTTGTAGAATGCCAGGTAAGTATTGGTGATCCAAAACAACCTAAAAACGTACATAATTGTCCTCTGCCGCTGCCGATATCCTGGTGATCTGCTTCTCTTTACTTCCGGGTTCTTGTCCCAATATGCTAGAGGGTTTTGTGCCTCATTGTGAGTGAATGGAGCATGAGCCTCTCCTCTATGTCAGGACCTACAAGTCGAGAGGAGCGGATCTTGGGGAGCAGTCTTAGAATGCTAGGGAAGTATTGGTGGTCCAAAACAACCTAAAAACGTACATAACTGTCCTCTGCCGAGCTCCTTGTGATCTGCTTCTCTTGACTTCCGGATTCTAGTCCCAACACGTGTTTTGCCAAGTTTTATATGGGTTCGGATTACAGCTTTATAGAAGGCCAATCAGTCAATATTGATATAACACAGCTTTATTGTTACAATAATCCAATAATAAATCAAGTATGATAAAAGGATAACATAAAATGATTCCAGAAAATAGGGAGACGGTATGTACAGCTTATAAGAGAAAAATGAGTATATACAAAAGTTATAAACGCTTATGATACTTCACCTGTCGAATATTGTATCTTAAATCCATCAACCATGAGAAACCGTAAAACAGATGGCGACTAATTTGAGAAACTCTTAGGGAGCAAGCATCACTGTGTATAGATGTCTCCATACCAGGAAGGAACAGTTTCTGGTTTTCATGGCTGATGTTAGAGATATATATATATATCTCCAACCTAAACAAAATGGCGGACACGACCTAATGCTGTGTCAGCTTAAAAAGAGTAAAGGTGTTGTTTGTGTATCTCGCCCTCCACCATGGAGTGGCCAGTCCAAGGTTAGAAGTTAAAATAGATAAAAACCCCTCTTCACAATAGATAAGTCAAAAGCATACAGAAATCTGAACTAAGACAATGAAAGGTAAAGGTTCATTTTGAAATTCATAAACAGACTTGTTTTAAATTCAAAAGGGGAAATACAAAAGAATAAACATAAGTCGGGATTTGGGTGTGGTAAACAGTTTTGGACAAAAAGAAACAAGCAAACATTGAAATTTAAAAAACAGCTGTTTTAAAAAATTTGATAAAAAAACAGAAAAAATTTTCCCCTATAATTTGGCTCAATATCATTTTTTTGGGGACTACTTTTCAACCCCTTTTACGGGAATTTATTTGAGTCAAATTATAGTACCCTAAAAATTTACCCCATTGTTCCCTAAGTGCAAAAAACAACATTGGCCAGGCTAAGGGAAAACAAAAATTTAAAAAAAAAAAAATAGTTTTGTCCCTTAAAAAAAATTCTTTAGTCTGTAGAAGTTTTATCCTTTCTTAAATCTTTTTTAGACTGTAAGGCAATTTTTCACAGGCTTATTCCCCGAGGGTTTTGGGGCCCCCGGAAATTGACCCGGCACACATCCGCCTTTGAAAAAGGGGCGGGACGGGGGCGGGGCCGGCGCGCGGGCAGGGGGGGGCCGCCCCACCCCCACAGAAAAATGAATTGTTTACGGCGCGTCCCCCGGCTTAAAAAAATGTGCTGTCACTTTCCCCCCCCGGGGTTTTGCCAAGCGGGGGGACGAGGGTTTTTCCCACTTTTTCTAAAATGAGAGCGGGGGATTCCCTTTAATTCCCTGGCCGCGGATTGGCGCCGTACTGAAGCAAAAATCCGGCAGCTTTTCGGCCCAATACGGGGCAGAAAAACCCGGGGAAAAGAGGCTTAACACAACATGGATAATGAAAGGATTTTTGCAGGGGTTATTGTCCCCTTATACCGGGTTTTGACAAAAAAAAAAAAAACTTGTCTCCATTTTTGGTGATGATAGGCCCTTGGGGAAAGGAGGGGCCATCAGAGCCCCTTTTGGCTGTATCAATCCCGGTGAAAACAGGGCGGTCAGGGGGACCCATGCTTGGTGCAAAACCGGCGATCAACAGGGGCCCCGGGAGGTGATCAACCTGGTGCAACATGGGGGTAATGAAATCGGGCTCCCCTTTGGGAAAACCCTTTTTTTGTCTTTTCATCCCTGGCACCTGGGTAACCCCCCAATTTTCAGTCTTGGGGTTTTTGGGCCCCTTTGGCAATCTGTGAAAAAAACAATTTGAATCCTTGCGGTAATCACACAACAATGACCCCATTCATTGCAATTGCCCTGTTTTAGTTGAGCGGGGCGGGGGTGGGGTGGACATGGCACCTGTTTGATCTCAGCCCAATAAAATAAGTCACATAAAAGCAGTAGTATAATCTCTCTCCCCCGGTTTGATCTTCACCCCCCCTGCAGTGAAAAAATTTGGCCCACATAAAAAGGGAAAAGGTTTGTTGTAACCCAATGTTTGATTGGGACAATCCTTTTAAAAAAAAACTTGCCGTATTGGCCTTTGAAGCTTTTCTGACACAGCAATAATGAAAATTTCAGAATAAAAAAACCCTTCTTTTAAAGGGAAAATTAATCACTATGTAAAAAGTTTCCCCTATAAAACACTTAAAATTGGGCATTCACCCTTTTAATACACCCATAAAAACGCAAAGAAAAAAAACCCAAATCTTTATCACCCTTTCTTCTCACTTTTGTAGCGCGCAACATATAAAAACATTCTCCTATCACAAAAATTTTCTAACGCCCCTTTCTCATGTTTCTTATATGTGTGATGCAAAAATATATATATTCAAAAATTTTCTTTATTTTCTTTCATCATTTAATTATTTTGCTTTGGGCCTAACTTTTTTCCCTCTCCGATCTAAACTGTCACAGAAAAAAACCCTTAAACACCTTCTATGTCTTATAAAATTTTAAAAACCCTCAAAACACCTTAAAACTGTTTTGCATCTTCCGATGGCTCATATGGTTTTTAATATAAACAAATTAATTTAAACCTCATACCCTATACTCTTTTGATCAGTCAACGGTCATCTTGTCGGGGTTAGTCACAGTATTGTCTTAAACTCAATGCTATTTTTTAGGAAAAATGTTGTGGTGGTACTTATCTCCCAAATGAAAAACAATCCCATAAAGATTCATGAATAGGGATATATAACATCCCAAGCATTAATCAAACAAAAAAAAGGGACAAGCCCCCAATTCCCTCAATTCCACATTCTCCTCCAAAAAAAAAAAAAATTTAACTCTTTATCAGCGGGAGCCCCCAAAAAAAAAGGGAAAAAAATAAAAAAAAAAAAAATGATCTTCAAATAATGACTGCGCAGTCTTTTTTAATCGGGTTTAAAACAAAAACCCTTTTTACTAAAAGGAAATTAGAGGGGTTAGTACTCCCAAAAAAAAAAACCAAAAAAACCTAAAAGTTAACTTTTACGCCCCGGGGTTTTTATTTTGAAAAGTGATACCCACTGAGGTTTTTTTCCATGAGATCTCCGATCACTAAAAATCTCTTCTTTACTCCTCCCAAAAAAAACAGAAAAATTTAATCAAAACCCCCCAGACAGACTTTTTGGGGAAAGGAAAAAAAAAAAATTTATTAGAACCCCGCCCAAACATGCCTCTGTGAAACGGGAAATGGTTTATACATAAAAAAAACCCCTGAAAAAAGGGCCAAAAAAAAAATGTGCAAAAAATAATGAGCTCAGTAAATCCCACGGGGGATTTTTTCTGTCATCTATTTGAAACCCCAATTTTAAAATTTTGCGTCTACTCCAATAATGTTACTCCTAAAAACCCGGAAATCACCTTCCCCATCATCTAGTTAAATTTAAAAATCAAATATATCAAAATTAACCACCTAAAAATAAAGCACAAGAAGTCAGTGACATTATAAGACAGAAATTTTTTTCCTTTTATTCAGTTAAAAAAAATATGCAACAATTTTAACCTTCCAGGGTTTTCAGTAAAATACATTTTCCCCGCAAAATAAGGAGCTGTAAAAATTATTATTTTCATTAATTACCCCGCACATGCAGGGAATTTTAAATTATACAAAAAGCCCCCAAATTTTTTTTTTTTTTTTTTTTTATACAAACGATACTGATATTCTTCCTTGGGTTTTAACAAAAACCCCCGGCGACACAATTCCCCGCTGCTCCTCTTTACAGGGGGGACCCTTTAATTTTCCCACACCCCCTTAGTTACGGGGGGACCCCTTTAAATTTTCCCCCACCCACTGTTACGGGGGGGGTTCAATTTTCCCCCCCCCTCTGTTACGGGGGGGACTTCCCAAATTTTCCAACCCCCCGCTGACCCACGGGGGGGGTTAACTTCCCCACGCCCGCGTTTTACGGGGGGAAATTCAACCCTTTCCCACGCCCCCTTCTTTTCGTTTTGGGGCTTCAATTACCCCCACCCCTGTCTACGGGGGGGGTTCAACTTACCCACGGGGCCCCTGTCTACGGGGGGGACTTAAAATTTCCCCCCCCTGCTTTTCAAAGGGGGGGGACCCCCCACTTTAACTTTCCCCGCCCCCTGTCTACGGGGGGGCTTCAACTTCCCCCAAACCCTGTCTCGGGGGGGGGGGGGGGGTTTTTCCCTTAAAAATTTTTCAAAAAAACCCCCACCCCCTGTCCTGGGAGCGAGAAAATGGAAGAGGTGTCAGCTTTTTTTCTGTCAGATCCTGCAAACCCCAAACACCTTAAACCCCCCACACTCTCTCTGGCCCCTCCTCTCTGGGAACCTACGCTTCTCACGGGACCTTCTTCTCTGGGTTTGTCTTCCCCCCACACTTGGACCTCACGCTCCCCACCTCAGACTCTCCTCCACCTTCACTTTTTCCTCAAAAAAAAACCTGAAAACCAATCTGTTCTGGGGCCTATGACCTGTATAAACCCCTTGCTACTAAAACCACCTAGAAACATGTTACCTCTCTCCCTTTTGTACCAAATTTTTAGTTATTAACTTGTCCCCCTTTTTACTTGTTTTTACCCGATATTTAAAAACAAACCCAAAAAAATAAAAGCGCCTGAAAATCTAATAATAAAAAATAACACTAAGCAACTATATTTACAAAATTTTCTAACTTTTTTCCCCGTGTCCCAAAAACCTCTGCCTTTTCCTTTGTTCCCGTTTCTGAATAACAGGCGAATTTTCCTTTGGGTGAAAACACGATATCTGTCCTTCCCCTTTATCAGCAGCTCCGCAATCACCCCAAAAAACTCTGGGAACATTTCTTTCCCCCTTTATTCTTTAACACATTGGTCCCTTGTTGGGAAAAAAAAACAGCAGGGGGCTCGCTCCCACCCCAGAAACTCAAAAAATTTACGCAAACCCTGTTTCCCTTTAAAACAGACAGTTTTTACACAATTTTTTTTCCCCCATTTTTTGGGTTACTGGGGCGGGCCCCAGAAATTTATGGGGTTAAACCCTTTTGCGTAAACCTGTCCAAAAGGGCCCAAAAAATTTTTTTCCAAGTTTTATAAAGGGTTTGGATTACAAACTTTTTAGAAGGGGCCCAAACATTAATATTGATAAAACACGCTTTATTGTTACAATAATCCCAAAAATCAAGTAAGATAAAATGATTTAAAATAAAATGATTCCCCGAAAAAGGGAGACGGTATGTACAGCTTTTAAAAAAGAAAAATGGAAATATAAACCCAAAAATTTTAACGTTATGAAACTTCCTCCTGTCGAATATTGTTTTCTTAATCCATCAACCCCTTAGAAACCGTTTTAAAAAGATGGCGACTAATTTGAGAAACTCTTTGGGAGCAAAACATCACGTGTGTAGATGTCCCCCCATACCCGGAAGGGGAAATGTTTTTTGGGTTTTTAGGCTGATTTAGAGATTTTAAATATCTCCAACCTAAAAAAAATGGCGGAACGAAACCCAATGCTGTGGGCAGCTTAAAAAGGGGGTAAAGGGTGGTTTTTTGTTTTTTAAACTCGCCCCCCCCCCACCTGGAGTGGGGCCCGTCCAAGGTTTTGAAGTTAAAATTTACAAAAGCCCCCTTCCCCAAAGATAATCAAAACATACAGAAATTGAACTAAGACAAAAAAGGTAAAGGTTCTGTGTATTCACTCAACAGACTTTTTTGAATACACAAGGACAATTTCAAAAAAAATAAACACTAAGTCAGACGTGTGGTAAAAAAACTTTGGGCTAAAAGAAAAAAACAAACTTTGGGAATTAAAAACAAGCCGATTTTATAAATTTTTTAAAAACAGAAAAAAATTCACTATAAATTGGGGTCAATAGTCATTTATTTTTTGACTTTGCATTACCCAAAACGCTAGAGGACTTTTGCTTTCCAATTTTGTTTGGGAAACTAGAAAATCAAGAGGGGGGAACCAGAGGACAATTCCTTTAAATTCCAAGTCTAGAAAATAACTAAAATTTTGAAAAGTTTTGTTAAATTTATCTTAAGAAGGAACTGACTTGACATTGACTGTTTCCTGCCTCTGGCTTGTTTCGAACCAGTTCTCACAACCTGTCCCCGTTTTTGTGTTTGGCGATCGGGTTTTTTATCCGGGGGAACAGCGTGAAGGGCTGGAGGGGGTCAGCAAGCAGGCGGCATTGGACATCCTCCAAAATCCTTTCCCGGGGGGAAGTCACCCCCCTCGTTTTTTCAGCCCAAAAAAAAATTCCCAGAGGTAAGAGGGCCCATTTCTGAGTTTCCCTACCCTTTATTTTTTTAAAAGACGTTGGGTTATCCATAGCCCTTTCCGGGATAAAACCCGTCTATCCGTTTTTTTAGTTTTTGTAAAGGGTCCAAGCTTCACCTATTTGGTAAAAATTTTAAACTAACTAGGGCTAAGACCGGAGGGAAAAGCTGTACAAAGTGGGGGAAGGGTTTGGTTTCCCCCTGGAGACTTTCCTCTATGGAAATTTTGGGAAATGTTTTTTGTTTTTAAAGGAAAATTTTGTTTTCTTTTCCAAAACTTTGTATCTTTTTTCCTACCTGCATTATAATCGCATTATCCCATCGAGGGTCCGGGCTCTGATCGTCTCGCACATCTTTCCCTTGTACAGATAATGAGGCAGAGTTTCCATCCGATGAGCACAGGAGGCTTCCGCCCAACACACGACTCGTGTCCGGAAGCTCGTCCGGGATCTCTGCGGGAAAACGGGAAGGAAGCCTGAGCTCCCAGGACTCGCGGACGGAGAGCGCCAGCCTGTCCAATAGTCACATCAGCGGCCTCATCCGCAACCTGTCCAAGGATCAGACCGCGCCAGCATCCGCCAAGAACTCGCCGTCCCTCACCGCCAAGGCTGCAGACAAGAGGAAACCCAAAAAGGAGAGCAAGAAGAGTCCCGGCCTCACCGACTCTACCGACTACTCAGACAGAGGCGACTCCGACATGGATGAGGCCACCTACTCCAATAGCCAGGAGCCACACACAGTGAAGAAGGTTCTGTCTGTCTCCTATCTATCTATCTATCTATCTATCTATCTATCTATCTATCTATCTATCTATCTCTCAATCTAACTATTTATCTCCTATCTATCTGCTATCTATCTATCTATACATCTATCTATCTCCTATCTATCTATCTATCTATCTATCTATCTATCTATCTATCTATCTATCTATATATCTCATATCTATCTATCTATCTATCTATCTATCTATCTATCTCATATCTATCTATATATCTATCTATCTCATATCTATCTCATATCTATCTCATATCTGTCTCATATCTATCTATCTATTTCCCCATAAAAAAAAAAAAAAACCCTTCTGTTTATTTAATTTCCGGGTCTTGGTAACGTCCTGTATTTTGTGTCCGGTCTAGGACCCCCTCAACAGATGATTGAGATAGACAGATAGATATGAGATAGTAGATAGGGAATAGAAGATGGAGATGAAAATATCAGAAGATAGATATGAGTGACGATAGATTGGAATTGATAGGAGGGAGTTAGATAGATGATATCAGATGATAGATGAATGATGACAGTAGATAGATTATCTATATATCTATCCTTTCCCAAATGTATCTATTATCTATCATCTCATTTCATTATCTGTCTCATATCTATGTTTCTATCTATCTATATCTTCTTTTTCCCCTATCTATTCCTATCTACTCATATCTTTCTTATCTATCTTCTATCTATCTATTATCTATCTTCTATTTATCTTTCTCATATCTTCTTATCTATCTATCAAATCTATTTCTATTCATATCTTTATATCTTTTATTATTCCCCATAAAAAAAAAACCCTTCTGTTTATTTAATTTCCGGGTCTTGGTAACGTCCTGTATTTTGTGTCCGGTCTAGGACCCTCCTTCATCCCCAGTGGTCACCAAGCTTTCGTCAGCACCTCTTAAGCCGGGAGACGTCTTCACGGTTGTGTTGGCCAAGAAGGATGACAGCTTGGGGATAAGTGTCACGGTACTGTTTGACAAGGTTTTTGCGGTTTTTCTCCTTTTGTTTTGTCCTGCATGCTCAGTCTATATGTCTAACCATAGTATTAGTGTAGTATTAGTATAGTATTAGTGTAGTATTAGTATTGTATTAGTGTAGTACTAGCATAGTATTAGTGTAGTATTAGCATAGTATTAGTGTAGTATTAGCATAGTATTAGTCATAGTTGCCAACTTTTGAAAATGAAAAAGCAGGAGACTTCAGTGGGCGGCGCGCTACGCGCGCCGTGGCAAAAATTTTCATGGACACGCCCATCTTGTCGGTATGCCACGCCCCTTCAAAAGCCACACCCACTCCACCTAACTGCATAACGGCTTTGGAAGAAAGCCAGGTAGATGCCCTTATAGCCAGGTAGTAACCCCCCATAAGCAGGTAGTGCCCCTTACAGGCAGGTAGATGCCCCCTTGTAGCCAAGTAGGTGCCCCCCTTTGTTAGCCAGGTAGGTGCCCCCCTTTGTTAGCCAGGTAGGTGCCCCCATTGTTGCCAGGTAGTGCCCCCTGTTTGCCAGGTAGTGCCCCATTGTTAGCCAGGTAGTGTCCCATTGTTGCCAGGTAGTGCCCCCAATTGTTGCCAGGTAGATGCCCCCATTGTTGCCAGGTAGTGCCCCCATTGTTTGCCAGGTATATGCCCCTATTGTTGCCAGGTAGATGCCCCCATTGTTGCCAGGTAGATGCCCCCAATGTTTGCCAGGTAGTGCCCCCTCTGTTGCCAGGTAGATGCCCCCTCTGTTGCCAGGTAGGGCCCCCTCTGTTGCCAGGTAGTGCCCCCATTGTTGCCAGGTAGTGCCCCCATTGTTGCCAGGTAGATGCTCCCTCTGTTGCCAGGTAGTGCCCCCATTGTTGACAGGTAGTGCCCCCATTGTTGCCAGGTAGTGCCCCCATTGTTGCCAGGTAGGTGCGCCCTATGGTGTCAGGTTGTGTGCCCTCTGTTGGAATGTTTGTGTCCCCTCTGTTGCCAGGTAGTGCCCCCATTGTTGCCAGGTACTGCCCCCATTGTTGCCAGGTAGTGCCCACCATTGTTAGCCAGATAGTGCCCCTCTGTTGCCAGGTAGTGTCCCCTCTGTTGCCAGGTAGATGTCCCCTCTGTTGCCAGGTAGATGCCCCCTCTGTTGCCAGGTAGATGTCCCCTCTGTTGCCAGGTAGTGCCCCCCATTGTTGCCAGGCAGAGCCCCCCATATAGCTAATAAAAATAAAATAATAAAATCCACTTACCTCACCAGGCTCCTGCAGCACGGCCGCTCCGGACGATCTCCTCAGCGGCGCAGGGGGAAGTGAGAGCAGCCGCGCGTCACTCCCCTGCAGCCGCGCGTCACTTCCCCTGCGCCGCTGACCTGTATGTGTGGCGCGCACACCGGCGCCGTACATACAGGGGGAGGAGGGAGGAGGGAGCGATCCCTCCTGCCTCCTCCCTGCACAGCGAGACTCCGGGCGGGTGAAGCGGGCGCAGCGGCCGCTTCACCCGCCTGTAGGAGCGGCCGGCGGCGCCAGAGTAGCGCACTAGCGCTACTCTGTCGCCGCGGCCATTTAAAGAACCCCCGCCGCCTGCTAGTGGCGGGAGGAATGCCAACTCCCCCGGGAGGGCGGGAGGGGACCCCAAATAGCGGGACCCCCCCGCCAAAATCGGGAGAGTTGGCATGTATGGTATTAGTGTAGTATTAGTATTGTATTAGTGTAGTATAAGCATAGTATTAGTGTTTTATTAGTATTTTATTAGTGTAGTATTAGTATCAGTATAATACAGACGGTCCGGTAGTTGCATGCTGATGAATCCACGCCGCTGATATCACTGTCTCACCAGCAGACTCGTGTGGCAGCCAAGTGCAGGCAGGTCTGGACTGTCCGACCCCTTCAGCTTTATCCCCTTACCCCCAGTTTGGTGACATAAAAACCTGATGAATTTTAGCATGATCACCTGAGTGCATGTAAACATTGCTGTGTGTTTGCTGTTCCCATTCAGCATGTTACACTACAGTGTGCATTACACCCAGCATCACGTTATAGAGCAGGAGGAGCTGAGGAGATTGATATATCCTTAATATATTAATAACTTGTAACCTACTCATCCAAATCACTGCTCTTCCTGGGGTCAGGAGTCCAGTGGGCGGTCCAGCTACAACTGTGTTTATAGGTATTCATAGGAAACTCAAAGATTTACTAAAACACACGTCAGGAGGTGTCACTGGGCCCCTGTTCACATGTGGCATGCCCACCCCTGTCGTATGGAAGGCTGTCAGTCAATGAGCAGGACCGCCCCCTGGACACCTTAGCAATCTACTTGACTCCTCCTGCTCAATAACATGATGCTGGTCAGTGAGCCTGCATGTACGACATGATGTGTCCCTGATACATTTTTAAAATTTTGCTATTAGCATCGGCCATTATATGACATTGTTGTATCTATGTGCAATTGGGTCTCCCACGGCTTGGTGCCGGGTTTGATTATTTCCTCTGCACCCACAGTAGCTCTCTTACTATTTTTTTATATTACTTTTACTTTTTATTCTTATTTATTTTTAACTATTATTATTACTTACATTTGTTATTATTTTTATTTATTATTATTATTAATCATAATAATATTATTATTTAATATTTGTATTATTATTTTCAGATATTTTATTATAATAATAATTATTATTTTTATTTCATTTTTTAACTAATATTCTTATTATTATCGTTACTTTTATTATTTTCATTTATTTTTATTTAATCTTATTGTTGTTATTCTTATCATTTATTTTTTTTTAGTATTATTTTCAGATATTTTTAATTATTATTTGTATTTATTCTTATTAGTATTTATTATTATTATTTATTGTTATTATTCTTATTATTTATATTTAATCTTTTTATTATTTTATTTATTAATACTTTTATTTTTTATTATTATTTTAATAATTTATTTTTAATTATATTTTATTTAATCTAATTGTTATTTTTTTTATTATTTTTATTATTGTTAATATTATTATTTTAGATTTTTGTATGAATATTATTATATTTTGGCAGGAAATACTTTGTTTAGTTAGTAGCAGCAGTAGTATAATTTGAGAATTACTAACCTCTTAACCTTTTTTCCATTTCCTTAGGGTCTGGCTGTGTTACCTGGTTAGTAACATTGCGCTTCTTTATTTTTAGGGGGGAGTAAACACCAGCGTCAAACACGGAGGCATCTATGTGAAAGCCGTAATCCCGAAGGGCGCCGCAGAGGCCGACGGCCGGATACAGAAAGGTATTTATCAAGGTTTGAGGTTCTGCCTTGTGATCTCATCTCTCCTCCTTATTATCGGGCAGCGCAGGACACGGTCAGCGTGATGGAGGGGACTACTCTCTGGCCATGAAAAGCTGTATTCTGTCTGGAATAATGGAAAGAATAGCAAAGCAAGATGCTCTATTTTTTCCATCTAAACGATGGACACCATGATGGAAACCCAATGGACCCATTGTAATTAATAGGATTTATTGGGCATCATAGGTATCCCTTGTGAAATGGACCCTGAGGTTGTAACATTATAACATAGTTAAATTATTACATATTACATGCTACAATTACATTGTGTGTTACACAGTTATTTTATTATTATATGGTTACATTATTACATGTTGCATAGATATATTATTACATACTGCATGTTAGTTACAGTATTACATGTTATATAGTTACATTATTTCATATTACATACTTACATTGTTAAATAGTTACATTAAATGTTACATAATTATATTATTACATATTATATAGTTACATTATTATATGTTGCATAGTTATATTATCACATATTACATGCTACAGTTACATTGCGTGTTACACAGTTACGTTATTACTTGTTATATGGTTACATTATTACATGTTGCATAGTTATATTACTATATACTACATGTTAGTTACAGTATTACATGTTATATGGTTATATTATTTTATATTACATACTTACATTGTTAAATAGTTAAATTTTTACATTACACAATTATATTACATATCACAGTTACATTATATATTATAGTTACATTATTACATGTTGCATAGTTATATTATTACATACTACTTGTTGCCATTACAATATATACATTATATAGTTATATAGTTACATTATTACATGTTACATAGTTATATATTACACATAGTTACATTATTTCATATTACATTCTTACATTTTTAAAAAGTTACATTATTACGTTTCCTAATTACATAGTTGCATAGTTACATTCTCACATGTACAAAGATACTTTATTACATAGTTACATATTAGTAGAGAACAAAAAGAAGAAAAAAAAAAGAAAAAAAGGAGGGGGCGCACAATAGTGTAGTTTCTTTATGAGATGTGGAAATAAAAAGAAGAAGAGGTTCTTCTCACCTTTTGAGGTTGCGCTCTTAGTCTAGAGGCACAACACTCATATGCGTTTGCGGGGTTATTTGTATTCCATAGCCCTTAATAAGTCAGCCGCAGGTCACTGGTACTCCACTCGGGGATCCGATGGTGGGTGGACGCCAATGTAGAAACAATAAAAGAGGGACCCGGCGCACGTTGAAGGTAAAAAAAAAAGCCTGAGCTAGAGGCTTATTCAAAAATGGCACTTTATTCTTAAAAGTGCGAAGGGGTTACCTTCACAGGATTAAAAACATGACTTAAAAGTCCTATTTATTTTAATATGTAACTATGTAACCTGTAATAATGTAACTATATAACATGTAATAATGTAACTATGTAACATGTAATACTGTAACTAACATGTAATATGTAATAATATAACATGTTTCTACATTTCTACATAGCACTTAAAAGTCCTATTTATTGTATCTGTCATGTTTTTAATCTTGTGGAGGTGACCCCTTCGCACTTTTAAGAATAAAGTGACATTTTTGAATAAGCCTCTCGCTCGGGCTTTTTTTACCTCCCACGTGCGCCGGGTCCCTCTTTTATTGTTTTTACATAGTTACATATTATACATAGTTAGTACAGTTGAAAGAAGACCTATGTCCATTAAGTTCAACCAAAGACAGTGAGGAGATATAAGAGGGGTATAGGACTTTTTTTTAACCCTTATTGAAGAGACTTTGGAGCCCATAAGACATAAACCAATCTGCCCTAAAGGAATATTTCATTCCTGATCCCAAATTTGCCCTCAGACTGATTGCACCGACCTCCTGCACACGGTGCCCGTCCTCCTCCTTCTGCCTCTAGTTTGTTGCAGGTTGTTGACCCTTAGATTTTTTCCACTTAATCCTGTAACAATTCATTAATGATATTTTCAGTGTTAATGGAACGTTTGTCGACTGTAATTGTCCGTTTGTCTCCTCCCAAGGGGACCGGGTGCTGTCAGTGAATAGCACCAGCCTGGAGGGAGCCACCCATAAGCAAGCAGTGGAGATACTGAGAAATACCGGCCAGGTAGGATTTGCTGCAAGGTGACTCTTCTTATATGTGATGGAGGCTTGGTGCGCTACATTGCGATTCTATGACGTATTTGGGATTTTCTCCATGTTGGAATAATACATTGTGATGATAAATTGTCCTCTCTATTGTTACAGGTGGTAACGCTGCTGCTCGAGAAGGGGCAACTCCCAGCGGTGAAAGTCCACGCTCCTGTGACTCCGCAGTGCACGCCGCCGAACCACGCCGAGGCCGGCAAGGGCCAGAACAAAAAGACAACTGCGCCCCCAGAATACAGCTTTGTAACTGACGGTGAGGAGCGAAGCTGCTAAGATACGTCCATGTTTGATTGCATTGGAAAAAGAAATGCAGGTTCTGAACCCTGAACCTAACATAAACTGAGGCTCGGGTTTAATTTATTATACTCATTTATATGGTGCTGTTATATACCACAGCGCAGTACAAAGATTGCCATCATTGACATTGCTCCCTGTCCCCTTTGGGGCTCACAATGAAGATTCCAGATGAATCTATCTGTATATTTTTGAAGTTTAGGGCAGAATGAAGAACCATGAGGAAGCCCTGAAAACATGAGGAGAACATACAAAGCACCTGCAAATGTTGTCCTCAGTGAGATTTTTAACTCAGGACTCCAGCACACCAGGCTAACCACTTCACCTCTGTGATACACCGTGCTAACCATTCAGCCACCGTGCTGCGCTATACTAACCACTGAGCCATGATGTTTCACTGTATGAACCACTGAGCCATTTTTGCTGCACTATACAAACTGATCCATTATGCTGCACCGTACTAACCACTGAGCCAACATGCTTCACTGTGATAACCACTGAGCCACCGTTCTGCTCTGTGCTAACCACTGAGCCAACATGCTGCACTGTGCTAACCACTGAGCCATTATGTTGCACTATATGAACCAATGAACCATTATGCCGCACTATTCTACCCATTGAGTCAGTATGCGGTGCTATATAAATCCTTGGTCCATTATGATGCACTTTGCTAACCACTGAGCCATTATGCTGCAAGGTGCTAACTACTGAGCCACCGTGCTGCCTGTGCTAACCACTGAGCCAACATGCTGCACTGTGCTAACCACTGAGCCACCATGCTGCCTGTGCTAACGACTGAGCCACCGTTCTGCACCATGTTAACCACTGAACCACTGTGATGTACCATGCTAACCATCAAGCTACCATTCTTCACTGTGCTAGCCACTGAGCCACCGTGCTGCACTGTGCTAACCACTGAGCCACCATGCTACACTGTGCTAACCACAGAGCCATGTGCTGCTACTATTAATCCTGAGCCAATCATGCGCACTTTGCTAACCACTGAGCCATCATGCTGCAAGTGCTAACACTGAGCCACCATGCTGCTCTATGCTAACCACTAGCCCCGTTCTGCACTGCTATTAACTAACCACTGCTGATGTACTAAGCAAAGACCAAAATCTCACTTTTTAAACCACTGAACCAATGCTAACTATGCAAACTTCTGAGCCACCATGCTAAACTGTGCTAACTACTGAACCACCGCGCTGTACTGTGGTAATCTCTGAGCCACGGTGCCATTCTTAGGGTTACATGTTTTTAGGGGTTAATGTTATCTCAACAGAAAGTTATCAGATCTGAAGGCACAATGGAGCAAAGGTGCTGCACAACGGTAACTTTACCCACCGTTACCCTGAAAATACACAACTAGGTCACATTTTTAGGCGATTTTTACCAGACTTCTAATTGCTCATGTCTGGATAAGTGAGACTACATAAGATGCATAAACATCTGCTGCTCCTATGTTGGTAACGTCAGAGGAGCGGCTCATAATGTGCATGAAGCTTTATAGCAGGTTCTCTGAGGCTCCAGCACTTTATAATCACTGAGTAGCTCCGGAGGCTGGAGAATTGCCCAAACTAACAATGCAGCGAAGACAAACACCCACCCCCCCCCACCACCACCACAGTCACATGGAGCAATTACCGGGTCTGACCATAATCAATGCCATGTGCCTCTGCCCTGCACCGTGTCAGCATGGGGGTGATTTGTGTCTGTGCTAGCGCCCCCCTCGGGCTTCCCCAGCACTGCTGCATCAGACCTTGCTGTGCACAGATGTAGCAGAGCTGAATGTGTCATTCCTGATTGATGGGATAATAAAGTGGGTGGTTTACCTAATGACCTAGTAACTATAGCTATAGCAGCTGCTTTGGGGCCCTGAGACTGAGGGGCCACCCAGGTGCAAGAGTGTTTAAATTTTTTGTAGGGAATAACAAGTTGGAAGCTTTCTGCTCTCTGACCACTACTATTTGGTTTCTCTGCTATATGGCGGTATTATTTATTTCAATGGCATAACTAACGCCAAAGTACCTGGTATGCGGCCGAGAGGTTGAGATCCCCAACGGTGCAAGCATTATTTGTTTGTGCAGGTGATAACTGTTGCATAGACCTTCTGTGCACTGACCATACTAAATTTGTTTCTCTGATATATGGGGATAAATTATTTATTACCAATGGCATAACATAGCTCAAAGCAGCTGCTATGGGGCCGAGGATTGAGGGGCCACCCAGGTGCAAGAGTGTTCTAATTTTTTGTAGGGAATAACAAGTTGGAAGATTTCTGCATCTGACCACTACTATTTGGTTTCTCTGCTATATGGCGGTATTATTTATTTCAATGCCATAACTAACGCCAAAGTACCTGATATGCGGCCGAGAGGTTGAGGGGTCACCGAGGTGCAAATACATTTCATCTTTTTGTAGGAGATAACAAGTTGATGGATTTCTGCTATCTAACCACTACTATTTGGTTTCTCTGATATATGGCGGTATTATTTATTCCAATGGCATAACCATAGCCAAAGTACCTGATATGCGGCCGAGGGGTTGAGGGGCCACCGAGGTGCAAATACATTTAATCTTTTTGTAGCAGATAACAAGTTGGTATCTTTTTGCTATCTAGCGCTACTACATAGATTCTCTGTATATGACGGTATTATTTATTTCAATGGCATAACTATAGCCATAATAGCTGGTTTGGGGCGAAAAGGGTTGAGGGGCAAGAACATTTCACCTTCTTGTAGGGAATAACAAGTTGGAGGCTTTCTGCTCTGACAGCTGGTTTTCTCTGATATAAGGAGGTGTTATTTATTTCAATGTCATAACTAATGCCAATATACCTGATATGCGGCCCAGAGGTTGAGGGGCCACCGAGGTGCAAGAATATTTCATCTTTTGGTAGGGGATAACAAGTTGGTGTCTCTCTGCTATCTAGCGCTACTATAGAGGTTATCTGATATATGACGGTATTTTTTACTTCAATGTCATAACTATAGCCATAGTAGCTGGTTTGGGGCTAAAAAAGTGGTCAAGTGGCGACCATTGGTCCGTCTTGTAAGGGATATTTACAAGAATTTTTGGTGGGCTTCGGCGGTCTAATCATTGGCTGCTCTGGTTTCCACTGATATATAGCGGTGTTATTTATTCCAATGGTATAACTAAAACTATGGTATCTTTCTGCCATCTAGCACTGCTATGTGGTTCTTTGATGTTTCACGCAGCATTTTTCACAGATGTATTTTTACAGAGGAAAAACTGTGGCCGGCCCGTCCCTCTGAAGCTCTCACTGATATTTATCTCCCCAGAACAAGTGATCATGGCTCTGAATGACAGCTACAGTATGAATTACCATAATGTCGGCCTGTACGTTGGGCGTATTGAAGCACAATTACGCGCTGAAGTACGGACTGACATTACGACGTGTGGGGCATTGTATTTGTGGGGACATTGTATTTGTGGGGCATAGCTGTGCTGTAATGCGCCCAAAGTGCGCCCCACAAATACGGTAAAATCATAGCGGTGAGCACTAGGATTAGCTGCTGTTTTCCCTGCACATAGAACCCGCCCATAAAAATAAGTGACCTGACGCTTCTTTCAGGGGGAAAAATGAAAATGGATGGGAGGTGACTGGAGCGCTGCTGAAATTGCACACTGGAGAGCACGTACTTCCAACAGCAGGCGTATAGCGGTGCGCACAGGTCCGTGCCACCATGCGCTGTGTGAATATACCCTTAGGGCAGTACGCCGTGTGTTTTGGGAGTACGCGCTGCACAGCGCATACTTCCAAGCACAGAGGGGGGGGCCGGTCCATTCACCTCCACTATCGGCGCGCGAAGAAGTGACCTGTCGCTTCTCTCCCCCAGTATACAATATGTGTGTATTTTACGCTGGGGGAGACGGACATAATTCATAGTTCCCTATGAGAGCTAGGAATTAGCGTAATTGCGGCGCACGTCGGGTGTATTGATGCCCAAATACACGCTGAATGTGCGCCTCGATTTACAACCGTGTGAACCACCACCCTTTGTCTGGCTGCACAACCCTACAAATGACAGGTATAGAATAATTATATTCACATAAATTCATCATCGGGTTGTAGTTCACATGTGTGAGGCTGTGTCCCACACTGCACAGGAAAGCGATCGCATCTTCGGAGCTTTTTGTTTATTAAAAGCGCTGAAGTAGATCGTCCTGCGGCTCCCAAACGGGGGGAAAAGGGAAAAACGGCTGCTCTCCACAGCTCTCTTTTCTCGCTCCTTTTCGGCAGCGACGCATTATCAAATACTGTATTAATACGCCCGGGCTTCTGTTTTCTTTGCGTTTTTTCCCCCTAAATACAAAATTTTAAGGCAAGTAGGAAAACAAGAAGCACGCGGTTTTTGGGACAAAGCCACAAAAACCCGGGGGTTTTCCCGGAGGAAAAAAGGCCCCTTACAGGTCATTTTTTTGTCGATGCAGTTGGGGAAAACCTAAGGACCACTAGGCAGGATTATGTTTTAGTGATGTGAATGAGGGGATATTGTGGATGTGTGTAAAAATACCCCCTGTAATAACCCACACACACCCCCTGTAATTCCCACCCCCCCGGTATACCATCCCACACACCCCCCGTATTTAAAACCACACACCCCCGTAATAAACCCACACCACCCCCTGTTTAAAACCCGCTGAATACCATCCCACCGCCTCCATAGACCAATAAAAACACATGCATCCTCCACAGCTCTCTTCTCCCTCACTTCCGGCACTGTATTATAATTTTAATATTATAATTTTTCGAGCGCCATTCACGCTTACTTTGGCGTTTCCACAAATAAATAACAATTAATGGGCAATGTCAGTAAAAACAGGAGGAAGCGACCCGCCGGATTTGCAACTAAAGGGAAAAAGAGGGAGTCAGAATTGGGGCAACAGCCTTACGGTCCGGTTTTGTGGTGGGTTAATGTGGATTAGCCTATCCACAGGCAGGATTATGTTTTTGAAAATGGTGAAATGAGTCTGATATTGTGGGAATTAATGTGTAGGGTATACAAAGTACCCCTGTATATAATCCCACACACCCCCTGTATATAATCCCACACCCCCCCTGTATATAATCCCACACACCCCCTGTATATAATCCCACACACACCCTCTGTATATAATCCCACACACCCCCTGTATATAATCCCACACACACCCCCTGTATATAATCCCACACACACCCCCTGTATATAATCCCACACACACCCCCTGTATATAATCCCACACACACCCCTGTATATAATCCCACACACACACCCTGTATGTAATCCCACACACACCCTGTATATAATCCCACACACCCCCTGTATGTAATCCCACACACCCCCTGTATGTAATCCCACACACCCCCTGTATGTAATCCCACACACCCCCTGTATGTAATCCCACACACCCCCTGTATCTAATCCCACACACCTCCTGTATATAATCCCACACACCCCCTGTATATAATCCCACACACCTCCTGTATATAATCCCACACACCTCCTGTATATAATCCCACACACCTCCTGTATACCCCACACACCCCCTGTATATAATCCCACACACCTCCTGTATATCCCACACACCTCCTGTATACCCACACACCCCCTGTATATAATCCCACACACCTCCTGTATATAATCCCAGATTCGGGGCACAGGCTGTCTTGTCTGGGGCTTGTGCCCCGAATAAAACTACCTAGCGACGCGCCTGTTTAGCGGTATTATTTATGGCTATAATTATTTCCCCTCTTGCTCGTTTACAGTTTCCATCTAGGGAAATGTAAAGAAAATGATTTGCGTTTTTCCAAATTTTTGCTAATTAAAAAACTGTGCACATGTATTTAACCCCCGGAGTCAATATTTTGGAGGACCACCTTTAGCTCCAATGACAGCTTCAGTCTCTTGGGGTTTGTTGCTTCCGTTTAGCATTAGAGCAGTTCTTATCTCTTGCTTGTGTACACAAGGTTCCCTAGGATACCAACCACCTCTCTCTGCTCTAGCAGTAGTCAGGATAGTGAAGTCACTTCCTGCTGTGTCTTAAGAGCAGCACAGGAGCTTGATTATGTTTCTTACTGACAAACTTTAACCCTTTAGAGCTCTGTAGACTTCTGCCCTGCTGTTCAGACTCCTCCATAACCAATGTCTCTCTAAGAGCCTCAGCTAGGAATAGCGGAGCTGAAATGTCAGTCACTGCTGTAGAACCACCCACAGCCTGAACAGGAAGTGGGAGCCTGAAGCTGTAGTACTACCCACAGCCTGAACAGGAGGTGTGAGCCTGAAGCTGTAGAACAACCCACAGCCTGAACAGGAAGTGGGAGCCTGGAGCTGAAGAACCACCCACAACCTGAACAGGAAGTGGGAGCCTGAAGCTGTAGAACCGCTCGTAGCCTGAACAGGAAGTGGGAGCCTGAAGCTATAGACCCACCCACAGCCTTAACAGGAAGTAGGAGCCTGAAGCTGTAGAACCACCCACAACCTGAACAGGAAGTGAGAGCCTGAAGCTGTAGACCCACCCACAGCCTGAGCAGGAAGCAGGGGCCAGAAGCTGACTATGAAGAGCATCAGACTGATCAGTGTATGTGATAATACTGGCTACCCTGCTAGAAACAGCAACATTGTATCTTCTGTGCGTCCGTTTGTTGTTGTCTGGATGCTGAACACAAGATACATTGTAACGTTTCATGTTTCGCAGCAGTGTTGGCGGATTCTCCGCTCTGTACCTGCGGCCGGCAGCCTCCTCCGTGGGCATCTGATGCTTGTTGAGAGATTCGCTCCGCTTCCTTGTTGTTGCTTCTAGTGCTTTTCTAGAATATTCTGACCATAAAGGGGTTTTGCCAAGAAGTGAGTTCCTCACCTAACAGGCTGATGCTCCCCTCTTGAGGCTTGAAAAAGAGGCGTTGTGTTTCTGTGTTTAAAAAAACAGTACCTTCTCTGTGATGTCATCACTCCACCTCCCATGCACGTTCCTGATACTCAGTCTCTGTAGTTGAGTAAACATTGTTTGGCCAATCCACAGAGGAGAACTGTATTGTGCACAAGTTTCTCCCTCTTTTCTGCTCAGGAGAGAAGATAAGCTCAGCAGGCAGCATCTTTCATTTGTTCACAAACTGCTATAGGATGTAGAGGAGGGCTGAGCAGGGAGCATCTGCATGTTTACTCAGGTAATTACATTACAACCAGTGGATTCTCCATACAAAAGACACAGGATCTTTTCTCCCCAGCCCCTTCAAAGCTTGTTCAAGTTTCCTGCCATCAGATAAAAAGTGCAAACAACGAAAGCACGGCCAGATCAGCTCCTGGTCGTGTCTAATGTAAACTGTCAGGAAACTAAGGGCATCTAAGTCAGGCTGTAGCTCTCAGAGGCTTCACTTTTTTAATGACATATATTTAGAAAAGTGATTAAATAGCCATTTTGGACGATCCCACGTCAACAATACATCGTGGCAAAATCCCTTTAATGATGATCTTTGGGTGCACAGTCGCTGGAGAAGCTCAGGCTCTTATACTGTTACCTGGAAAAAAAGGCTTGAATGTATAGAAAAGTGACGACGCCATAAAAACCCAAATCCTCAATGGTCTGAGCCGCGTTGTTGTGTCCCTGGAATATTTGTTCCCCTCTTTTTCCTTCTTTCCTATTGTTTTCTGTGTTTTTCTTGTAAAATACAAATAAGAACCTCATTGAAGCCTTTTCGTCTGCAGAGAACGTGTACAACGTGCGGCTGGTGAAGAACAGCTCGGGTCTGGGCTTCAGCTTCTCCCGGGAGGACAACCTCCTGCCCGGGCAGACGGGCTCCAGCGTGGTCCGGGTGAAGAAGCTGTTCCCGGGTCAGCCGGCGTCGGAGAGCGGCAGGATAAACGTGGGGGACGTGATCCTCAAAGTGAACGGGGCCTCGCTGAAAGGACTCAGTCAGCAGGTAGGACCCCGGGGAGGGGCACTTACTTATATGGGGGGGATATAAAGAGAGTGGGGGGGGACTTATGTTAGGTTCCTATGTATCAGTTCATGGCAATCTGCATTTATTCTGATAGATAGATAGATAGATAGATAGATAGATAGATAGATAGATAGATAGATAGATAGATAGATAGATAGGAGATAGATAGATAGGAGATAGATAGATAGATAGATAGATAGGAGATAGATAGATAGGAGATAGATTGGAGAAAATGTAGAGATAGATAGATGAGATAGATAGATGATAGGAGATAGATAGATAGATAGGAGTTAGATAGCTAGATAGGAGAGATAGATAGATAGATAGATAGATAGATAGATAGATAGGAGATAGATAGGAGATAGGAAGATATGAGATAGATAAATAGAAGATAGATATGAAATATCTATCCATTTCATATCTATCTATCTATCCATCTCATATCTATCTCATATCTATCTATCTATCTCTATCTATCTATCCAATATCTATCTATCTATCTCATATCTATCTATATATCTGTCTATCTATATCATATCTATCTATCTATCTGTCTATCTATCGCATATCTATCTATCTATCTCATATCTATCTATCTATCTATCTCTATCTATCTATCCCCATCTCTATCTATCTACATCTATTCCTATCTTTTAATCATATCTATCTATCTATCTATCTCAATATCTATCTACCCTATCTATCTCATATCATCTATCTATCCATCTATCTCATATCTATCTATCTCATATATCTTATCTATCTATCTCTATCTCAATCTATCATCTATCTATCTATCTATTATCTATCTATCTATCTCACTATCTATCTATCTATTATCTCATATCATATCTCATACTATCTATCTCATACCCATATCTATCTATCTTTTCCTATCTATCTATCTATCATCTATCTATCCATCTATCTATATCTATCATCATCTATCTATCTATCTATCTATCTCATACCTCTATCTCATATCTATCTATATATATTATCTCATTCTATCTACTTCTCATTCTATTATCTATCTCATACATCTATCTCAATCTATCTATCTCATATCTATCTATCTATCTCATATCTATCTATCTATCTCATATCTATCCCATATCTATCTATCTATCTATCTATCTATCTATCTCCTATCTATCTATCTATCTCATATCTATCTATCTATGTCATATCTATCTATCTATCTCTATCTATCTATCTATCTATCTATCTATCTATCTATCTATCTATCTGTCTCCTACCTGCTTGCTGGGCTCCGCTCTGTATCTCTGTATAGTATATAGATATTCTCTCGGTTTCGGTACGTTCCCCATTCGGTGTGTACAGTCCTGTGTTGTCTTCATTCCAGGAGGTCATCTCCGCTTTGAGGGGAACGTCTCCAGAGGTCACCTTGCTGATGTGCCGCCCGCCGCCCGGTGTCCTGCCAGAGATCAGCCCGGTTCTCCTGGTAAGGGTCGCTCCGGGGTCTGTCTCCTCATTTCTGCCCCCATGTAGAATTCTAATGATATAAGTTTCTAGATCTAACCTGCGGCTTCAGTTCAGACAATTTTCTTTTCTTATTTCTCCCTTGAACCTTAAGTCTTTGCAGTCGCAGCTGAGTTCTCCGCAGCCGTCCATAGTGGAGGACGGTCGTGGGCTCGGAGCCGACCCTTCCCTGGACCCTGAGGAGATGTCAGACCATGATGACACCGAGGAGGTCAATGACGGCAGCGGCCGGAGGCTGAAGAACCCCTCCAGGAGGGACAGTTACAGTGACAGCAGCGGAAGTGAGGAGGAAGACTTCATACCCGCACCAGATGAGTCGCCAGCGTGGAACGCCACCGTCTACCAGACCCCAAGTGCCTCAGGGGCCCCGCCGCACCCCCACAGTGACAGCCAGGACGAGACGGTCCGCTCCAGCTTCTACACCCCGCAGCAGACGCCCTATAAACCACAGTTTGATGACAGGTGAGAAGATCTTGAAGTAAATGGCTTATCCATAAGCTAGTGCTTTTATGTGGACTTTCTGGTATATGACGGTATTCTTTATTCCATGAGTGTAACTATTGCTATAGCATCTGTTTTGGGGCACAGAGGCTGAGGGGTCACTCAGGTGCAGGAAGATTGTACATTTTTGATGGTATTCTGCTATCTGGCACTTCTATGTGGGTTCTCTGATATATGACGGTATTATTTATTCCATGGGTGTAACTATTGCTATAGCATCTGTTTTGGGGCACAGAGCCTGAGGGGCTACTCTGGTGCAGGAAGATTGTACCTTTTTGTAGGGAATAACAAGTTGGTAGCTTTCTGCTATCCATCACTGCTATATGGGTTCTCTGATATATGGCGGTATTATTTATTCCATGGGAAAAG
>JAODAL010002017.1:0-209285 GCA_025379985.1 Phyllomedusa bahiana
ACAAAGGATAAGAGTGCATGCACAGTTTACTGCCATTTCAGATGTTCTGAAGATCGGTGAAGTACATCAGGAACCTATTTCACAACCATACTGAACACGGTGCGCCATGCAGTGCGCATGGACCATCCCTCCTCTGTGCATCACGGACACCAAGTTCCTCCCATTTTCCCGTCACCATGGTTTCCGATTTTGTCTCAGTTGCCGGAGAAGCCCACATTGATTTTCTTGCTGCATGATGCGGAGCAGTCTCCTCCCCTGTGTGACTTCGTTCGCCGAGGCAAGCCAGGTGTAAACTGCTGTGACACCGCTGTGCCCAACACCCCAATGTGGTATGATGGAGCAGTACTTGTGGAGCTGAGATGGTGGTGGTGGTGAGATGAGGAGGAGTGCGTACATTTGCGCATGAGCAGCAGTTTGACAACGTGGAGGAGAAAGCGGCATCTCCTGTCCAATTGTTGGGTGCCTGGCCGGAAGCAACATTCATCGCAGTGGCCTTAAAGGACAATGTACTGTGCCTGAACCGTAGTTTACAGCTCCAGACGTCATGCTTGCCATGCACCTTGGAACAATCCGATAAGCTAAGAACTGGCCCACCTTCCTGTTCTACAAAATATATGAAGTGCAGAACTGCCTTTTGAAAAAGAATACGGCTTGGTGAACTCTCCATCTCGCTCGGCACAACCATTATGTTCCTGAAGTGGTGTGCAGTGATTCCACCATTTGGAAAGGGATGGACTGCATTACCAACAACTTAGGACAGGAGCACGGTAAGCTGCTGCACCTTAGTATGTTGGACGCATACTGTTGTCTCTTTGCAATCGCCTCTGCTGAACGAACTGCTGGCGCCATGATTATCGAGTGAGCATCTGGAACGGGATATGATGTCAAAGAGAAACAGCTCCCTGCTGCATGAGGTGGTGGAGCCTTGACTGACTGCCAAATTTGCATGGCGGTGCCACTGGGGCGCTGCTGCTGCTGCTGTGCTGCGGTTGCAGGATGGACCACCACATCCTGAGCCACGTTTCCTCCAAGGCCACCGGATGGTGACGCGGTGCATGTGTTGAACGCAGGGCCGTGGTGGCCAACGTTAGCACCCAGGCCACGCTTCACTTTCTGCTTACAGAGTCTACATTACCCATATTCGGCTCCTCCGGTGTCTTAGCAAAGAACTTCCACCCGCCGAGTATCATTTTTACCGCCAACGCGTCCCCACTGAGTGACTCCCGCCGCCGCTGCCTCCTGAGCCCCTGTGCCGCACTTTCTTGGACCTGCGAAGCGGGTTTTTTACCCGTGGCTGCTTGCTTCCCGACCTCACACTGCAGCTAATCCTGCTGACTCACGGCCACAGGTGGTGGGGGGGCGACCCACTTCTGGCTGCTCTAGCTGCCTCACAGGGCTCAAGCTGACGGCCCTCCCTTCTCCTGAACAATGATGAGCCCTTGCCTCACCCAGGCTCCCAAATGCGGTCGGCTACTCATCATCTATTGTGTTTCATCGCACTGCAGTCCACATCCCCGGTCTGGTGATGCAGATGGCGCTGACACCTTCGACAAACATGACCTCCATGCCACTCTCATATCTAATACTGTTTGCTGCCTACGCAAGAAGCATGGGATATTGGCCCCATTCTCGCTGCCAAGTAGCTGCTGACTGCCTCCTCAAATTTTTCATCCTCGCTTATAAATAGTGGTGCTGAGCCCAGACCACATAGAAGATCTCTGGCTGAGGGAACCTGTAATGGGACAGAGGCGGGTTGAGGGACAGGTAAGGGCCGCTAACCCTCTCCCGGGCCAATACCAACTAAGGGTTATGTCTGACGTTCCCACCGACTCTTGGCTGGGTGTTGTCAGAGGTCATCTGGGAGAAGTGATAACCTAGTCCAACCAATCAAGAACATTGGGTTGCTAGTCAGTTACACGAGCCGCTAGAAGACAGCGGCAGTTGTGGCCTCACCGAGTGACTCCCTGCTGCGACGTCCCCTTGCTTTGGCTCGCGACCTGGGCCAGAAAATTTGTTGCCTCTGCCACTGCGGGTGAAAGAGCCTGCCACCTCTCGTCTACAACTTTTTGTTCTAAAATGTACAGACACTTTTGATGAAGATATCTGTATATAAAATTTTAACACCCTGTATTTGACCCAAATAACCATAAAATTTGGGGTAACCTTGGATAAAAATTCGCCCCACAAAGGGGCAGGAAAAAAATTGACTTTAAGTGCCGTTTAAAAACTCTGTTGTATTTACTGAAAGTAAAGCTTAATTAACCTTCGGTATGAATTATGCTACAGAATTTCTTCTGTGGGGGTGAAAAGAAGTTTCTTTTACTAGTCAACTGCAGAAAATACTTAGTTAACCCTTGGATGTAAATTGCGCCAAAGAATTGAGCCACCACAAACTACTAGGGTTGTAGCGTTTACAATGCGGTTTTTTTTTTACGCCACAAAAACAAGAGATAAAATTGTAATTAACCTTTGCTTGTGAATTAGGGTAACAGGAAAAAAAGTATATATTTTGGGTGAAAAGACGGTTTCTTGGAGTCACCACAGCTGAAAACAACGCTTAATTAACCCCTGGATGTAAATTGCGCCAAAAATTGAGCCACCCAAACTACTACTTTGTAGCGGTTTACAATGCGTGTTTTTTATCGCTACAACAAGAGATAAAATTGTAATTAACCTTTGCTGGTGAATTAGCTACAGGAAAAATGTATATTTTGGCGGTGAAAATGACGGTTTTCTTGAGTCACCACAGCAGAAAAACAACGCTTAATTAACCCCTGATGTAAAGTGCGCCAAAGAATTGAGCCACCACAAACTACTAGCTTTGTAGCGTGTTACAATGCGGTTTTTTTAGCCTACACAACAAGAGATAAAATTTGTAATAACCTTTGCTTGTGAATTAGGCTACAGGAAAAATGTATATATTTTGGCGGTGAAAAATGACGGTTTCTTGGAGTCACCACAGCTGCAAAACAACGCTTAATTAACCCCTGGATGTAAATTGCGCCAAAGAATTGAGCAGCCAAAAATGAAGTGGTATTTGTATTGTAAAAACGCTGTTTCTTAAATGAATACAACAGGAACTGGCTTAGATCCCCCTTGGATATTCAATGTGCTGTGAGCAGATAGGATTTAAATGTATATGCAGCTGCAGTGGACGCACACTGGACTTCAGATCCAATACCCCAAAAAATCAGAAATAGAACTTAAGAGAAGCAGTCTCTGAGACAAGCTGAGACACCCCACAAAAATCGCTGTATAAAAATCAGTTTCTTCAGTAAGAGCTATCAGCCGCGGCAGCACCTTCCCTATCAGTACAGTGAGAGGAGTGTGAGCTCCCAGCGTCGCGCCCGGACTTATATAGTGCGGTGACGTCACAGAATCCCGCCGGTCTCTGATTGGCTTCATCTCTGCACATGTCATGCAGGCTATGCCCTTCTTCCTCCCAGAGTGTCGTTTGCCCCAGTAACGACATGTGCTCGCAGCCATTTTAACAATGAAAAGCACGCTTCGTTCACCCGAAGTCCCCCAAACTTCGGCTTCGTTAAGAACCGAAGTTTTCCTGAAATTCTAAACGAATTCCACTTCGTTAGAATCAATTCGCCCATCTCTAATTATGTCCTTAAGGATTTAATCAATGTGATTTCATGGGATCATCTTGCACCATATAATCTGTCATTGAGCTGCTTTTTCTAAAATAAGATTACCCTCTCAGGTTAATCATAGAAAACTTCCCACTTCCATCCATCTTACTGTAAAAAGAAAAATGTGGTCAGATTAGTGAATAAAAGGTGTAAATCATATGTATGTCTTCACCCCAGGAACTGTTGAACATGGAAGACTATAAAGCTACAAAGCCTGTGTTGTTTTCAGAACAAGTTAAAAATGAAAGAAGGTATAGTTTAACCCTTTGGAGATGTAGATCTTATTTTTTTTTTATTTTTATTTTTCCTGTTGCCCAAAAGACCCTAACTTTTTTTTTTTGTCAATTGCAATTGCCCTTTTGCAGAAAAAACTTTTTTCATGTGAAAAAAATTTTCCCGGTAAATATATCGGGGGTTTCCCAAAATTTGAATAGCTAGAAAATTGGCACTAGCCTTAAAATTTGAAGAAATTTTTTTCATTGCGTTCAAAAGCCATAATTTTAATTTAACTATTCATGGCATTTTCTGCAAGCCGCTTTTGTTTTATTATACCAATTTTTAATTTTTTTCTGGAACCGGGAGGAAAAAAAACTTAAAGGGATTTTCTCACCATGCTATTTCACAGAGTCATAGGCAGCTTCAGATTCACACTGCCTCATCAGGCTGGGGGTGGTTCTATAATTGTGATTAGCATATTTAGCTCCTTGATAACTCAAAACAAAGTGCTCCAAGGAGTGAAAACAAATGCTTATCTATAAACAAAAGCTAATCTTGTTAGAGATAAAGACTCGACTCCTTCCAAACATGGTGACATCACTTCCTGCTCTCTGTTTAATCAGGAAGAAAACAGGACATAAACAAGAAACTTGTGGCACTCATGGAGCAGATAAAACTTCTTATTTTTCCCACCGGGCAAAATTCACAAAATGTATTTAGAAAAGTTTTTATTTACTGTTCTCTACATGTTGAAAGTTAATCTTTGTATTGAGAAAACCCCTTCAATTATGTCATTGGCATTTTTTTTTAATTTCTTTAAAGGTGTTGTCCTACCATACACAATGATGGCAATCAATGTGTGATAGGTGCAGGTCCCATTTCTGGAAATGAGCCTGCTCTATGCAAGTGTTACCTGTGTTATCAAATGCTGGTATCAGAGAATAAAGGGGTATTCTCACTATACACATTGGTGGATCATCGATAGGCCATCAATGTGTGGTAGGTTCGGACCCCACCTCTGGGATTTGCACCTATCTTAAGAACGAGCCGTGAACCCTTGTGTTGAATGGAGAGTTTGTTGAAACCCATTGAAATCATTGATAGTTCTGAGTACAGCTAGATAGCACTCTTGGCTGTACTCGAGACGGGACCTGCACCTATCACAATTTAATGGCGTATCTATTGATAGGTCATCAATGTGTGTACTAGTAATACCCACTTAATCTCTGGCTTCAGCAATTGATGGTGGTCATCAGCTGTGTAACCCGGCCAGCAATTACGTAGAACAAGCTCATCTCCTGAGTCTGCGCCATATTGCCCTAACAAATCCACAAGATTAGAAAAACAGAGCTGCTAAAGAGTATGGACAAGTTTGACATTGTTTTTGTAAGAAATTAACCATTCTGCAAAACTTACATAATGGTGACATCAATAAGGGAGGAAGTGACTAGCTTGTATACAGTCTATTTAGTGGTAATCTGTAAATCTAACAGGCAGAGATATAACTTAGTGAAAAGAAACTAGCCATAGACATACATTTTGCACAGATTACCCGATTTAAATATTCTAGACTGTTTTTCATTAACCGATCTTTTATATAAATACATTAATGCCATTCAACAATCTGTCAAAACTGTGACAGTGCTCTCATCATGAATAAAGCACACTCATTATTGTCCACTGCATTTTTTATTATCAATTATGTTTCATTGTGAGGTTTCAAATAATAGTTAGATCTGTCATTATGCCCTTTTTATGCTGTTTGCAGACATCAAAATGTGACTTTTACTGCCAGTGGTGATTTTCTGCAGTTGTTGAAGGAGTTGTTCATTATTTCAAAAAGACAGTCTGTGCTAGTCTGGAGGGATTAAAGTAAACAAAATAACTAAACTGACCTGTGAAGTCTGCCCCATTACATTGCTGCTCCTGCTCCCAGTGCTCCCCCCTGATGAGGTCATGTACTTTGGTCATGTGACGCTGCAGCCAATCACTGGCCTCAGAGGTATTTGCCTCTATAAATGTCCATTGACAGTGGGGGGCATGGGGAACAGCAGTTGTGCTGGAGTAGAACAGGTTTCACAAGTATGTTTAAAGGGGTATTCCCATCTCTTTGATTACCTGTCAATATGCAGGCAGAGGAAGATACATTTCTGTTCTGAATTTGTCTTGCTTAAAATATTTTTTTAAGATTTATTCGGTTTTTCTATCCTGACCATTTACAGTTGAAAACCACAGTAACAGATCAACTTTCTGCTCTAGCAAAACTGTCCCGGCTTCTGACATCATTCCTTGCTATGTATTATCAGCAGGATGGGAGCTTGCCTCTCAGTCTGTGCTTTTATCTTTGTTACTAAACAGGGAGAGTTCAGTAGCCTCGTGTCACCATGTCAGGGCTGTAGAACAAATAGCTGCTTAGTGACACTGTTTTCTTTGTATGTAAATACACAGAAAATGTAAATGTAGAAGAATCACACTGATCATCTTGGCATCATGTCAGTTTTTCTCTCTCATGAAACTAGAAAATTTATACAGAATAATGTTTGTTTTATTTACATTTATACAATATTTTTAGTAATAATGCTAAATATTTCTGTATTCTTATTCAAAGGAGCCTCCTCTAACAACAAATATAGCACTGCAATGTCCCTCTAACAGGTTCAGCTAGTAATAGCAGAGCCTGTACAGGAAGCAGGAGCCTGTAGTGGGGTGGAGGGTGGAGAATTACACCTCTGTAAACTACCTTGTGTGTGGTTTCCTCTCTACCTGAAAGGGGAGAACAGAGACTCATGAGAAATAGAGATTTGTATTTTGATGGATTTGTTTGGGATTCATTAAAGCCAGCAGCTGAATGAAGGAATTTTTGGGGGGGTTAAGACATGTCATGACAGCTCGGAGCCTAATGATTGTTGCCTCTCATCTTACTGTAGCTGTAATTTGAGAGCTGTAATTGCATATTTTTCTGAAATACATCAAAAATATGAAAAGTTCAAAACACCCCCTTTTCCCATCTTACAAATAAATAAATTAACATAATCCGTGTATTCGATTAATATATATCCTGCATGGTGAATGCCATAGAAGAAAAATACCCAGCTCTGAGGGAGAAAGGGGATTCCCATTTGCCCTATTGGACTAGGGCACCAAAATGCCCTGTGCTTGTTTTCTTCACCATATTAAGTAAGTAGTTATATATGGATAATATGTTACTGTCATTGTTCTTAAGACGTTGCACATGACTATATAGAACTATTTTCTATTGCCTTAGTTTATTATTTTAGTGTATAATGCTAACCTTTTATACTGTTCATTAGGTGTATAAACTGTTTTCAGACATTATGCAGGATTTCTACTTGTAACTTGCACCTCATACTCATTTTTGGATGACAGCAAGATTACTTTTCATTAACTGTATTTGGGGAGGAATGGTTTTTATTTTGTATGGGAAAAGTTAATTACTACATTCCTATCATTACACAAAACAAATACTGACTAAAACAAATTAAATTTATTAAATAATACATAAAAAGTGAAAATATTTAAAAACACACCAATTAGTAACTGAAGAGGGTTACGCAGAAGCCAATAAAACAGATATGGAGCGGTGCAGATTTCATTCAAGTAAAACAAAACGTAATATTATATTAAAACTGTTCATGATATCCACTTATCAAACCATGTACAATAGTATGGGGTCCCCAGAGGAAGCCTATGCAAAACTCGTGTTGGGACTGTGTCCATACATGGCAGCCATGTATATGAGATTGGGTTACATTGTTCATGGTTTCTATGTGTTAATAGTTTAACATATGTGTTTGGGATGTGTATTTTGTGTCACTTGATTTAGATTACAATTACCCCATACTATTGATCGTGGTTTGATAAATGGATATCATGAACAGTCTCATTACAATATTACATTTTGTTTTATTTGAATGAAATCTGCACCGATCCATATCTGTTTTATTGGCTTCTGTGTAACCCTGATCAGTTACTAATTGGTGTTTTTTTTTTTAATATTTTCAATTTTTATGTATTATTTAATAAAGGTAATTTGTTTTAGTCAGTATTTGTTTTGTGTAGTGATTTCTGATAGTTATACTGACTTAATTATTGAGAAATTGTGGTATATTAATTCCTATCAGGTAGATACATTCTTTCTGGTATGTTTTTAAGTGTTTTGTATGCCCTGATGTATTTATACCATAAAATTCATTTTTTAGCTCATCCATTTTGATTACATACAGTCTGTTTTCTTGTTAACTGTTGGTTCATAGGTGTGCAGTGGGTTTGAGCTGGGGGTGGTACCATCTTCTTGGCAAGTTTTATCATGTGGCACATTAGAGGGTATCTATGGGTGACATTAACAACAGTATATTATTTAATAACAGTTTTTTATATTATAATAAGAACAGGTCTTTGAAGCTCACAATTAGGAGTAGCTTTAGTGTGGATAAACAGGGCTGTAAAAAAGGGACGCCATAGCTGATTTATATATCTATAGTCTTGTTGCCCATCTCTTGTTTGCCAAGTTTAGGATGCTTACTCGTTACTTATTCATTTGAATACATAACAAGTGGAGAAATAAAATATACTTTAGCACCCAGTTTTCACAAATAACTGCTGTGACCTTGTTCCATTGTGTATCTGGACAGGCAAGGCAATCTTAGCCTACCCGCTTCCACAAATAGATAAAAACTAACAGATTAAAATTCACATGCTGATAGATGCACATTCTCCCTGCAATCGTCATCATTATTATACAATTTTATTAAAAAAATATGTGTGGTTTTCTACCTAATTTCACCTCCATTATTTTAAATGAGTTCAGGGCAGATCTGGCCTAACGAGAACAAAGATATTGTATTACCAGAATCTTGATGATGCATGAGAATCAATGAGAATATGAGTATCATCCATCTGAACATTAAACAAAAGGTTACATTTCACTCCCTTGTCTTTTTAGATTAACAGTGATATTACATTCTTAAGGGCCAAGTGTGCTGGGCTGATAACAGGGCCATGCATTATTAATAAGTCTGGCTACATAGCTGTTTATTTACACTGACAACTGCACTAGAAGGGTCATCGAGAAAAGAGATTTCACTGCGAGGCAAAGTAAAAATAGAAATTATTTCAAAAACGTAACAATAGTTTGACAGGTGTTGATGCTACATATACTGTATAGAGATGAGATTTTCAGTTCAAAGTATTTTTACTTTGATAAACTTTTTTTGGGGTTATCAGAAAATGAGTCTAATGTATGAAGCTGTATCAGTAAAGATGAACAGAAAATCCAGCACATCCTAAAGTTTCTGGGTCCCAATGCAATATCTGGGACAGCACCCAACCCACCTACTGTATCATGTAACATTCATAAACTTGTGTAACAGTGGGTATTTGAGTACTTTCAGACTTCAGGACAAAATTGTCACCCATATAGCTACACACCTGTATACAGAATGTAGGACACCAGTTTGTACATGGTGTGGACTGGTCTATCTGCAGAAAGCAGGTGAGGTGGCCCTCCAAAGGGTTATCCATCCCTTCCTTCCCCTTATTATACACTGAGCGGGGTTTAGTGGCTGGCTCATGCCCCTCTTCCCCATTCTTGTCTGTAGACAGGTCCAGGTAGCAAGTAAATCCAGGTTGGCTTCTTTTTCCAGATGCCTCTCCAGGAATAATTTTTTTCTTAGGTGCTGGTAGTTCTCATAAATTTTCCAATTTGTTGTCTTTGTTTGCTATAGTGCTCTCAATTTTGATTTCCAAGTCAGAGCTGCTGTTTACTACTCAGCCTAGTGGTAAAGAGGTGCTCACTAGGAGCCTCATGGCTAGCTTACCCCTTCGGACCATTGCTGATTTAAAGAATACTTAGATTGAATTGTGTTTTGTAGATTAAAGTTTTATAATCTTTGACCGGCGCCCTGTCTAATATGGAGTTAATAAAGTTATTCTTGATAGTTATATCTGCCTGTTTTTTGTCTCATGTTGGGAATCTAGGGAGGGAATTTAATAGTAATAGGATACATACTTCCTGGCAGTCTAACCATAGCAATATAATAAGCCAAAATACTTACACATGATAAAACTCATAAAGAATAATGTTATTAAATGGGTATTTTCATCTCAAATATTTATGGCATATTTTGAGGACCCACACTTATCTCGGAAACTTGAACTCCCGTCCTTATCTCTCCTTCCCCGTCTTCATTTATGCTGCAGCTGTAGTGAATTGATCATCCATTTAAAACCCTTTTCCTCCTAAACCACATGGAATACCTAGCAGCTCTTGCAGTTACCAAATCCCAGTGGGTCACACTGGGGCCGGAAAGCAGGTAGCCAGAAGGCTTCTTGTTAATCTGTATATACAGAGCTAATAAAGCACTGTGTAAACAGTGATAGGGAAGGCAGGGAAAGTAATAAACAGTCCGTGCCTTCTCATTGGAGAACATGATGTCCGTTGATAGCTCTTTCTATTTCCACAGCTGCACAATTACAATGGCCGTGTAGAGTTAGATGACCACCATCGGATGCTTACAGTCAATGGAGGGTAGGTATCTAGTTAACTACCTTTTTAACTATTTTCACTTTATTGCACCATCTTAGCAACTCATCTGTTGAATATATGGCTATGAGGCTTAATGCTTCACACACTGTGACTGCTACAGCACTTTATTTTTAATTATGTTGTGGTTGTATCATGAACACCACCCTTTTCAAAAAGGGAGACAGGGAAACCAGATTGTTGCATATAGTTTCAGTTTCTCTCCACTCTTCAGTTTTTATATTCTTTTTTGCTACAGTGAAAATGTAACATTACATGGTGGCCATTGAAATGAAAAGCTGTCTATGCAATGCATTGGTCTGGCGGGTCTACCAAGTTTTTACAGAACCAACCACTGTTCTTGCAATTAAGATCTGAAGTGTGTGGTCCCCCTACTGCCTATAATAATAATAATAATAATAATAATAATAATCCTTATTTATATAGCGGCAAAACAGTCTGCAGCACTTTACAATATAGAGGGTATAAGCACAGACAAAAAACACAAACATTACATGGTTAAAAGCTTGTAACAGAAAAACACAAGGTGTGAGGGCCCCGCTCGCGAGAGTTTACAATCTATGAGGGTGTATGGGTAAAACGAACGGTGAGAAATGCTTGGTTTGCACAATGGTCCAGAAATATAGGGTATTTTACACTAAAAAGGAATGAACCTGACACCAAGACTGTAGATCTATGTACAGATAAGTGCCTGTGAGTACCCAAGTGCATGTAATGTCAGAAAAGTGTGTGACAGCAAGCGGGAAGTTAGTAATTAAGGATCTTGGTATTACTACCTCCAGCAGCTTTTTAGAATATCAGTGTCAGTTAACAACATGACATCCCCTAGAGAGACATCCCCAAGTAAGTCTACAGTGCAAAGTAACTGCTGGAATAACCATATTAACCACTTAGCACACCATGACATACCGATACATCATCGTGATGCTAAGGGAGGATGGAGCGGGCTCACTTCCTGACCCTGCTCAGTACATGGAGGGTGCTGGCTGTTTGATACAGCTGACACCCGCTGCTAAAAGTAGAATTGGAACCAACCTTATCCTCTACAGTTTAACTCCTTAGATGCCACAGCAATCGCGGCCATGACGGTTAAGGGGAATGGCAAGTTAGCGGGGAGTCCATTATTTAACATGGCGGCTGGAAGCCTTGTGAAGGTTTCCCGTTTTACTACTTTCTTTAAAACCGTCATCTGTGTACACCCTATTGCATTGTTTATATAATGCAATAAGCTGTACTAATGATCACAGTGGTCAAGTACCCTAGGGGGATTTACTGTTAATGTAATAAATATAAATAAAATAATAAAAAGTTACACATAATTAGTATTGCCACATCCTTAATTGTCCGATCTATAAAAATATAAAGTTTTTTACGTTTTTTGGGTCATTTAACGTACCCTGGAATAATAGTGATCAAAAAAGTCATATCTCTCCCAAAATGGTACCAATACAAAATACACTTCAGCCCCCAAAAATACACCCTCACTCAGGCCCATAGATGGAAGAGCAAAAAACGCATTGGTCATTGAAAATGCCGCTACAGCACACATTTCAAAAAGTAGAAATGTTTTGATTTTTTTATAGCACAAAAACACAATGAAAACCCTACATATTTGGTATTGTTGGATTTGTATCAACCTACAGAATACAGATAACACATCACTTACTGATGAATGAACGTCGTAAAAACCAAACCCCTGCAAACCTGACACAAGTATGTTTTTTTCACGTTTGCCCAACTTGGAATTTTTGTTGCGGTTTCCCAGTATTCTATGGTATGATGGATGACTTCATTAAAAAGTACATCTTATCCTGCAAAATAAAAGTCCTCATATGTCTAAGTAGGTGGAAAAATAAAAAGCTATGACTCTTGGAAGTCAGGGAGGAAAAATCTAACATAACGAAAACAAAACGCTTGTCCTTAAGGGGTTAATAATAATGATTTCAGATACTGACTTTTTTAAATATCCTTTTTGCTTTCTCAAGACCCAGTGGGTCAAAAGCAAATTGAGGATTTGTTACATACTATAGAGGGCGCTTGAGTTTCTCAGCTCCTTTCCCATAATGCCTTGTGATATGGAGATGCTTAGTAGAGGGCAAAAATGCAATTCAAAATCTACACACCATTTGGTGCTCTCCTCGCTTCAAGGAGAGATGTTCCCCTTTTTTAACTATTATTCCTATTCAGTTACCCTATAGATGTCATGTAAATCTGCTGCTAACTGAATGTCAGGATATCATGTGACTGACACCATGTGTTGTCCATGGCAACCATTACTATGCACAGTGATGTCGGCTTTACCACTTTATATTTCTAAATTCTGGTCTCCAGCATTGGTATAAAAGATGTATAGATGTATAGAATCAGAAAATACATACATGTATGTTAGAAAATTGTATGATTTATTTTGCTATAGATAGTAAGTTAACACATTATAAAGTGGACAACCCCTTTAACAAATCATATATTGTAATAAAAACAAAACAAATTGTACTCCAAAACTGCATATTAATAACAAGTTACAAATGCATTGATGACTATCTAATTTTCGGTTTTACTGCTCCATGTGGAAAAGTAGAAAGCAAAGCTTTGAACCTTTTCTGCTTTCAAGCAATGTTTTGATTACTTCAGCAATAACTGGAGCAGAATGTGCAATTGAATTCCTTCTCTTTGAGACCACATTGTAACACCTGGAGAGAAGCCCTCTGCAATTCTACATGACAAAGGGAAGGAATTGTCGAAATTGTTTTAGGTTAACTGTAAAAAAATTTCTTTCCTTCAATAGGGAATGTTGTAAAGAAGCTTAGTGCAATTTGGTGAGCATGTTCTATCATAAAACAGGTAGTAGATGCTGAATTGTGACCTTCAGATTAAAGTGCTAGGGCACCATCATAATTCATACCTGCAGGTATAGCAGCATGTTGTATAATTGAATATGGATATCAAAATTATTCTGTTTTCTAGAAGATAGAAAAAGGCTTTTGTGCTGCAAAAAGAAAATCAATTTCAGACTTGAGACTATCTTGTCAGCCATATGGTAACATGTTTTGTTCTCTAAGGCGAACTAGATCTCTAGAAGCAAAAGCTGACAGAATGTTAAGGTAGACACACTCTTCCATTGTCATAGAAACTGCACATTAGACAAATTATACAAAAGTCTTGGGCAATAAAGCTAAACCAGGACATTTTCAGGGTTGAAAAACAGAATCCAACCTCATTGTAGCATAATGTGAAGCGCTGCTTGCATACTCAGTGGTAAAGATCTGTATGCATGCTGTAATATGTACTTAACCATATATATAAACCTCTCTGCAGAATAAACCCCTATAAACCACCCTCACAAGCATTTGTGACCTGACAAAATGAAGACCTACTAACTTCCATAGGAGAGTACAGTGGGCATGCTCTTTAACATGTGAAGAGGTACAGTAAAACAAGCAGGATAAGGTGAGCTGTAATACCCTGTTTCCCCAAAAATAAGACAGTGTCTTATATTAATTTTTGCTCCTAAAGACGAGCTAACACTTATTTTTAGGGGATTTCTTATTTTTCCATCAACAAGAATTCACATTTCTTGTTGAACAAAAAAATCAACATGTATTAATATAATGTAGTGATTTCATCACAACAGTATGAACAAGCAGCCAAACTCTGAATTGCATTAAAAAAAAAGTACTATGTCTTATTTTTGGGGGATGTCTTATTTTCGGGGAAACAGGGTAGGATACTGGGTTTTCCTTCTTCAGCTTTATAATACAGGTGGTACAGTCTATTGTAATCCTCCCTTATAATCAAGGCTGTATTTGTAACTCATGCTGCCCTAGGCACCAACCTTGAATACATCCTGCATTAAAAGGGTTGTCTCATCTTGCTCTTTCATTCATTAATCCTGTCTCTTCCTGGTCAGGCTGTAGGTGATTAGCATATCAGCTCAGTATTCAAAGGTCTGCTAATTACTCTGACATGAGAGAAGGAGATGTTTATCCAGAGAAGCTTCAGAACTAAAGCAATCAGAAGTAATTAGTCTCCTTTGTTTGTTAGATCAGATAACATTCAAGCTCTCAAGCTGCTGGCACTTCTGTATGCTAACCTGTGTGATGATGTCATCCCTGTACTCACATAAGACAAACAGCAGGGGAAAGTGGGGCAGAGCAGGTTGGTAACCTAGTGAAACCTGAGTGCACTCAAGCTGATAAAATCACTTTTATCTCCTAAACAAATAAAAATACATTAAGCAATATGTTTGGAAAATGTCTTCAATTACTTTTCCCTACATTTTAAAAGCTAATCTTTTTAGTGAGACAACCCCTTTAAGGACACATTGACACTTACCAATTATTATTAACCTCCTAAGGATTGAGCTATTTTCTACACAGGCGTATGATGTACTTTTTAATGGAACTGAGTGGAACATGAAAAAAACTGCAATTGCACCATTTTCCTTTGGGTTTTCTTGGCTTTTTTCTATATTCTAATACTTTTTGAATTCTTCAATTTGCACTGTAGTGAATTTTTTTTGCAACCATATTTAGACCTCAGCAAGGCCATGAGGTGCATGGAACTTTTTGACCACTTTTTATTCCAATTTTTTGGTGATCTGAAATGAAAAAAAACCTCACAATTTTCTTTTTCTAGGGTGTTCACCATACAGGATCAGTAATGTTATATTTTAATATATCAGACTTTTATGGACACTGAGATACTAGTTATGTGTAACCTTTTTACTTTGTTATTACTATTTTCATTGTAAAATGAGGCGGTGTTTTGAACTAGTAAAATTTTATATTTATTTTTAAGTTTTTTTGTTTAACTTCCGATCTTGGGACAACCCCTATAAAATATGACTATTGATTCAGACTTTGGACTTGATTTACCTATTTTTTTTTAATCTTATCAACTAAGTTTTGATGGAACCTTTACTTAGTTACTTGTTTTTCTTTGATGGATTTTTTTCCAACAATATACAGTAGTATTGTACAATGTGTCCCACTTGCTTTGGAATCTAAAAAAGTTTAAATTTTTCAAATTATTCGTCAGATTACAACAAAATTTGAACTGTACATACCTTACTCTATGACCATGCAAATGGCAGATCTTTCTAGCTTATTTTATGAAATCCTTTTGATTTCATGTTACTATACTGAATAATTTAAAAGTTATTCATGTTTTTTCAGATACCAAAGTGAGTGCACATCCACTTTTTTAACCAAACCCAAACAGCAATGACATTTTTTTTGTATTCTTTGTATCGGAAACCTCATTATGTAACATTGTGCTACAAAGGCACCTTTACAGGATTGATTCATTGATAACATTAAAGTGAGATAAACTACAAGTTTGATTGTGGCATTTGGATTTTTCTAGAACGTCAACGTGAAATCAACTATCAAGGATCACGTATCATGAAGTGCAATTGTCTCCAAAATAAAGAGTCAACCAGCCACAAGCTCAATACTGCACAAAGTAAAAATTAAACAGGGAGGATAAAGAAAGAATGGCCAGTCTGTCAAAAGGAAAGTTAGCAGATAAAGTGCACAGAGATTTAATTTCCTCTTCAACAGGAAAACTACAGTGAGCTAATGTTAGCATAAAGATTATTTGCCAAAGATCAGAAAATCCAATTATCTGTGGTACATTCAGATATAACCAGCAGGCATTTGTGAGCTTCTGGCTGTGAAGAGAAGCCAAGGAGGTATAGAGAAGAGGTCAAAACGTGAACGGTAGATAGGTATCACTTGGAGCAGTGGCTTGCACTGTTTTTGCTCAAAAGTTTTCACACACTTTTAATTTTTCTGCCGTATTAAATGTCAAAGCAGCTTTCATCTGCAATATTTACATTTTTCTAATTTCCTGAAAAAAGAAAGATGAAATTGTGAGACTAATAATGTGAGATGAGGTCAATCACAATGACCAGTGACCATGCTTGTTAAATTGTTGCAGGAAATGGAAATATTGAGATAGATGTTGGTGGCATTTTAGATTTTGAAGTAAAATCTGATTTAATAAGAATTGTGATGTCTAGAACAGTAAAAAATTAAATGTTTCTTCTATAAAATAACTTCTACTATTCATTAAGGACAAACATAGGGCTTTTAATTGCTTGACGTCAGTTGGTGGCTAATATTCTAGCTAGCTCAACCAAGCCTACTATGAGCCGTATTTATATTTGCAGGTTTTGTGGCATAATATGTGTTTATTTTTGTGGTTTTCATCCAGATTTACACTTTACATTTTTATTTACATTTTATTTTTCAGAAGCCCTTGTATCTCTCTCTCTCTCTCTCTCTCTCTCTCCTCTCTCTCTCTCTCTCTCTATATATATATATATATATATATATAATATATATATATATATATATATATTTGCATGGTTAAATAGTTTGTAAGGCTGAAAAAAGACAGATGTCCATCTACTTCAGCATATTGTGCTATAGTGTTGAAGCAGAGGAAGGCAAAACACCCCATGAGGTAGAAGCCAATTGTCCTCATTTTATGGAAAAACATTTCTTCCCGATTCCAGTCTGGTAATCAGAATAGATCCCTGGATCAACAACCCATCTCCAGAATCCTAGTCACTATACCTTGTTATATTATTATCTCTAGAAATGTATCCAGACCCTTTTTGAACTCTGTTAGTGAATTCATCATGACAATTTCCTCTGGCAGAGAGTTCCACAGTCTCACCGCTCTAACAGTAAAGAATCCCTTTCTATGTTTCTGTAGAAACTTTATTTCCTCAAGACGTAGAGAATGCCCCCTTGTACTGGATACAGTCCTGGGTATAAATAGATCATGGCAGAGATCTCTATATTGACCTTTAATTTATTTAAACATATTTATTATGTCCCCCCGAAGCCGTCTTTTTTTTTAACTTAATAACACTAATCTTGCTAATCTTTCTGGGTATTGCATTCCACCCAGTCAATTATTACTTTCGTTGCCCGCTTTTGAACCTGTTCAACTTTCATTGCCCGCCTCTGAATCTGTTCCAGCTTTACAACGTATTTCTTGTGAACTGGTGCCCAAAACTGTACACAATATTTAATGTGTGGTCTGACCAGTGACTTGAATAATGGGACGATGTTCTCATCGTGTGAATCTATGCCCCTTTTTATATATTCCATGATCCTATTTGCCTTGGCAACTACTGCCTGACACTGGCTGCTACAAATAAGTTTACTAGGATTCCCAAATCCTTCTCCATGTCACTTTTACCCAGTGTTTTTCCGTTTAACATCATGGAATGTAATTTTTAATTTAAATTAATCATGGAATGTATTTTTTCTTCCCATGCGCATAACCTTGCATTTATCTGTGTTAAACCTCATCTGCCACTTCTGTGCCCAGGCCTCCAACTTATCCAGATCCCTTTGTAATAAAACATTGTCCTTTATTGTGTTAATTACTTAACAGAGCTTCATATCATCTGCAAAGATCGATATTCTACTGTGCAATCCATGTGTAAGGTCATTAATTAATATATTAAAGAGAATAGGGCCCAATACTGACTCCTGTGGTACCCCACTAGTAACAGGGATCCAGTCAGAAGATGTACCATTAATCACCACCCTTTGTTTTCTATCAATGAGCCAGTTACCCACTTGCAAACATTTTCCACGAGTCTGAGCATTTTACTTATCAACCTTTTATGTGGCACAGTATCAAATGCTTAAGAAAAACCTAGAAATATGACAGCCAATGCCTCACCCAGTCTAGAACTAACCTCCTCATAGAAGCTGATGAGATTAGTTTGACAGGACCGATCCTTCATAAACCCATGCTGGAATGGAATTATACATTTATTTTCAATGAAATGCTCCAAAATAGCATCTCTTATAAAACCTTTAAACATTTTATCTACAACATAGGTTAAACTTACCAGCCTATAGTTTCCAGGATCACTTTTTGACCCCTTTTTGCATTTTTTTTCCCCAATAATCACAAAAAAATTGGTAATCTCCAAAGAGAAACAGAGAGTAAACTTTTGCCCACTTTTTTTAAATTTTTTGCCAAAAGGCCAAACTTAAAACTTTTTCGTTTTTCTATTTGAAAAACATTTAAAAAGTAAATTTATTTGTATAACTTTTAAAACCTTTATGCACATTTTAAAAAACCGGGTTTTAAAAACCTCATTTTTAACCCTTTTTTCTTTGAAAGGGTAAAAAACCCCCTTTTCTTTTTATCAAGTCTGGTGGAGCACCAACATTAAAAGGGGACCCTTAATCTTTTGCAAAGGTATTTAGCCCCCCGAAAAGGGTCCCAAACCTAATACTTTGGGCTTGCCCTTACCCCAATCCCAGGGACACAGAAAAAATTTTTAGGGGCCCCAACCCTTGTGACCCCCCCTGCAGGGGGGTGCCCACTTGAAAGACAAAAGGTGAGAAATCAAAATTTTTTTAAAACTTTCATATCTGCCCTCCCCGAATGTTTTGGCCAGTTTAAACGGGCCCCTTTCATCAGGGTTTAGGGGTTTCCCCGATCCCCTTGTTTTTTGTAAGCTCACTTCCTTTTTTACCCATTTTGGGGTTCCCCCCTTTTTCAGGTGTTTCCCCCAAATTTGGCCATCAGTGAAAAACCCAAAATTATGGCCCACCCCCCCCCTTTCCCTCTCCTGCCGAAAAGGATCAAAAATTTTGCCCCTTTGCAAAAAGCTGCCCCCCAGGCTCCCTTTGAAAAGAAAATCCTCAGGAAAATTTTGCCATCTCCAAAACGGTTGAGCCAATTTTTTTTCTGCCCTTCCCAAACGCCCCCTTCCTCCCAAGCCCCTTAAAGCCCTGATGGGGATGGGTTTCCGTTTATTTCTTTTTATTTTTGAAAATTGCGGGGCTCCCTACAATGGGATGAAAGGAATAGGTTTTTCATTAAAACAGCAAAATTCCCAGTTTATCGCTCCCTTAACCCCCTTTTTCCCACATTAATATGCTTTTTATTCTTTTCGGGAATATAGTTTCACTGTTCAGTACACCACTGGTTCATATTTTTTTCCCAAATAAAGCATTCCCTCCAATATATCTAAAAGGGCATATTTTTTTAAAATAAAGTGCAACCCCCTTTTAAAGGGTTACGGTTTTTTTTGGTGTGTTTTAATTTATTGTCTCCTTAAAAACCCCACTTCCTTTTATATGAAAATTTTCCCATATTCATTTTTAAAAAAGCTGCAGGCTCTATGGTTAGCCCTCCCGCCATTTTGGGCCCCCAAAAATTTCCCCTTTGAAGATTTTCTTTTTTCCGGTCCCCAGTAGCCACCAAATTTAAATTAGTCACAATGGAAGCATGAAAATTTTTGGGGGGGGCATGAAAAAATATTAGTGTCTTAAAAACGTATTGCATTTTGTTGACCCGTCGCACTAGATAAAAGCAGCGAGTAGAAAAAATTTAAATCTATACAAAGTTTGAATTTATACAAAATGAATAGGTAGTTACCCCACTCCCAGGTGCGTCTGCCCCCAAAAAATTTGGAGTGCACATTCCATCCCAATTTCAGTGCCAAAAAAAACCCTTTTGCAAAAAAAGCAATATAATTCATCCCGGATTTGTTAAAAAAAAAAAACCATGGCCCCGTGATCAATCCCTATACCCTTTTAACAGGACCCGGAAAAATGGGGGAAACAAGGGTAGAGGCATGAGGGGGAGGGGGACCGGGGGGGGTGGGGGGGAGGGGAGATGAGGAGAGGAAAAAAACTATGTAAAACTCGATGTTTCCCCTTTTCCCTTTATTTTCAACTGTGCTATATCCACGGGGACGGGTCCCTTAAATCACATATTTTAAATGTTTTTTCAAAAAATTATTTAGGGAATAAAAGCAAGTTTAAAAATTTAAAATAAGAAAATGAAAAGCCTTAATTTAGGCCTTTAGGTTTACATGTTTTTGGGGTTGAAATATCCATCTTCCCTTTCCTCCCTTAAAAAAAAACTCATAAAGATCGTCCCTTTCTTTCCCCCTTGCTTTTTCACCCGGGTCCCCCCTAAAAATTTAAGCCCCTCTATTTCACCATTTTTTTTGGTTATTTTCCAAAAAGTGTCTGGCGGGGGGTTTATCACCTTTCTTCTAATAGTACTCAGTTGTTTCGGACCCCGAGGCCCGAAACCCCAGTAGGGTTTTTTTCCCAAATTTGACCCTTGGGAAGGAAAAATACACATAGCCCCATAAATCCCCTTGGTTTTTCAATTAAAAATTGTCTTATCTAAAATTTCTTCTCTTTTTTAAATTTGGGTTTAACAAATTTTTTTAGTTTTCCATATAAAATGGACGGGATGAACATTTTCCCAATGGATGGGCCCCTCCCAAACCGGGAGACTGTAAAAAAGGGTTTTTTTGGGCTTCTCCCTCAAAAGGGATTTGGGTTAAAAAATTTTTTCCCCCTAGATTTTTTCCTCTTCTATAAGTGACATTGGGGTTTATTTAGGGATCACCTCAGAAAACCCTGGATCTGCCTTGAGAATGAGCCAATGTTTTTCAAAAGTATGCTTCATTTTCATTGGTTTCTATTATAAAAGGGAAACCTATACAAAAAAATTAAACCCATTTTTTTTCCTTTCTTTTTTTTTGGGTTTTAAAAAAATGTCCTTGTCAGATGGTCAAACCCCTGTTTAAACGCCTTTCCCTCAAAACTTTTTTTTTGGGAAACCCCTTTCCCTAAAAAAATTTTGGCATTTAATTTTTACTTTCTTCATTAAAAACCCTCTAATGGGGAAACATTTTCGACGACCCCTCAAAAAGGGTTTTTTTTGGGGAAATCCCCTTTTTTTGGAAGGTGGTTGCCAGTAGAAAAAAAAAACCCCAAAAATATTGGTTGGGTTTTTTTCCAAAAATATCTTTGTCTGAATCTGTTGTTTTCACCCCCAAACTTTAATTTTAAAGACCCAAAAAATAAATTTTTTTCCCAATGAATTTAAAACCGTAAATTTTTCATACCAATTTCTTTTTATCTTTGAGTTTAGATACAAAATCCATGAATAATTTTTCGACTACCATCCCAAAAAATCAAAAAATCATAAATAAAGGGGGGGCCCCAAAAATTAAAATCCGACCCGGGTGAATTTTTTCAAGGTTTTAGAAAAAACTTTTGCATTCAAACCAAAAAACAAAAAATAGATTAGCAAAACTTGGGCACAGAAAGTCCCCATGGCTTGGTCCTTTTTTTTCTGATGAAAAAAAGGTGCCATAAAACCCAAAAAAATAGTTATGTTTTAAAAAAACAAAAAACCCAATAACGGAAAAAACAAAACCTTTTGTTTTTCCTAAAATTGTGTACTTTTTGTTTTTCAAAAAGTCCCTTCGATTGTTTTTCGGGCCCCAATTTCCCATGTCTGATGTTAGGGGTTATGGGGTTTTAAAAGTTTTTAAAACTTGCAAGAAGGGGTATTTTCCATCCCCACTAGATAAATTTAATTCTCTTTCCCAGTTTCCTTTGTGTTTTTTAAGATATGAAGGAAGGCCAGTGACAAAGGAGATAAAAATTTGGTGTTTAGGTCCTTGTGTTAAATTGTTTCTACCTGAGACTATCGGGCTTCCTTGGGATTGGGGACAAAACCCCTTTATGCACTTTTTGGTAAAGGGAAAAAAAAAGGTAGCAAAAAGTAGGGTTCACATTTAGCATTAAAAATTTTTCTCCCCCTCAGTAATTATTTTTTTTTTTTCAAATTTCCCGTTCCCCCAAAAAACCCCTTTTTAAATTCCCTTTAGATACTCCTTGGGTTGGGTCTTTTTTAGGGCCCCCTCATATGTTTTTTGATCACCAAAATATTTCTCAGCCTTCGCTTATAGTAAATTTTATTTTTAAAATGACAAAAGTTTCCCCCTTTTTCAGGGGTTTTGGATTACTATCTCCCTGTTTAGCATTGTAATTCTGCTAATGTATTTTCCTCCCATTTTAAAATTTTAAAAAAAGAATGGTTGTGTCCCGAGTGTTGTTTCTTTATTTTCTTGCGTTACTACTTCCCAAAAGTATCCAATTTAAATTATATTTTGGGGGTTTCGGAGGTTTTATTCCTAGATTTTGGTTTTTTAAAATTTTTCCCAAAGGGGGGTTTTCTAGGAAATTTTGGGGTTCTCCCCTTCCCCTTCAACCCGCAATTGCCCTTTTGGCCCCCTATTTCCTATGGGCCCAAACCTTTGGAAAATACCTTTGGGTTTCTATACGATCCATAAATATTAAGAAAATAAGGCCCCCTTTTCTATCAAAAATTACTTAATTACCTTTTGGGCACAGGGGTGTATTGCATCAGTTTTTTGGGTTTTGTGTCTATTTTAGTCTTCTTTAAAAAGGAGCTTGCACTTCCGGGGTTAGACAATAACATTTTTGGAGTTTTTAACCCCAACCCCTTTTTGAACAAACAACAGGAAGGTTAATTTTCCCTCGGTGGGAAAATTTTGGGGGGAAAATTTTTTGTTTAAAAATTTGATTTTTCTTTTTTGCCTTTTTAAATTACCTTTCCCCCCCCTTTCTTTTCAAAGGTTTCCAAAATATGGGTATATAAAATATAACCCCCAAAATTATTTATTTATTTCATTAATTTTTTTGCAAGGCGCTATACAAGGTGTCAAATGAAAAATTAAGCCTGCACCCAAAAAGGATCCCCTTACCAGTCCACAGGGGGAGTTTGAAGAAAAAATTTGGTGTTTCCCCTTTAATTTGGGAGGCCTGGAAACTGCTTTTTAAAGAGAAAATTTAGAGAAAAAGATAGCAGAAAGCAAAAAAGGGGTGAGCAAGAAGGAAAGTTTCAGTATGTGCTTAGGGTTTAATTCCAAGAACAACTCCCCCTGTTTTGGGGCCCAAGAAACCCAAAACCCCAAACCAAACCCCAGCCCCCCAGTCCAAAAGTGTGGTTTGTGGGTTTTATGATGCATTAATTTCCTCTACTATCTTCCCTGTTTCAGTGAAATTTTTTAAAAACCCGTGGGGATTTTTTTTCATGCCTCCCCAAATTTTAAAAATTTTTTTTCGGGTACTGCATTTCAAATCCTAAAAATTGTGTTTTGTTTCCCCTTTGGATTCCAAGAACAAGGGGAAAATATTTTCCCCTTTGAAAAAAAAATTTCTTTTGGTGGGGGGTTTAAATTTTTTAAATAAAGCACCCAAAAATTACTTGCTGCCGGGGCGTAATTTAGAACCCCTTTTATCCAGTACTTTTATCAAAGGCACTGATTTTAAAAATTTAAAAAAGAAACATTCTGATTTTGACATTGGGCTTTTTGATATGCAAGATAAAAAAAGGGGGGAAAGGGGAAAAGGGGGAAACCCAAAGTACAGGTAATTTTAGTTGTAATGGGGGGCCCTCTTTTCCCTTGGGCCCGGGTAAGGGGGTTTTCTGGGGGCCCCATAAGCACGCCGGAAACTAGCTCCCGGAGAAGGGGGCCCTTGGTTTAGGGGAAAAAGTTTGAGGGTTTAGTATTCTACAGGGGGCTTTTATTTACTACGTGGGGTATTTACCCATTTGGGGGGGCAAAATTTAAACCCACAGGGGCCATATGTATCTACAGGGGATTTTATTTAACCCCACAAAGGTTGGGCAAATTTACCCCCAAGGGGTTTATTTACCTTTTCGTGGGCCCTAACTAACTACAAAGGGGTTTATTTTTCAACCCGGGTGGTCATATTAAACCCACAGGTGGCCCTATTTTTCCCAAAATGGGGGCCCTTTTCTTCCTACGGACCACATCTAACCCAAAGGGGCATTTCCCCTAAAGGGGCATTTCTGCCTACAGGGTGTAAAAATGTACTACAGAGGGCCTATTTACTTACAGGGGGGATACTTTCCATATATAATCTATTTTCAGGGGGTGGTTTTATATCATATTTTATATATTAAAATATATTTCATCACCCCGGGCCCCTTTTTTGGTACACCAGGTAGTAACGGGGGTTTGGGGAAACCCCCTTTTTCTTTTGAAAACTGCCTCAATTTTTCGTGGCATAGATTCCCCAAGGGGGTTGCACTCGCCTTGAATTTTCAATTTGGGGGGGGAACCAAAAGGGGCCCCCAAAAAAGTGGGCCCAAAAAAATATTCCCCACAACCTGGGCACACCCCCACCAAACCTGAAAAACCCTTGATACAAGGCAGGATGGATTCATGCTTTTTTTATTGTTGACGCCCAAATTCTGGGGCCTACCCATCCGAAATGTTGCCAGCCAAAACCAGAAATCGAGATCATTTAGGAAACCCGGGAAAAAGGGGTTTTTTCCAATTTTTTCTAATGTCCAATTTCGATGAGGTTGGGCAAAATTGGGCCTGAGTTTTTGTTCTTAGTGAAAGGAGTGGGGACCCGGGGTGGTCTTTTTGTGGCTGTGCCCCTCTGCCTCAAAGTTTTGCCCCAAATTTCTTTTGCGTTCAAATGGTGCTTTCTGCCCACTTGGGGGTAACGGGTGGCTATTTTGAGTTTAATGTTGCCTTTCTATCCCGCTCGGGGAAAAAAGGGCTGCCCATTCTCTTTGACCTCTGGCCAAACAACCCAAAGGGATTTTTTCCCCCAAAGGGGCTGCCGCTCAAATGGATGTTTTTTTTTTTTTCGACCCCTTCTCTGTAAAAAATAGAGATGGTTGTGGTTTAAAAAACTTAAAGGGGATTTATTTAGTTTCTGAAAATCAATAGACCAGCCCTTCCTTTTGGGGCCCCAAAAACCATGCCAGTTCAAAAAGGGAATCCAAAAAACCCCCTTTCTTCCCCATATGTATGGTTCCGTTTGAACTGCAGGAGATTTTTTCTTGACCAAAGTCTACATGCCTAAAATTTCACTGGTTGCCCCCATGTGATTTGGGTGATTAGAAATTAAGGGTTTAACGAGCAGTTGGGAAAAAGGGTGGACCCCAATAAAGGGGGCCGGTGAGTGTATATTATATAATATATTATTTATTTTATTTATTATAAATATATATAAAATATATATAACTATATATATTTTTTATTTCTCAGGGGGGAAAGCCCCTTCCTTCAGGTGCCAAAATCTAAAATACAGTGGGGCTATTTATATTTTAGGGGGCTATATCTTCATACAGGGGCCTTAACTTTTTAAGGGGGCCCTTGTTAACCCCCACAGGGTCATATTTTCTTTTTTGGGGGCTTTATACCTTAAAAGGGGACCATTATTTCCCTACCGGGGGTTTTTTATCCCCCATAGAGCCCGTATACCTACAAATGGGCATTTATAACCCCAAGGTTGGAAAAATAAATTTTACAGGAAAGGTTTTTATTAACCTAGGGGAGTAATTTACTATAGTGGCCAATGTATAAAATTTGGGGGGGCGGGGGGTTATTAAAACCCTAAATGGAATAGACACCATACAGGTTTGGGATACTGTACCCGAATTTTACCTATCGAGCCCGGTTATTACCTAATCTACCTACAGAAAGTTATGAATTAAGGCTAAAGGGGCAAAAATTTACCCAGCTATAGGGGGCTGTATGACCCAATACCTACAAGGGGCATATATAGTAAACCCCTTTCTACAGGGCTGTAGAAACTAGTACAGAGGGGGGCAAAATACCCGATTTTATCTTCAGGGGGGTACTTTAATATCTTCAGTGGACCTATATACCTACCCTTTTTGGGAGGGGGAATTTTGGGAGGGAATGTGTGGAAGGGGAAAATTTTTAAGATATTTGTTTTTTTTTTCTCCCGTGGGTGAGTTGTGGCTTGGGGAAATTTCCCTGGATTTTTGGGGCAGATGGAAAAAAAAAAAATAAAAAAGGGCCCCCGGGTTTTCCGGAAATTTTTTTTGCCCCTTTTTGTTGGGTCAGTGCTGTAAATCACTGTCAGGTTGGGGGGTATCTATCCAATATTGGGTTTATATGGTGGTTTCAAAGCTTTTGTCCCGGGGGCAATTAAAGCTGTTAAAAACAGCCTTTTGGGTTGGGAAGGGGCCCTAAATTTTCTCAGGGAAACTCTGTGTGCCAAGAGGGAAAAAAGAAAGACCCAAAATTTCCCCTCCCAATGCTAGAGAGCTGAATTAGCCTGAATTAGGAGTAGTTCACTTTGGAAAATTTTTCCCCGTTTGCCCCCAAAGTGTCCAAATTTTTTGGGGAAAATTGGGTGTTCAAAATTTCCCCCCCCCTAGCGCCCCCAAAAAGGAAAAAAAAAAGCATTTCATAGTTCCCCAAATGGACCCCTTTTTAAAAATTTGAGCCCCCGGGTTTCTATGGTTCTATGGTTAAGTCACACCCATGCTCTTTAATTTTCCCCCCATGTTTCAATGAGTTCCCAAACGTTTTACACACACTCTTTTTTCTCAGTCTGTGGGTTTGTTTATAGGGAAATGATGAGTATATTTGTTCTCTGTAAATAGGGGTGAGCCTTTCACTGATAATGTCAAAAAATTTTTTTTCTTCAAATAAACAAAAGGGGAAAGTTTCTGTCAAGGATGGCTTTTCTGTAAAAAATTGGGTTAAAATTGTTAGAGAAAAATTGTTTACTTTCCCGTCCCCATTGCTCCCCGCCAATCGTGAAAATTTCACATAAAAAAGAGTTATCATCAGGTTAAACCCCAGAAACCTGTGTGCACCCAAGAGCACATAAAATATTATTTTAAATCGCATGATAAAGTAAAATAAAAAAATGCAATGTATTTTGAAGTCTTAAATTTTCCTTTTCTTTTTTTGTTGAAAGCTAACCCTTTGGGAGAAGGGGAAAAACCCCCTTTTAAAATAAAAATTATTTAATAGTGTATATGATAATGATTTACCAAAGGGGAAAACCCTCTAATGTCTCAAACCTATCTGTTATATTAAAACCCCCATTAAAAAGGGGTTGTCTACTATGTTTGGGTTTATCTTACCCCCAGTCCTGTTTTCTTGGGTTTTCCCTTTTAATTTTAGGGGTTGGGGGGGTTTTCTTTACTTCTACTAGGGCTACAGTTTGAAGCCCGGTCTTTAAAACTATAGCCCAAACCGTTTTGGAGGGTATTAAAGAGGATTGAACAGGTCTGTAGCTATAGAACCCGAGGAGCTGATGCACATACAAAGGGGATTTCCAGAATGGGTAGGAATTTTAAGGGGACCATTTGCAAAGTGACTTGTTTTTACAAGATCTTTAACATAAAAAGCCATCCTTGTAGTGAGACAAACCCTTTAAATCAGGGGAAGCAGGGGAAGCTACACGTTAAAGTAAACCTATCGTTTTACACCATAAAGGTTGTCACATGATGAGACCCAAAATGAATGAAATGTTTCTTGTTAACTCCTTTTGACAGAAGTAGATGCAAACATTGTTGCAGACAGACACATATAGCAGCAGCTTGTGGGGGATAAGATTTATGCAAATACTTTCTATTCAAACAATATGAAAAACAAACCATTTATGGTATATTTACAATTTTATGTGAGGTTTAGTAAAGCTGTTGTAGTCTACCATGCCACAAGAAGACAACTCATTTACAGTATTTTTTATAAGTTTTAACCGTTTAGTAGTACTCTTATAGGTAAAATCTAGTTTTATTCTGTTCTAATTAAAAATGAACTAGGATAGTGGAAACCCCCTGGAGTGACCCCCTTTTTTGGGAACTAAAAATTTTAAACTAATTTATGGATCTTGAGGTGTAGTTAGCATTTTGACTTGAAATAATGAAAGAAATCCCAAGGAAGTGACCTTATTTTGGGGAAATTTAGACTTTCAAGGGGGTGTAAAATTTTAATCCCGGGTTTTTCAGAAATTAAAGGGGTTGTCTACTGGAAATAAATATTTTCTAAACATTTGGTGACATGTCAGAAAAGAGGCATCACCATTCCAGTTTAAGGTGCTAATAGAGTGTGCTAAAGGAGTGTATAGTGCGCCCAAATATATGAACCTGTCTTAAATCTGGCATGTGGTATACAAAGGATATCTTAGACACATAACTTAGGTGCAACAAATCTTGTCGCATACTTAGAGCATTCAAGTGTTTTGCCTGGCGCAAAACCCCCCCTATTTTTGGGGACAACTGTTTATACATGTTTTTAAAATAGGAATATTCAGTTTTTTTGGGACAAAACACACAAAAAATGGCAAAATTTTGTCATTTTGTGAGGCAGCCTCATTAAAACTTATACTACTTGCGTTTTTTAATAAGTGTTTGATGACAGAAGCCCAGTAATCATGTTCAACGAAAAGGGAAAAAAATCTTTGTTGAGCCCAGTAGATCATGTGATCAAAGGAGGTTTTTCTTCAAAGTGGCAATTTATTTCTAAATTACAATGTATTATGCTTCTTTCAGTCTGTCTATTGGATCCTGCCTCCAGGCGAGGCATAATATACTTCAGGAGAGACAGACTTGAGGCCATTATTTGTCTTCAAGCTGTCCTAGCATCCATCAGTACCACTTGATTTTGTTGGGGATGGGGGGAAAAGGAGACAACTAACTCCTTCCCCTTTTCTATCTAATAGATGCACATTCATACTACTAAATGTGCTGTCCAAGCTGTCAGCCACAGCCATGTTCTTGCAGTAATTGGGGTGGCTCAGCTACTTTGTCCACCTGATCAATTTAATATACATGTTTTCTGATTACATATATGTACATCAGATGTCAGGAAAGTGATAAAGTATAACTGTATGGCTGTGTAAAGGAAGGAGTTGGCGCGCTGTATCAGAAGTACCATGCAAAATAATTCAAAGCAAGAATTCTTTCAAAAATATAAGTGTTAATCATTTTTTTTTATTAATTAAAAAAATAAAAAGCAAAATCAAATTCATATCTGGTGTAACCACCGTTTGTCAAAATTCTGGAAGTGATGATATGGCCTTCACAGAGCCCTAAAGTCATCATTATAGAGTTTGTCTGGGATTACATGGAAAGAGAGAAGGATCTGAGGAAACCTACATCCACCGAAGATCTAAGGTTACTTTTCCAAGATCTTTGGAACATCCTCCCTGCCGAGATCCTTTGTAGAAGGTCCGGGGAAAATTTGGGAAATCCCCAGTATTTTAAAAAAAGTATTTGAAAAGTAAAGAGCAGGAGTGGAACATCAACAAAAAAAAAAGTTATGATGCAAAGATTTGTAGCCTTCTTAATAGGGGCTCTCTGCTGTTTTAAAATGATCAAAATATGGTGTAAAACGCCCTTTCCCAAAATATAATATTTTAGGGGGAACTTTGTGAATGGATTTCTGTCACAGTTTGATGGTGCCAGGGGAAAATAAAAATTTGAAAAAGCGGTAAAAAGGGGAACACATTTATCGATAAGGGGGGAAAGGAGTTTTAAAGTTTTAAAATCTTTTCCCTTTCTCCCGGGCTGTTATGCATCATTACAAGAGAACTAGCTAGGACAGTGCCTGTTATGTTTTTAAACGGTTTTGTGGAAAATGGTTTCTAAAATGAAGATGCTGGAGTTGCTGGGTTAATATATATTCCCAAATTTGACCCAATTAAAAACATCAATGTTTTCTAATGTTTATTTCTTTGTCACTTCAAATTTAAAAGGGAACCTTCACTTTGGGAAATTTAAATATCTTGCTACAGTGCTTGCTATAGAGCAAAGGAATTGACGGGTGGTATATAGTTTTTTAGGGAAAGATTCAGTAGAACTTGGAGTCTATTCATTTAATTAGCTTCTTATTCTATGTTATGGAGCTCAGTGAGAATTTTATTTGGATTTCAACTTTCCTGGGATGAGTGCCTTTTTAGAGTTTGTCAATCCTCTAAACCGCCCCTGGACTCCTTAATCCAGAAAAAACAATAAAATAAATGCATAAATTACAAGTTCTATTCAATCTTTCCAAACAAAATTATATATGAATTTCCTCACCTCCTCCTGATTTACAACATGTTGCATGCAGATCAGATAGGATGTTCAATGTGACAGGTTTCTTAAAACAGCAGTCTAAGTTTGTTAATTATGGGCCACATGTATGAAAACTGTCTTGGTCTAAAACTCACTTTGTTGCCCAGAGCACTATATAAAATGAAAGGAGCACTCTGATTGGTTACTATGGGCAACAAAGTAAGTTTTCGACCTAGACAGTTTTCATACATGTGGCCCTATGATTCTTCTTGTCAGAGTAAGGCTAGTTTTAACATCCATGTTGCAGAAGCAATACCTGAGCATGACGTGGTTCTGCTGAGCCTAACATTTTGGTCATCTAAAGCCATATTACAGTCAGCATTGCAGAGTAACTCAGGTTCGTAAATGTACCTGTATTAAAGTCTTTTGAGACTGACCCGAGGTCACTTTTATTTGGATTTTAACCAAAAACCAGGAGTACAAAAACCAAACCAAAAACAAAGGGCCACATGAATGAAAACTATCTAGGTTTAAAATTCACTTTGTTGTCCATAGCAACCAATCAGAGCACCCCTTCATTTTCCAGAGCACTTTTAATGAAATAAATGGGCACGCTGATTGGTTCAAATGGGAAACAAAGTGAATTTTAGATCTAGACAGTTTTCATACATGTGGCCCAAAGAAACTATTAACTTTTTCATTACATATTTTTTTCTGTGCTTAGATGTTAATTTTGATTTTGACCTTAAAAACAGATGCAAATTACTGAAAATTCCATTGGAAACATTTGAAGATACTTTTTATGAAGAGGACAAGCGCTTATTCAAGAGTATGGAAGTCAAAATGTAAATCAAGGCAATACTGGCAACAGTCCTGTTGGATACCCTGATCAAATTAAAAAAGGTGGCCCACTGATATGGTGCAAAATAGGAACTGTAAGGACATGTGTTGCGACCGGCGCCCGCGACCCCTCCGGCGGGCACTCGTCCCCCAGCTCCGGGGACGAGTGCCGCCGCTGCCCGGGTGTCGGGCGGTGGGCGCACTCGCCCTCCGGCGCGCCAGTACTTAACCCTACACCCGGCCGCCGCTCCTGTGTCCCCCCTGCAGCCTCCGGCCGTCCGGCGCGCGCGTCCCTGTGAACAACGGGGCCGGCGCGCCGGCTCTGTGAGATTTAAAGGGGCAGTGCGCCGTAATTGGGTAATTGCCTGGCCAACTGCCTCTATTTTCCCTGGGCCACCTCTCCGCCCGCTCCCTGCCGGTTCTTTAGTGCCTGCCTATTGAGAAAGCATTCCCTAATGCCTATCGCTCCTGATCGACCGTGTACCGTATCCTCCTCTCCTCCCTCCGTCTCTGACACGAATCTCTGCGCCTGCCCGACCGCCGTGCTGTCCACGAACCACGAACCATATTGCCTGCCCTGACCTTCTGCCTGACCCCGACTACGAGCCTTCCTGACGATTTGCACCACGCTATACTTCGGCTGCCACCGCAAGCAAGTCACGTCAGGGTAACTGGTACTGGTAAGACTCCCGTCGCAGCAAGTCCATCCCGCATTGCGGCCGGCTCTGGTGAAAACCGGGACTACTTAGATTCCCGTTCCCCTGGCGTGGCTTACACCATCGCTTAGGTGTGTCAGTGGATTCCACCTTCCGTTCCGAACCTTTTTTCCGTAACATAAGACCGGGCCATGATCCCGCCAGGTACCTGCTGCCCAGTGTGGCGAACCTCTCTCGCGTGGTGACCCACAGTCTCCCCAACTGGCCCCAGCAGGGGCAACAGCTGGACAGTTGACCGCCATGGTGGCAGCAGCTCTCACCGCCCGCAGCAACCTCCACCTCCTTCCTGTGGTGGGCCGCTCCCCCCCCGCCGGCGGTTCCCTCTGGCTCCGTTGGGACCCCAGCGACCTTTTTGTCGCTGCCTGCCAATTTTGACAGTGATCCCACGCTCTGCAGGGGATTTCCTCACCCAGTGCACCATGCACAATTGAGTTAATGGGGGACCAATTCCTGTCTGAAACGTTCCAAGGGTGGCGTTTGTGGTCAGCCCGTTTCCGGAAGGCCCTGGCCTGGGCTACACCTCTATGGACAGAGCGATCCTGTGACTGTCGGAATCTGCAAATGCCTTCCTCGCTGAATCCGCAGTGTCTTCGAGGACCAGCCCCGATCATCTTTCTGTGCAGAGACGGACTCTTGAACCAACGCCAGGGTGAAACTTCAGTCCGAGAGTACGCAGTCAATTTCGCACCCTGGCACAAGTTTGTCCTGGAAATGACGCCGCCCTGCGCGCCACCTTAAGACAAGGCCTTACAGAGTATCAAGGACGGCCCTTGCCGGCCGCAAGAGATTTGCCACCTCTTTAAGCGAATTAATCCACGCTGCACTGGTCGCATTGACAGCGCTTCGCAGAGAGGCAAGAAAGAGCTCCGCCAAGATCGCGACCTGGCGCGACCCCCGCCGTCTGCCACGCCTGGCTCCGTGTTCCAAGACCGTCCACTGCCGCTTCCTTACCATCTGAGGAGTAACCCATGGCCGGTGGATCTAGTCCACATTTCTGAGCGGAATTATCCCGTCGCGGCGCACAAGAAGCTATGTCTGTACTGCGCCAGTCCGGATCAATTTGTCGGAGGAGCTGTCCGCTTCGCCCCAACGTCCGGGAAACGCCCGCACCTAGGCTATGTTGGTGAGGCATCGCCTAAGGTTGAGAACTCTTCCTCACCCACGCCTTGACTATGCCGGTGGAGATCAGACTGACTCGGGTCTTGTATTCCGGCTCCTGCGTTCCCTGGACTCCGGTTCCGCCGGGAACTTTATCCACGCCGCCCTTGAATCCCTACCAGCTTCCTGTGGTTAGTCTGGGAGAAGCCTTGTGATATCCTCCGTCACAGGGGACTGCTTGGAGACGCACCTGGTACAGGACCAAGCCGGTGACCCTCCAACGTGGGGCGCCCTGCATAGGAAATATCCCCTCTATGTACTGTCTCGGTCTTCCTCTGCGATCCGTGGGGCTCCCGGGCTGTCAAAGCGCCCATCCCCTACGCTTAATTGGATGAACAGGCGAGTCATGCGCTGGGGACCTGACTGCTGAACTCTTGTCTGGGCACCTCGCCCGGGTGCTCCGTTCCATTCCCAACCGTCCTCCAGACACTGCCAGCTTGCCACGGAATACCGGGATATGCGGACGTCTTCTCGGAGAAGCAGGCCGAGAGGCCTTCCGCCTCAATCGCCCCTATGACTGCCCTATCGATCTACTGGCCGGAGCCAGTCCTCCTAGGGGCAGGGTTTATACCCACTGTCGGGTACCGGAAGACCCAGCCATGCTACCCTACAATCGGAACATCCTGCAGAAAGGGCTTTATACGCAAATTCCTCCTCACCCGGCGGGGGCAGGATTTTTCATCGTGCAGAAGAAAGAATGGCTCTTTTAAAATAAACGGCCGTGGTATCGACTAGCGGGGGCCTTAAACAAAAATGCACACGTGAAAAACCACTATCCCTTGCCGCTGATCACGGAACGGTTTGACCGGTTTCTTCGCGGAGTAAAAATTTTCTCCAAGTTTTGACCTGTGATGGGCCTAACAACCGTCATCCGCATTCGAGAGGGGATGAGTGTGAGACTGCTTTTAACACACGGGATGGACACTTTGAATATCTCGGTCATGCCCTTCGTTCTGTGCTGCCCCAGCAGTCCTTCCAAGAATTTGTGAAACGAATATCTTCCGGATCTCCTTTACATGTGTGTCGTGGTCTAACTAGACGACATCTGGGTGTTCACTGCCGAGTGGAGACTCATCGCTCTCATGTCCGCCTGGTAATTGGATGCGGCTACGGCCAAACACCTCTACGTCAAATTAGAGAAATGTCTCTTCCACCAGACAGCCCTCCCTTTCCTTGGTTACGTCATCTCGGACCGCGGGTTTAATAGGGATCCTGCCAAGTGTCGGCTGTCTTGCAGTGGCCCCGCCGGTGGGCCTACGAGCTATACAACAATTTCCTGGGCTTGCTCGAATTACTATCGACAGTTTTCAATCCTGCATTATTCTACCTTGGTGCAACCTATCAATGCACATACCAAAAGAAACTCCAACCATAGGCAGTGAGCGCCAGAGGCCGAAAAGGCAAATTGTTTCAACTAAAGGCAGCCCTCGCCCTAAGCGCCCGTCCTGACCAGGCCAGATTCCGAGAAGCCATTCTTCTGTGAGGTGGATCCTCCTCGGCTCGAGGACTGCGCAATTCTGACACAGAAGGGACCAAAAGGCAAGATGGTCACCTGTGCTTTCTTCTCCAAGGACTTTCTCCCCGCGAGAGAAATTAACACCCATCGGCGACCGGAGTTGCTGGCTAACCAGCTAGCGATAGATAGAGGGCGTTATCTTCTGTAAGCGCACGCTACCCCCATCACCATTAACTCCGCCAAAAAATCTCAATACCTCCAATCGGCCCAAACGCCCAACCCACGTCAAGCAGGTGGTCCTGTTCTTCTCCCCGCTTCAAATTTCCAATACATTATCGGCCCAGCATAGAAGAACATCAGCCGATGCACTCTCTCCCGTGTCTCCGATGTGTTGGGGAGGAGGGCGCGCGCCCAGCATAGTAATTTTCCCCTGAACGCTGATCTCTGTGGCTCCCAGTAGATCTGCGAAAGGTTCCACCAGGGAAAAATTATGTCATTCGTGCGCTCCGCAGGAGAATTTTGGAAATGGGGACACTGTTCTCTACTTGGTGGCAGGTCCACGCCAGGAGCACGCAAATTCCTACTCCTAATCTCTCGATTTTTACTGTGCCCAGAGCTTCTGGGGACATCAAGGATTTCGTGAAGTCCTGCGATACTTTTTTGGCTCGTAACAAGACCCTCGCCACAACCCGCGGTTTGCTTCCAGCCTCTGACCCATCCCATGGCCCCATGACTCATTGGCAATGGATTTCGTCATGGAGGCGGATCTATCTGCCTCCCGCTCGGGCAACACGGTCCACGTGTGGTCGCGGACCGTTTTTTCGAAGTTTCGCACTTAACCCGTTGCCAGGGCTGCCCTCTTGCCCCCAGTTTGGCCAGCCAGTTTTTTTCTCCACATCTTCCACCCTACAACGGACATCAGCAGCACATGTCCGGATCGGGGGGTCCAATTTTATTTTGAGGTTCTGGCGGCCCCACTGCTCTCGTTGCAGGTGAACCTTCGATTTCACTTCCTCCTAACACCGCAGACGACGGCCAAGTTGAGAGGATCAATCAGAATCCTGGTGGGCCTATTACTACATTTTTGTCCTCTCGGCCTCGACAGGATGACAGGGCCCAGGCAATCGCTGCTTCATTGGCGGAGATTTTTCCCTATAACTCCCTGGATCCGGAATCCACTGGAACCTCGCCATTTTTCATCGTCAGGCCACATCCCCCCCCGCCCACCATTTACCATTGTCCTCCACCATCAGAAGTGCCGCATCGGATACTTTTTGCCCAAGATATGGAATCCATGTGGAAACAGACGCGGCAGTCTCAGCAGCAATGCATCCGCACGCATGAAAAGTCCAAGCGGACAAGAAATAGAAGACCCTCCCCATGTTTTTCGCCTGACGACAAGGTCCTGGCTATCGCCAGATAATCCGGCTGAAGATCCCCTCTTACACATTGGGGGCCCCGTAACGTTAGGACCATTTGAAGTACTCTCTCGCCCGCAACCAACCCGGCTGCCTACAAACTCCGGCTTCCCACCCACATGCGTATTCCCAACTCCTTCCATGTCTCATGTTGAAGCCTGTGGTCCTGAACCCGTTTTTCCAGAGGATCAAGCCCCATCTCTAAGCGGAGGCCGCCAACATCTTCACTGTAAATGGACCAAGACATGAAGACCATAAAGGGAAGCGGTATTTCCCTGATTGACTGGAAGTAGTTGGTCCTTAGGAGAGATCGTGGGAGCCGGAGGACAACATCTTGACCATGAGTTTTGCTGCAGAGATTCCTACAGGCCAGAAAGAAGGGGAGGTCTAAGGGGGGGGGTACTGTTGCGACCACGCCCGCGACCCCTCTCCTGCGGGCGCCGGCGCAGCTCTGCCCCGGTCCCGGGGGGACGAGTGGCCGACGCTGCCCGGTGTCGGGCAGCGGGCGGCACACCCGCCCTCCGGCGCACCATACTTACCCGCCGTGGCTCCTGTGTCCATGCAGCCTCCTGCTGTCCGGCACGCGCGTACCCCTGTGATCTAAGGCGCGCGCAATCGCGCCGGCTCTGTGAGATTTAAAGGGGCATGGCCCGGGTTAATTGGGTAATTGCCCGTGCACTGCCACTATTCACCTGGGAACTTCCCGCCGCTCCCTGCCGGATCTTTAGTGCCCTGCCTATTGAGAAAGCGTTCCTATTGCCCTCGTCCTGATCTACCGTGTACCGTGTCCTCACTTCCGTCTCTTGAACCACGAATCTCTGCCCATGCCCTGACCAGCCTGCCCTGTCCACCGACCACGAACCATAGTGCCTGCCTGGACCTTCTGCCCTGACCCCCGACTATGAGCCAGCCTGACGATTTTGCACCACGCTATAATTCGCCTGCCACCGCAACCAGTCCACGTCAGGGTGTAACGACCTGGTAGACTCCCGCCGCAGCCAAGTCCATCACCCGCTTTTTTGCGGCGGGCTCTGGTGGAAACCGGACCTACTTGAGTTTCCGTTCCCTGGCGTGGCTTACACACGCTGTGGTGTCATTGGATCCACTTCCATGTCCGGAACCGTAACAGGCATGTCCACACGGCAAGGTTTTCAGTTGGCTTTTCAGACAGTTTTCGAATTTGAAAACCGACTGTCAACCATCCCTGTAAACGTCAATAGAAAATCCACCCAGTAGTCTACACTGCACGGTTTTTCTACTGGGTGAATTTTCACACTGCCGGTATTCTGAAATTTTCGGAACATGCACAATCTTCCGCCTGGTTTTCAGGCAGAAGGTGTGATATTCAATGGTTAATGGGGAGAGCTGATTTCACAAACAGAACTGTCCCCCCCATTCAAAAGACGATAATATACCAGCTGGATTTTTAAACAGAATCCGACCAGCATTTTACAACTGCCGTGTGACAGTACCCTAAATGGGTGGGGGGCTAAGATGCTTCAGCTGTATGGGGCCATGAAGCTAATTATGGCACCTCTAATGTAAATAGCAAAGTTTTTATAAAATAAAGATATGTAAACTGCTTACAGAGTTGCTGTTAAGGCACCCAGAAAAATATTGCCCCTATTACTATTACTACTATCTTGTGGATCTCTGGTTCTGAGATACATTTGAAACAAACACCACACATATATCTAGGATATTATCAGCTTGTTTTAATAAGCTGTAAACATTCAGTAGTTGTCCCGTGAAGAACATTTTTCTACTGGAAGGCAGAGAATTTTTCTAACCATACGAAGAAGCTGCTGTGATGTTCCAAGATGGATATCTAATGCCTCTGTTGTTGGTCAGTCATAATCAGAATGAGACATGTATTTTTGCAGGTAGTAATATCCATGTGCTGCAGTATCTACACTATTAAAAAATTATACCTGAACCCTGCCGACCATCCATGCTGATAATTGCTCTGAATATTTCCATTCCTGTCTGGTGTAAGATTAAATAGCAGGAGCTGTTTACAGATCTGTGCAACTTGTCAGCATGGAATATTTATATAGCCCACTAACCTCTTCCTCTGTCTGAAAAGATTTTATATTAGGATTCAGAAAGCACTAAACAGAATAATAAGACAAACTGCCAGCAATATGTGATTTGCTGCAAATAATTATTCACAGTATATAGATTACAGATCAAAGACCCTGGCTAAATAAAACCACATTTCCACATTTCCATAGAGTAAGCATCATGTAAAGGAATCTTACAGACATTGCTGATTAACACCTACTTAAATAATATCTGCACCAAACACACACACACATATATATATAATATATATATATTATATATATATATAATATATATATAAATATAAATATATATATATATTTTATATATATATATATATATACCTATATCTATATAATATATATAGCAATATCCACAAAGAAGAAAAGCAATTGCAAAGCGAAGGTCAAACGGTTGCTTAACCACTCAGGTGTGGTAAAACATTGCTTACACAAGCGTTATACTTTTAACAAATCTGGCATAGCTTAACAGCCCAAACATATTTAAGAAATGTTTAGATACATTAATCACAAAAAGTTAGGCATTTTGTTTGAAATTTCAGGATGGACATAAAGATTTTTGAAAATGTTTTAAATTAACTAAATGAGATCATCTCTTAAACTTAGGGGTCCATGTAGATCGGAGCACGTCCGAAGCACGCCGTATTCCGCGTGTTTCCGAGTCCTAAACTGCGCCTGATGTATGCCGGTGGTAAGTGCGGCTCATAAATGCGGTGTAAACTTTCGACGCCTTCCGGCTCAGACAGACCCCAATGAAAGGTTCTGCCTGTCAGAGGCTGAAATGCGCCTCACTTTGGCCGTCCCTATTCACCATGCGTCGAAGTTATTCGAATGTAGTGCGTCCCTCCCCAGAACCGCTCAACAGGAACGCCCTTTCTGTTAGGGGCATTAACAAAGTGGTGGGAAGCTTACCGCAGAAATGCCCGCTAACACATACGGTAGGTGCATCCGACAGCGGAGCCGGCACAGTGAGGCGCATTATATGCCGGAAAAGAAGTGAAAAGCCCGATCATACATGTTCCCATTAGAGTGCACATGTCCAACTGTTCAGTTTTCAGTACTTTTTGCACAACTTGCTGATCTCTAACAAGGAACTTAATTGTAAATTCCCAACAGGAGTTTGATCCCTGAATCGCTCAATAAATTTAGGATATTAAAACAGTTTAAACAGTCCTTCTTATCATGCTGTTCACATTTGACATCTTGAGAACAATACAACAATTAACAATTGATCAACAGTACCTCGCCATTGCCAAGCTTTAAGCAGGATGTTTTATGTTGACTGATGGTGTACTTCCCTATTTTCCAAAACAAGTAAAACAGGGAAGTACACAATCAGTCACAATATGAATCATATTGATCAAAAAGACTCACTGGTTGAATGATTCTGGAAATGAAAACTGGGCCGATGAAGAGAGGTGCAAGGTTTGGTGGAGATTCCGGGGGGGGGGGGGGGGGGGGGGTGGGGGGGGGGGGGTGGTGGGGGGGGATCATTCCAGGAGTGGGAGAGTAATAGCAATAACTGTCCCTAGTTAACTTTCCCAATGGTATCACTCAAAAGCTTGCCGTTCGACTCCCCCTAACAACAGAACCCCTATCCCTAAAGTTAACCTTAAAGCCTTACCCTCAAATATGTACCTAAGCAAATGGGTTTATGATCCAACGAGTTCCAGACAGGGTCCAATAGAAACTAAACAAACTCCAAATCTACCGACCTCAGAACTTGGCCAAATTATACTGAGACAAGAAACAACAAGACACCTCAGCCTGACACAATGAACTAGGCAATGGACTACAAGAAAGAATAATCCAATACATCAAGACTAGACCAAAGCTTCTATACTCTTCAATCAGACAGCCATTTTCAGATGAGCTTTATCGAGACCATAAGTATTCTAACGAGCTCAGGTGTGCAGCCAGGTCAGCTGACAAGCACAGATCATGGGCAGTTGCCAAGCAATGACATCAAAGAAACACAGACAACAGAAGATATAGAAACTCCTGCTGAACTAATCAGCAGAAGAGGAAGAAATGTCAGGAGAGTTCATCTCATTTGTAACTTGTAATTTGTGTTTCAGGGACATAGCTATGACATTTCTCTGTCTATTAGGTAAACTGCTCTGACATAACAAGTTGTTTTTTGTTATATCATGTTGTTTCAGTAAGATTTGCTGCTGTGACATCACAATTGGGTCTCTACCAGTAAAGGTACTGTGAAATCACAACATTTACCATGGTATTAGTCATGGTATTGCTCTGCTCTGTACTGATGAGGGGCAAACCCCCCAAACAGCTGTATGCCGATGGGTGATACTGGCTTGGCTAATATCCCTTTTGCTTTCTAAAGGCTCAATGGGTCAAAAGCAAATTGAGGATTTGTTACATTTAATAGAGGGCGCTTGAGCTTCTCACTTCCTTTCCCATAATGCCTTGTGATATCTCATTTATTCTCATTCTCCCCCTCTCTATCTTTCTTTCTCATTAATTCTCTCTATCATTCCCTTTCATATTTTTGTCTATCTCATTCTCTTTCACTCTCTCATTCTCTCTCTCTCATTTCTTGTCTTTTTCTCTATCTTATTCTAGTTCACCCTCTATTCTCTCATTTTCTCTTTGTCTATCTCATTCTCTTTCGATCTTTCTTATACTCTCCATTTCTTCTTTTCTCTATCCCTTTCTTTGTCACGCTCTCTTAATATCGCTTTCATTATTTCATTCCCTCTCTCATCTATTCTTTCTCTTTTGCTTTCTCATTCTCTTTCTCATTTTCTCTTTGTTTATCTCATTCTCTTTTGCTCTCATTCTCTGTCATTCATTTTCGTTTTCACTCTCTTACTCTTTCACTCTCTCTCATCATCTCTATCCTTCTTTCATTCCCTCTATCATCTAATATTTGTCTATTTCCTTCTCTTTCACTCTCTCTCATTCTCTCTCTTACATGTTTTCGATATTGACATCTTACTGATAAAGCACCATCTAGTTAAGTACTGAACCATTACAAACAGTAGTGTTAAAACTCCTGCAAGGAAAATGTTAGTGCTGTTGCTTGCTTGAAAGCGATGGAAATTGTAGTTCAACGATGGTTCAGTAATAGCTTTGGGGCCAAAGGTTACCTCTCACTGGTCCTAAGGAAAATGTAGGATGTAGAGAACACATATTTCCACTCTACCCTTTGCCACACTAATCAGAAATGCTCAGATGGTGCCTTAGGGCAGGAGAGGTTTTTTTTGAACAATACATGAACTTATGTCTAAAAAAGGACAATCATAATTCAAACTAAACACAGCTGCATAGGCCAGAAGCAGATACACTGGGAATGTGCTGCTGTCTACAATATTCAAAGAAAAGGCTAAAGTTTTTTTCAAAATATTTTTAAAGAGACAAGTGAAAAACCATATATTATTACTAATGATAGACTGACATCTTATTTATACTGGATCTCTGAAAATTAAGATGCATGATCCAATTCTGTTCAGTAACCTTACAATTAATCGTAATTATTACTAAAAGCATCTATATTCCTGTGCAGTTTCATGTGATTATGAGATATACTGTCCACCCCTGGTCTTCAAATGATTTGTTTATCTGTCAAGCCTGATCCATTTGATATCATGGAAATCCATGATAATATAGTGGTTTTGCAGCCATCCCTAATGAAAAATGGAGTATATTAATTTATGGAATAAATTGAAATAAATCTATGGTAACTCTGTAGCCTGTCCTACAGTCAACTTTACTTTGCTCTCCTAGATGATATAGTAGTATATTGCTTTAAGTATATGTCCATCAGGCTCGGACTGACTCACCTTGTCAGTGTTGAACATCCTCCTGAACCCCCAAGCCAAAACTTTGCTGCAAGTGGCACATAGAATAATCTATAAATTGTACTGCCATCTTGTCCACTAATTTTGCCTTGTAATAGACTGGGTAGGTGATTCTATGGCCGCAGAGGCAAATGATATGACAGCAAGGTTGTATTTGCCTAGGTGCCCTATTCCTTTAGACCATGAAGCTTTCAACTGTCATCATGATGCCATGTATGTAAGTATGTCATGCTGCCTCATCAGTCCAAAGGAGCCAGAGAAGAAGTCTCCTCAGTTTATTGTCCCCATTTCCACAGCTACATAGTATAAGTTAATAAGACTTTCTATCCTATGCCTTATTCAGCCTTCTCTCTCTCCAGAAATGAGGTTTGTATGAGCTTTCTAAGACCTGATTGCAACATGAGAAAGGTGTATTGTCATGGCGGCGCCGCTGCGGCCATTCCCCTGCCCGCTGGGGCTTCGGCACGGGAATCACGGTCACCCGCGGCCACTCTCGTCCCCATGCCGGCTCACTTACCTAGCCCAGTGCACACCGCTCCTGTCCGTTCCGGCCGTCGTGCGCATGCCCACCCCCTAGCGCATGCGCTCGACGGCTGGTCTAGATTTAAAGGGCCAGTGTCCCGGTAATTTGCTTATTGCCGGGCACTGGCCCTATATAAGGTATACGCCCCCAGCACTCGTTGCCAGATTGTTGGTGTGTTTAGAGTGAGTTTGGAGTGTCTTAGAGTCCGTATTGCTTACCCGTGTACCAGTCCGTCCGCCACGTTCACTTCCAGATCCCCTGCCTGCCTTGCCGCCTGCCCTGACCTTCCTGCCTGTTCTCCCCCGACTACGCCTCTGGATTACGATTTTATACCACGCAGTACCCCGGCCGCCTCCGCAAGCAAGTCACGTCAGGGGTAACGACCTGGTAGCCTCACGCCGCAGCAAGTCCATCCCGCTTTGCGGCGGGCTCTGGTGAAAACCGGGGGCTTCCAAGATTCCGTTCCCTGGCGTGGCTTAAGTATCATCGCTTGCGGTGGTCCAGCGAATCCACCGAACCCTTACATGTATAGCTTATTGACTACAAGCTGACATGGCTTTGCAGTACTAGTGAGCATAACATAACAGTATCAATGGACATGGCTTTATCATCTCTACCAGACAGATGCTGGTAAAGGTCACTTTATATATTTTACCTCTGGGTATGTGTGGTTGTGGGAAGTATGTATGGTTTGTAGAGTGCTGCTGATACATTTTTGTGTTTGCATTGTCTGTGGTCATGTCAGCATGCACCAATATAGAATGCTACGGTGTATGTCCCCATTTGAACTGAAGTCTCCTTGTCATTGGTGAATGGGCCCTGATAGTTTTGATAAAAAATGTGCATTAAGAACGTTCAGCTGTACATAAAGTATCAGTGTATTTTGCAAAAGATCACATCTTCATTGTTTGACTGTGTTTTAGCATTTGTAGAGTGCTACTGATACAGTTTTGTGTTTCCATACGTGGTATGTGTCCTATGTCTTGTATGCATGATTTGTGTTCAGAGTGTAAGTGGCATGTGCAGCATGCATCCTATATGCTAGTGACACAGATACCTGTGTAGTTTAGTACTGTATGTAATATTGGTGGGTGTATAGAATTGTGCTTATGGTTCAGTTCAAAGCCAAATTTGATCCAAATTTTGGTCAGCTCTTGGTCCTGCGGTGCTTGAGTTCTGATGTAACTTAGTGCACCCAAATGTGAGTTGGACCAAATGTGACGTTGAGGGTGCTGCAGGACCAGAGATTATGGTGAGCATAGGCAATTGGAATCAGTTAGTTAACTCCTACAGACCAGTTAAAAAATTCTCACCCAAATTTAGGGTTATGGTTACAATCAGGATTAGAGCTAGGTTTAAGGTTTTGGTCAGAATGAAAAAAATTGGGTTCAAGACATCCCATTTTTTTCCAGAGGTTGGCTCAAACCAGTGTCAAGCCAAAGAGTAACAAATTTAAGCAAGACTATGAGGGCAGTTTTTTTTCTTGTCTTTTTAAGCTAAAAAAGTGTAAAAATTCTTACAAAAATAGTTCTAAACAAACTTCAGTGGAATTTATTAATTATTGTTAATTCTCTGAAATATTTTAGCTGACCTATTCTCCTATTGTTCTGGTTTTTGTTTCTCTGGTTACTGTGATGTGCACTTCATGGACAAACATTGTTAAGTCATTGTTTATACACTAGCTAACCTAGATTGAGCACGTAACATATCACTTAATTCCCAGTATCTTCTAGGACCAGTAAAGAGTTCTTTAGCCACCCACGACCATAAAAAATATGTTTTATTGGTATTCAAATAATCAAATCATTGGTAAGATAAGTTGCTTTTGTTGTGTTAATTAAATACATTAATGATGAGTGTTTGAATACCAGGTGATATGCGGCAAATTAATTATTAGTAAAAGCAAAATAAAGATAATGTAAAGGTGACTTTTGCGTAACATGGAGAATGTTATTGTAGGTAACCAATTGTATTGTATACTGATTAAACTAACCAATGGTATTGAAAATTGTAATCAAAATGTAAAGTAATGATGATGGTGTTAATATTACGATACCTCTTAAACCTCCAGTCTGTGTCTCTTGATCAAAATAAGGGATTTTGTATCTGAATCTACTTGATATGAGGCGTCAATTTTCTGACAGAATGTGCATATTTTCATTTTTATATTAATTTGGAAACCGACACAATGAGGACTGAAGACTGAGGCTTATAGTGCAACATCTGTTTTTGTATACTAACTGCCTTAAAATACATGCATCAAAATAAAACTTGCCAAGCCCTAATACAACCACGTAATAGTTATAGCTAATGGGATGTGAGGGGACAAAAGGAAAAACGCCCAAATAATTCCATCCTTAAATGTATGGTCTTTACGTGGACTGTAGATTTAGTTTAGATTATCCAATCATTTCCACTGGTGGATGCTAGGCACTTCAGGCAAACCCATAACAACCTAGCTAAGCTCATCTAGACATTTACACTTGCTAACCTAGTTGACACAAAGCCCATGGTTTATTAGACATGCACTGTAGACGTCATGCATTTGTCACTCTTAGAAATCCAATGGCTTCTTATCACTGTTGTTGAAATTGGAGCACCTGTCTAAAGAAAAATGCTTTGTTTTCAATAATATGACCTTTTTCCATTTGCAGATTAGAAGGCACCAGTATTTAATGGCAAACAATAGAAGGCGCCAGTTTTTAATGGCAAACTATAGATAGGGATTTGAATACAAATTGTGTTTGAGGGTCCAGAAGCTACAAGTTAAACTTCTGTTGGGGGCTAAAGTGTATGAGAACAAATTTCTTTGTTTCCAAGACTGAGTTTATTGTGATGCATGGTAGTATTGTACCTATAGGCAACAACAGTGTTAATGCAGTACAGTGCTATAATCACACCTTACATAACTTTATTAGGGGTTGTCTCGCCGTGCTGTTTCACAGAGCCACAGACAGCTTCAGATTAACACTTCCTGGCTAGGCTATAGGTGGGTCTACAGCAGTGACTGACATATCAGCACTGCTATTTCTAGCTGATCCTATTACAGTGACATGAGTGCAAGAGGTTTGTAAACTGTAGTGCACAAGGCTACACAGCTATAAAGGGTTAAGCTTGTCTGTAACTAAAGTTAACAAGCTGTTGTCTTTCAAGATAAGGAATAGGGCAGGGAGGGACTCATCATCCCTACCACTGCTTCAGCCTGTATGAAAAGAGAGAGTTTTATTTTGGGACCTTGTGATATTTTTCATTTTTTGCTGATGGAGGTAGTACTTCTTTTTATTCATGGGATACTTATTGATGGCCATAGCAGTTTGCTGTTGTTCTTTAATAAAAATGTATTTGTGTCAATTTGGTGTGGCTTCTTCATGGTGTGTTTCTTCTGTTTTCATAAAAATTGGATAGTACCATGAATCTTCTGCATTCCTTCAAATGTCCGGACATATTTCTCTCCATTTTACCCAAATCAAACCTTCAGTCAAAAAGATCTAATTATTAACAATCATTTTTGATTATTTTAGTTGTTTTTTGTCAAAATGTGACTACATTGTGAAAGTCCCATTATCTATGTCATCATTTTTTTGCCATTGTGCTATTTAGAAGCCTTTTTTACTGGAAACCAGCACATAATACCCAGTCAAAGTGGGTATAGTTACAGCTGCATTCCAGTGTTGTCTCTATTACTGCTGTGGGTAATTAAGCCTCAATAGTCATCACGATGATTTGTAGTTGGGCACAGTAATCAAAGCCTACAAAATATTCCTGGAAGTGTTAATCAACCCAAAGAACACCCATGGCAATTCCTGACAGCCGTTATTTTGTATCTGCCCACTCTAGAAATGAGACATGACCTTTTGGTGAAATTGACTAAACTATATTGTATCATTGCATAGTGTAGATAACACTGTTAAGGATGTAAATGTGGTAGCACTTTTAACTTAATGAGCTGTCAGTTCAGTCTTTATACCCATGTATAATTGACATGGTATACCAGAGAATAAAACGAAATAGAGCAATTTCCATGACAGTTTATTGTCGTTCTGAACTTCACATTAAATAACCCTTGCAGTTTCCAGGCACAAAGGAGACAAATTATTTTAATTAACCATAAAAGTAGCAAAATGTATTTATTTTCATTATTGAAAAATAGCATCAATATCATGAATCTGAAGTGTAAAATCGATGTATAACAATGTTTATTTTTTACATTACTAGTATTGTGTGTTGTACTAGCCAGTGCTCAGCTAGTAATATATGCGTCTTTTAATTCAACATTGTCAGCACATAGCTCATAAAAGTAGTCTCATGTGAGCTGACTTAGTGGGTATAGAACAGTGTTTTTCAACTCCAGTCCTCAAGATCCACCAACAGGTCAAGTTTTCAGGATTTCCTCAGCATTGCACAGGTTGTTAGTGCATTCTGCACAGGTGATATCATTATTGTCAGTGCATTCTGTTGGAGATCCTGACACAGGTGATGTAAGTATTGTCAGTGCATTCTGTGGGCGATCCTGAAAACATGACCTGTTGGTGGGTTTTGAGGACTGGAGTTTAGAAACACTGGTATAGAAGGTGTGCAATGGGCAGCCTACACACATATACCTCGTTGCCGTCTTTCGTAAAAGAGGAGATGTATGAGAATTGCAAAAAGGTCTGATTATTAGCATTCGGGCCAATCAATAAGCAATTCCTGAAACTGCGCAGTTCTTGAAATGTTTCGTTCTGCTGCAGTGAAAGTGTATTGTGAGTGGACAAATGGCAGCATTGTGAATAAAGATGTGGAAACTGCAGAGCCCAATGAGCCATTGAGTTGAGAGGTGAACAACGACTATGAAAGTGTGTGAGGGTGAACCAACACAAAACAGTGGGGCAGTTCACCACCAATATGAAGGCAACAGTTCAGCAAACCTTACTGTGTTTAGAGCTCCAAAGAAGACTGATGGTCACTGCACCCCTTCTAACAGAAAATACGTCTTCATACTTGGACCTCCCATGATTGGCAAAGGGTAGCCTTCTCCAATAAGCCACATTTTCTGCTTCATTGCACAGATGGACATTGACTTATCAGTCAAAAAACACTACTTAACAAAAACCCTGCAACCTTTGCTGGAAGAACACAAACTGGTGTCAGCAGTGTTATGGTCTCAGAAATGTTGCAATGGCATTCCTTGGCTCATTAATCCATGTGCAAGGCATTCTCAACTGAATAGGGTATGAATCCATCCTTGCAGATCACATACACCCATACATACCAATTGGGGAGATGGGATCTTCCAGCAAGACAATGCAACCTGTCAACGGCTAGAAATGTCCAACAGTGGTTGGAAGTGCATGATCAAGACTTCCAGGAATGACCCTGGCTCCCTTATTTAAACCTAGTTGAGCATTAATTGGATCTCCTTGGATTATATATATATATATATATATATATATATATATATATATATATATATATATATATATATATTACAGGTTAGAAAATACTCTTGTTATATGTAATTTGATGCTACAGAATCCTTGAGAATCAACTTGCCCTCTCATTAGTGAGTGTGTATTACAAGGGTTTTATTGCTGGGTACATCTAGTCATACTTTCATAACACTGTTTTATGTTGTATCTGTGTCAAAAGCATTTCTTTTCTTCTGCTCATGAAATCTTTATGCCTATATAGTAGCTGCTGCCAACAAATTGGAACTGCAGATAAATAAGATGGACACATACAGCAAATAGCGTGCTCACCCATTCCTCACTGTGTGTTGCATTATTTAGCACCATACAAATGTTCTGAATATACTCCCAAAGAGCAGCCGCTGGGTGACCTTATAAACTAGATTCAGTTAAGAAGCTTGTAGTGTATGTAATTACAAAAAATACAAATTTTCAATGTGTCTGGTATGCAACAAAATTAATTTTTTTATGGAAGAAAAAAAAGCAGACTTCAATCATTTAAAACAAACCTTTCAGTGCATTTACAAATGGATGTGTAAAAGAGACAGACATTGTCTTTAAGTAGAAAGGTTATATTAGTGGAAAGTAGTAGAGGCTTCTGTCACTAGGTGAATTTCCATGAATCCCTTCTAAGACAGTAGGTTAGCCAATTTTGTTAAAGTAGATTGCCTTTGGCTCCAGTGATTTCTTTTTCTTGACTTAAGAAGGACAATTAATGCACCAGGTATCAATGTCAAGTTAAACTTTTGCTATATATGTAGGTGGACATTAACCCCTTACAGACATTTGAGGTACCCATATGTCATGATCGGGAAGGGGTACGTCATGAGGAATGTGCATGCTCACAAGCGGGGCTTGCACAATCGCATCAAGGAACCAGCGGTATATTACAGCTGGCCTCATGCTGCATCGCTCGGCACCAGAGCTCACTCCGACAGTGGGCGATTAACCCCTTAGATACCGCAATCAATTGGGATCAAAGGAAAGACAGAAGGAGCTACCTATGTCTCCTTCAAGACCTTGCACTCCTCTACCTTCCATTTGAGGATGCCACACATATGCTCAACAGGGTTCAGGTCTGGAGACAAGCTTGGCCAGTCCAGCACCTTAACACTAATTTTCTTAAGTAAGGTTGGGTCTTCTTGGAGATGTGTTTGGGGTCATTATCATGTTGGAATACTGCTCTGGCCCACTTTACAACGGGATCATGCTCTGCTTCAGTAGGTTACAGTACATGTTGACATTCTTGGTTCCATCAATGAACTGTAACTCCCCACAGCCGGCAGTACTTATGCAGCCCCAAACTATGACACTTCCACCACCATGCTTGACTGTAGGCAAGAAACACTTGTCTTTGTACTTCTCACCTTGTTGCCACCACGCATGCTTGACACTATCTGAACCAAATAAGTTTATCTTAGTCTCATCAGACCAAAGGACATGGTTCCAGTAATCTGTGTCTTTAGTCTGCTTGTCTTCAGTAAACTGTTTGTGGGCTTTTTTGTGCATCATCTTTAGAAGAGGCTTCCTTTTGGGTCAACAGCCAAGCAACTAATTTGATGCAGTGTACGGTGTATGGTCTGAGTGCTGTCAGGTTAACCCCCACCACTTTAACCTCTACAGCAATGCTGGCAGCACTCATACGTCTATTTTGAAAAGACAATCTCTAGATATGATGTTGGGAACGTGCACTCAACTTGTTTGGTTGACCATGACGTGGCCTGTTCTGAGTGAAACCTGTCTTGATATACCACTGTATGGTAGGCCATCTTTATGAAGATTAACAATACTTTTCTTTGCCATGAGGTGCCATGTTAAACTTATAGTGACTACTATGATTGAGTGTGAAAGCGATAACTCTAAATTTAACACAACTGCTCCCCAATCACACCAGAGGCCTTGTCACATTATAGAGTCACTTGACACCATGGAGCATAAATGGCAAATTGGGGTGTACTCACTTTGGTCATTAGCATTGTAGACATTGATGGCTTTTTGTTGAGTTATTTTGAGGGCACACCAAATTTACACTGTTAAAAAGTCTGTACACTGACATCCCCACTATTGTCATGGGAGACTTTAACATCCCAATTGATGCACACCTCTCTGCTGCCAACAAACTCCTCTCACTCTGCTCTTCCTTTGGCCTCTCACAGTGGACCTCTGGAGCCACCCACACAGACGGACTCACCTGCCTTTGCCCCCTATCTGACATCTCAAACTCCCCTCACCCCATATCTGACCACAACCTAATTACCTTATCCACCATCTCCACTCCACCTGCTCCTCCTGTCACACATCTAGTACACCCCCGCAGGAACTTACAAAACCTTAACCCTCACACACTCTCTGACTCTCTTGCACCTCTTTCTACCATATCCTCACTTGACAACCCAGACGCAGCCACTGCTTTCTACAACCACACAATCACCACCACCCTTGTCTCAGTCGCTCCTCTCACACACAACAAAATCCGCAACATCAACAGACAACCCTGGCACACAGTCTCCACTAAACAACTGAGACGAGCTTCCAGAATTGCTGAATGCCGCTGGAAGAAAAGCCGCTCCACCGACGACTTCACCTCATACAAACAATCACTACACACATTTAAGTCTGCACTCACTACCGCCAAACAGGATTACTTCACCAATCTCATATCCTCCCTGTCTCACAACCCCAGACACTTATTCAACACCTTCAACTCTCTCCTTCGTCCCCCAGCACCTCCTCCCCCATCTCTCCTATCAGCGGACGGTTTTGCCACTCATTTCTTAAATAAGATCAACCTCATCAGAGAAAGCTTCAGCCCACAGTCCCCACTGCCCACCTCTATACCTCCACCATTGCCACCACCCACCCTTACCCTGACACAGTCCCCAGTGAACACTTCCATAACCTGCTTTCCCACTGTTAGTCACGATAACCTTTCATTTCTACTGTCCAAATCCAACCTCACTACCTGTAACCTTGACCCACTGCCACCCCACCTCATCCCAGAACTCAGCCCTGTTATCTTCCCAGCTCTCACCAATCTTTTCAATCATTAACCTCTGGCATCTTCCCTTCCTCATTTGAACATGCAACCATCACACCCATCCTTAAGATACCATCTCTCGACCCCTCCTCACTGTCCAACTATCGTCCCATCTCACTGCTTCCTTTTGCATCCAAACTCCTGGAACAGCATGTCTATCTTCAACTGTCCTCCCACCTTTCCTCCAACTCTCTCCTTGACCCACTCCAATCAGGCTTCCGAACCAACCACTCCACTGAAACTGCCCTAACCAAGGTCACCAACGACCTAGTAACTGCTAAAGCCTCACACCACTATTCTGTGCTTCTCCTCTTAGACCTGTCCTCTGCCTTTGACACTGTCGACCACTCCATCCTGTTACAAATCCTCTCCTCCCTTGGCATCACTGACTTGGCCCTCTCCTGGATCTCCTCATACCTCTCTGAACGGACATTCAGTGTCTCTCACTCTTGCACCACCTCCTCCTCCCGCTCGCTCTCTGTTGGTGTCCCCCAGGGGTCAGTCCTGGGCCCACTACTCTTCTCTATCTACACTCTTGGCCTGGGTCAGCTCATAGCCTCACATGGCTTTCACTACCACCTGTATTCCTCTCTGTATCAGTAACTAGTCATTTTTCATCACCATTGTATTTGTTCAACATTTGTTATGTATGTAATTCCCCTTGAATGTACAGTGCCCTGGAATCAATGGCGTTCTAAAATAAATAATAATAATACTTAACATTGTTTCAAAGTGTCATATCTTCATTGTTATCCCATGAGAAGATACAATTTACAAAAATGTGAGGGGTGTACTCATCCCCTTTTTTAACATATTGTTAATTCTTAGCCATTCTTAGATGTTTTTAGCTGTACATTTTGGGTCACTGTTCTTTTGAAGGACCCGTGACCTATGACTGAGACCAAGCTTTTTGACACTGGCAGAAAATTTTGCTTCAGAATGCCATAAAAGTCTTGAGATTTCTTTGTACCATGTGTAGCGAGCAGCCCCAGAACATAACCATGTCTCATAATGGTAGGTACAATGTTTTTTTGTTTTTATGCTTCACTTTTGCATCTCTGAACATAGAGCTGACGTGACTTACCAAAAGCTCCAGTTTTGTCTTGGTCTTCCAGAAGCTTTTTGAATTGTCACTATGCACTTTGGAAAATTACAGTATCATTTTTTATGATCTGCTTTCAGCAATAGTTTCCATCTTGGTCATCTTCCATTAAGTCCACTTTATTAAACACAGCAATGAGTGGTGCAATCTAACAACAATGTACCTTGACCTTGGCGTTCACCTCTTATCACTTTGTAAGCGGTTCTGGGCTCTGTGGTTACCATTTGTAATATCTTACTGTTTAATTTATTATTAATTTTCCTCTTGTCGCCACATCCAGTGAGGTTGGCTGCAGCTCCATAGACCTTAAACTTTTGAATAGTATATAAAACTGTAGTAGCAGAAATATCAAGCTGTTAGGAGATTGTCTTATATCCTTTACCTTTAATATATTTGTTAGTTTTTTTAAAAAACTTAGTTGGACCAAAATTGAAATACAATGTATAATTTTCTTTAGTTGATTTTCAGTAAATGTATTATTACTTTTGTCAGTTTTAAGTTATTTCAATGAACATTGTAAAGGGGTATCAACAATTTTATACATATTTTGAAACATGTACTTTGTGTATTCTGCATGTGAAAAGGGTAGAAAGATGCTGCTAAATTCCTCCGCTAACACCATTTACAAGGTCATTATCAGAAAAAGTAGGGAGGTCACCATTCAGATTATATAGTCAGTTACTCCTACCTACTTCAGGGGATATGGAGGACCTTTATCTAACGTGTATGACTATCTTTAAATTAAACAAGTAAAATTTTTAAGACAGCTTATTGACCACGATAATGAGCTACACATAGATGAGATGAGGGATAGAAAAAATGAATAGTTGTGTTGGGTGCTATTAAGGATGGTGATTTTTTTTTTAAACATTCTTACTTTACTTTTATTATCAATTTAAGTTTCCCTGTATAAAAAGAACACTAGGGATTGGTGGGGAAAGATGCAGATGTTAATGAACAAATGAAGGGCATCTTCTTGAACCACTCTCCTTGAGCTCCAAAACTTGACGCTAACAACTCTTTTCAAGAGTCTGCCATATCTGTAACGGACCGAAGTAGTGGATCCACTGGACCACCGCAAGCGGTGGTACAGGACACAGTAGGTAGCGGAGTTTAAATGGGTCCCGGTATTCACCAAAGCCCGCGGGATGAACTTAACGCGGCGGGATTCCACCAGGTCGCTACCCCTGATGTGACTTGCTTGAGGTGGCAGCCGAGGTGCAATGCAGTACAGGAATGGTAGACAAACTCATAGTCAGGGACGGGCCAGAAGGTCAGGGCCGGCGGAGAAGAACGTAAGCAGGTGGAACTGGTACACAGGAATGGCAATCCATAACACAGAAAGACTTCCTCGCATAGGTACGGGCACTATGGATTCGGCAAGTACCTAACGGAGGTGGGGCATTATACACAGTGCCACTCGTGACAATATGCCATAGACAATAGTTACTAAGTCCGGCTAACACTTGTTCCAATGCTCAAAAATGAATGCTCTTGGTTCTTAAGTTGATTTTTAAACTATGTTAATTTAATATTGGAAGTCAAACCATAAGTGTTGTTAAATCCACAGTTTCATGAGTTCTCAGGTTTTTTAAAATAGCTTGAATTTTTCTAAATACATGCTAGGTATATATCTGCTACATATTTATGTTTTCTGAAGCACTTGTGTGAAGCGTACTTACGTAAATGGAAAAAAAGCACTGGTGGAAGTATATAGTAGAAAAGCTGTTTAACCACAAGTAAAATAAAATGTCAGAGTTTAACAAGGAGCATGCATTTTAGGCAGTAGGAATATTCTAATGTATAACCTTTGCAGTCACCCTGCACTAGTCTCATGATAAATTCTATTCACAGAAGGACAGGATGTCTCTTTCTCTGAACCATGTGTGCAGTAATAATGAAATCTATGACTGTAATTGAGCACTGGTCTCCTTTCTGAGAGAAAAGGCAGCGCTATCTGTTCAGACACAGATGCCTTCATTATCCAGCATTGTCTGAACGTTTTGTAGCACACTACTTACCTTGAAAAGTTTTTCTGCTGCCAAACAAAATGAATTATTATTAATGAGACGGAGAATGAGCATTAACCATATATTACAGAGTGTATATTGCTACTGACTGACACAAGCAGATATTGATCTCGCTATGTGACTTTCTGAGACTATACATTTATTATACAGGCTAGAATTAATTAAAACTAAATTTTCAGAATGGTTTAAAAATTGCTAAAAAAAAGCTTCCAGAAACCAGCATTATGCTAGGATTTATTTATTTGTTTATTTTATTTATTTAGGAATTTATAAACACAACCAGGGAGCATTAAGGTTATTGGCAAAATATGTTTAAAGGGGTTATCCAGTTCTTCTTTTTTACTTTCTAATACAGCGCAGGAAATTTTAAAAAAACAATATTCACCTCTGTATGTTCATCTCCTGTCATTTGATTGGCTGCAGTGGTCACCTGACCCGATGTTACCGTTCAAAGTAATCAGATCAGAGTCATGGTATCATGTACATGACCACTGCAGCCAATCATAGGCTGCAACAGTGACATTTCATTAAGTCGCAGCCTGAAGAACATAGAAGACCCAGGGAGAGGATCAGAAGACACATAGCTGAATCGAACATCCATACAGAGTTTTTTTTTCCCCTTAATGGCCCTTCACCATATTAGAAAGTAAGAAAGGAGAACTGGAAAACCCCTTTAAAAGGTTCCTTTTACATATGTTTCCAATAAATACTATAATGATATTGTGCAAAGCCCAATTTGTGCTGTACCAAAGGAATAGTACCATATAGTGGCCATGTGAGAATGTAGTAGAGTTTAACTTGACTGCGATATCATAGCTTTTCATGTTGTATAATCTAAGATCACAACAATAGCCACTGAAAATGCTGAAAAAGTTGAGATAACATTTTGAGGTTTTATATTATGGAGCATAATCTGTCAAGTTAAAGGGGTTGTCTCCCCATGCTGTTTCAGAGAGCCACATATAGCTTCAGGTTAGGCTGTAGGTGGTTCTATGGCAGTGAATGACATATCATCTCTGCTAGTCCTAGCTGAGCCTGATAGAGTGACATGACTGCAGGAGGTTTGTAAACTGCAGTGCACAAGACCACAGAACTCTAAAGGTTAAAGTTTCTCATTAAGTAATTTAAACACATTTACTGACTGAGAAGATAAGGAACACAACAGGGAGTGAGTCATCATCTCAACCACTGCTCCTGCCTGTGAGTAGAGAGAGAGGTGGTCGGTAACTAGAGATGCTTGTGTGTAAAAGGGGGAGATAAGATCTGCTCCTAACTCTGAAGAAAAGCAAAATCAAAACAGCAATGTATATGGTAATAGTGTTTATTTACCTTTCCCAACATATTTAAAGCTAATAAATGAGATGAAAATACCCCTATAAGCTTTTTTACATCTGCTATATCGCAAAACAATATCATATATCATATTTAAAGCCAAAAGAGTACAATAATAGCACAGGTTGGTGATAATTTGCGTCGACGATGACCAGAGAAGAAGGACAAAGTATATTAGATGCACCTAAGTGATTAGTTCTCTATTTTTTCATGCTATTATCCAGGCCTGGAAATTTTAGATTAGTTAGACATTGCGCATTCATCCTGCTTATATAGTATTCTATCTCACTTGCTATTTATTCATGTTCTTTCTGTGCACATAGATTCCTACAGTTCAGATATTGATCAGGACTACTTAGAATTACAAATGAAATTACTTTCACAGTTGATGCCACTTTAGAATCAGTTTTTGTGATGAGAAGGTATGGCAAAATGACAGTAACAGCTTTGGGTACATTGAAGCCTTGAGTAACAACTTTTTAGAAGATCTCTGCCCACCTTACTATTATCTTAATGAGCATAAAGCACATTTACCCAGATTGCAATGGGCCCTCCAATACCAAGAGAGCAATACAGTACTACAACCCCTGTCAAAACATTTACTGAAATCTTAGGGCCACATGAATGAAAACTGTCTAGGTCTAAAACTCACTTTGTTTCACAGAGCAACTAATCCGAGCGCCCCTTTGATTTCATATAGTGCTCTGAAAAAATGAGAGGGACGCTCTGATTGATTGCTATGGATAACAAAGTGAGTTTTAACTTTTTACTGGTCAAGTTTAACAAAAAATAATTTATTCTAATGTTTAAAAAGAACAGGAATAGTTATTTCTATACAGTTCAGTACACCAACAAAACTTTTCTCTTTCCAAGGTGAGAAATTTCCTAGGAGAAATTTTGATTTCTCCAATATATAACTGTATATTTTCACAACACTGAATCCAAGGTTTGTTTGCTTTTTTATTAGTTGCCAAAAGTGGAAAAAGATGCTTTTGAATGAAAAAGAAAATCTTTAGGTGCAGAATAAGATTTCTTTTGATTGTTGAGATCTTTCAGTTTTTTTAAGGATAAAGTTACTAATATAAATTAGGTTACAGTTTATAGAATTGAATGCACCGCCATCATCTTAAAAAATTTAATTTGTGTCCAAAAATTTTAAGTCTGCGATGATCTTTTAGTAAAGGAATATTCCCAGAAGGTTCATGGTAAGATTGTTCAATGCTCGTCCATTGTCCACCCAATACTTTACTTTTATCTAATGTGTATGGCTACAGTAATAAGAATGGAGAAGACCACAGACCTCAAGTGGGATTGTACAAACAAGCCAGTCTATGCCACAGGTATCCATTAGCTGTAAGGCCTCGTTCACACGGCTTATTTGGGCACGGATTGGCGCCGTACTCCGCGCCGGATTTGCGCTTCGTACGGCGCCAATCCGTCCCTGTCATTTACGGTAATCCACTGCTCTCATAGAGAACAGTGGATTCCGTCGCTCCTCCCCGCTCAGCGAATCTGCCGCGGGGGGAGAAAGTGACATGCACATTATTTACGGCGCGGACGCGCCGTAAACAATGCATTGTCTAGGGGCCGGGAGCGGCGCCCCCGCCGCGCTCCGGCCCCGCCCCATCCCGCCCCTTATTCACGGCGGATTTGTGAGCTCAATACGGCTCACAAATGCGTCGGGAATAAGCCGTGTGAACACGGCCTAATGTGAACACGTGATTGCAAAATAACAGAAAAAAACCACCTCATTTGTTTTATTTTAAACTAATACAACAATAAAAAAAACTTTCATCTTTTTATATTCCTAGACAACTGTGAATAATTAAGGTATAACCGAGCAGGGTGGTAGGTTTTTTCAGTTTCACCATTTTTATGCTAGTTGCTACTTTTAATTTTTACACTGAATACATTTCATGCCTGGTTTGTTCTGCTTCAGCATTTGGTGTGTTTGAACTGTATGTTATGTGACCCAGCAGGCTTGACATCACCATGCCTTTCCCAACCGTGTGCTCACTATAGTCAAATGAAGTGTTGTTTATTTATGGAGCTAGGAGTGGCTACAATGTAGCTGAGTGATTATCACTTCTGCCTTTCAGCATAGGATCCTAGGTTCCAAACACCTGCAGGAACTAAACATTTGAATTATTTTTTTTGTGTCAGTGCACATACCTGATTGAGGTTTCTTTTCCTATTTTATTTATTTGCACTATTTGACTAATTTTAAAGGATTGCAGAGAACAGGAGTAGAATGACAGCACCTGGGTTTGAACACTCGCTCAACAGTGAGTGTGTGTGATTACTAAGCAGTGAACAGACTAACTGCCTGAAATGAGAGGTGATATCTGAGCATGTGCTACAAGGACTGAGGAGCTCTCATCCCTGGTTGCACGCCCTGAAGTCAAGCTTTACACTATGGATCACTAAGGTAGCAGCTAAATCAAAAATGGTAGAGAATTTTTAATAATGATGAATGGTGAAAATGTTTGTTATTTAATTTGAAAGCAGTTTTACGTCATGCTAAAACCCCTTTAAGAATGCCCAGACATCAATAGTGCTTAAACAGTACTCTTACCCCCATATACGCCAAACATCTTAATAGGGAACTCCCTCACAGAACTTTAAGGTGTTATCTGACTTTACATAAAAAAAAATATATATGTTTACTTTCTTTTCACTTACCACCATCCTAGTGCTAAAGCTGCGGACTATGTTCTCTGGTCTCTATTTACTTCCTCCTTTCTGGTCAGCCATGACCATTGCAGCCAATTTGTGGCTTCAGTGGTCACATGCCATTCACCTGACATCACCGCTTACAAAATGAATGGCATGAGAGTGATGATGTCAAGGAAATGGTATGTGCTTAACGAGGAACAGGATGTGAACAGAGACTGACTGGAGGACACAGAGCTGGAATAGTTGAGAGTGAAAAGGTGATTTTTTTGCTTTTTATTAAGCAGCTGTAGCCCATTTGTATTTTTTGAATTTAAAGTCATGTCCACCTTTGCTTTGCACTTGAGGAGTCTTATTTAAATCAATGGGCAGGTGTGTAAATCACGGGCACCGCAGCTCATCCAGAGCATGAGAAGCTCTCTATAGCTCCAATGTAGAGTCCTAAAAGGTGCCCCCCTTAAATTAGCTTAGAATTCCTTAATACGTTATTAGAGATACCGTAAGAAAAGTGAGCACAACAATGAATATTTGTACACATGGGAGGAACAATGAAGAGGACAATTCCCCACTTTAAAGGTACATATAAAGCAATGCAAAGTCAATTGTTACCAGTTAAAATGTTGCATAATTTAGACATGACATGAAGAGGTGGTTTTTCTAGTAGGTTTTAAGCATTTTATAACAGCTATATAAGAAAAGCATCACACTTACGTTATATGGTTAATAGCATTAAGTTATAATCCCAAATCTTCTTTTATTTTCTATTGACAACTTGATCAAAACTCAACTCGAAGTATTTTCTTACAATATTCCAGTTTAAAGAAGAACAACATAAATCACCTACAACTCCTCTCATGCACTGCCGCAAGAAGACAGCATGACAGGTAAAGCCTCTAGATACACATGCTATGAGATTTAGTGGTGCAGAGCCCAAATCTTACAAAAGCTCCAAAATGCTGAGAAATAAGAGGATTACATGAGCTAATGTCTGCACATCCCAACTCTATATTCCTGAATTTAGAAGAGAAGTTTTCTAACCAAGGCTTACCATGCAATGTGTTGTCCCTGCCTCCACGTCCTCTGCCTGCTCCGCTCACAATTAACTGAGCCAGCAATGTATTTGCTTGTTTCTATGGAGTTGTGCAGAGACTTGACTATGTATGAGAAGTACAGCTGCACAGAGACATGGCCACAAGTGGGCAAAAGTCCCCCACAATCTCATTAGATGACTAATGATATTGAGTTGCGGTGAGAATTTTAATTAAGCTTTCTGTGTTATCCTATCACTTCACACATGTAAAGATAATGGTAAATTTGTACCAGTGACAAAGGAGGCTGACATGTTCAATACTTTGACAAATCTAGTCTTCGTACCTTTGCATTACAGTTGCCAGTTACACATGACTGGAGCCCTCTGATAGGCTCAAATGTGCCCGTTAGTTGTTTAAATCAGTGACGTTCTACTGATACAGATTGATACCGTGAAATGTAATTCGATCAGAGTGATTGAAAGGAGGTGAGCATGTTCTTCTTTCTGTCACATTCGCCTTAGCTTGAATATCTACAAGAGAACCATTTTAACCTCTTAAAGGGGTTTTGCCACAATCTCATTTCATACCTCCTGTATCCAGCTCTTCAGCTCTGTGTGCTCAGAAAGGGGCATGTGTGATGTGTTTGAATTGCATATCATGTGACCCAGCAGGATAATATCACCAGGCCTTTCCTCTTTGTAGTCAAAGAAAGGTATGTAAAGCATTGTGTGTAGCTACAATGTAGCTCAGAGGTAAAGCTATTGCCTCCAGGCACAAGGGTCCTCGGTTAAAATCTCTGCAGGAATCAAACCTGTGGATTTTTCTCTTCTTTATCAATGCACATGCCTGATTGAGGTTTCTTTTTTTATTTATTTGCACTGTTTGACTAATTACTAAGGAGTACAGAAGATGGGAGTAGAGTGACAGCACTTGGGGTTTGAACACTCAGTAGCTGCCTGAGAGGAGAAGTGATGTCTGAGCATGTCTGACCAGGACTTAGGAGCTCTCATCCCTGGTCGTATCCCCTGCAGACGAGCTGTAAACAATGGATCATTAAAGGAGCAGCTAGAACAAAAACGGTGCAGAATTTTTAATAATAATGAATCGTGAAAATGTTTGTTATTTCATTCGCAAGCTTCCCACATCAATTTTACCTCATGGCAAAACCCCTTTAAGGACTGGTCCATTTTCAACTTTTTCTTTGTTATTTTTTCTTCTATTAGTCATTATCTGTTAACTTTTCTGTGTCTTGTTTTTTGCATGACAAGTGTTTTTTTTTTTTAACGGTATCTTTTCATGTACCATGTAATGTAAAAAAATCTCTGTGGGGTGGAATTGGGAAACAAAATGCAACTGCACACTTTTTTGCTGGCAGGGTGCTTTAACAGAGTTTACTGACATTACATTCATTCTCTGGAGCAGCATGATTCCAGCGATACTCATTTTATATAGTTTTAATTATTTTTTACTACTTTTCAAAAATTAAAAAAAATGTTTTTGAAAAAAATAGCTTTGCATTGCCCTACTACTACTCATTTTCTTACAGTTATTCTCTGTTAGAGCTGTGTAATGGTTTATTTATTATTATTATTTATTATTTTTCATTATTTATTAATTTTTTTAGATGATAAAAGGGAAAAGTGAAGGTTTTTGATTTTGTTTTGCAGTAACATTTAGTCTCTCTAGGGAGCTTGAACATGTTATTTCTTGTTCTCTTGTACTCTTTACTGCAGTATACAGTGATTTCAGTGATCTCCTATTACACCATGCCTAAGGCAGAGTATAATAGAAGTAGTGACATGGCAGCTGTGGAGGCCTTCATTAAGCCCCATTTTCTCATCATTTAAAAAACATTTAAACCCACATCTAACTGTTTAAATCAGGCATCCTCAAACTGCGGCCCTTCAGCTGTTGGAAAACTACAACTCCCATCATGCATTTATATAATCTATAACGGTGGGAATGATGGGAGTTGTAGTTTCCCAACATCTGGAGGGCCGCAGTTTGAGAATGCCTGTTTTAAATGTCCATGATTGGAGCTACCTTAACTTATACATGTATTTCTTGGAGGAATAACAGATGAACAGCACAGTAAAGCGCTCTTTACATGATTAGTATGATTAGTATCTTCTGTTGTAAAGTTAAATGTAATAGGCCTCAGTATCTCCTTAATGGGATTTTTTCACCACAGTGATTGACTTTTAACATTTAAGGAAAGGTGAATGAAGATTATTACCAAATACATTGTTGTTTTGATTTGGCTTTGTCCAGTAAAGAAAATTTTATCTACTGCTAGTGTACACAAGTTTCTCTAGGTTACAGACCATTTCTCCCTGCTCTCTCTTCTATCTGAGTCTTATCTCTAGCATGGGAGTTTGTTTACCGAAATTAATGATAAGTTGAAACCCTTGGAGCTGTGTAGCCTTGTGCACTTTAAATTTTAAACATCCTGCACTCATGGCACTGTAACATGAATACATGAATAGCTAGGAACAGCAGAGCTGATATGTGAATCACTGCTATAGAATGACCCACAGCCTGACTAGGAAGTGTAAATTTAAAGCTGGCTGAGGCTCTGTGAAACAGCATGGTGAGAAAACCCCTTTAAGCAATGTATGATCTTTTAAACATATTTTTATTGTTTAAATCTATCTAAAATAAAAAGTTGAAGCAACTGCAAATATTCCCTGAAAATTTACAATTTTGTGTATATGGTACATACAAAGCCATTGTGTGATTTCATGGTCGTTGCCTCCATCAAGCTCTGCTTGCAGTTATGTGTTACTAAATTCTGGCCCCCTTGCTAAGAGGAGAGAAGAAAATGGTAGGAAAAAACTAACCCAGGTGCGACCAAAAAAATATTGATTATTTTAAGGGGTGTTCCCCTCAGATATTTATAGCATATAAACAGGACATGCTATTTAAAATCTAAATGGGAACTTTTGAAAACCACATTATTTAAAAAAAGTACAGTTTCTTCTCCTTCTTGTCTTGTACTATGTTGAAACATGATACGATCTCTTTGAAGGGAAAAGCCAATGAAAATTATCTTCTGATATTTTATAGATAGACATAAGTAAATCACACAAAGTCTGTGGTCTTGACTAATTTCCAGAATTCAAAGTCTGCAGAAATCATACCCCAATTTGACACTACTCAGAGATTTATGTTATTGCAAATGTGACAGAAAAATCTTAGCAAAGGAATATTACAATAAATAATAATGAGCTTTGAATTTTGTGTCTGATTTACAGTAATAGTAACAGTAAATCGCTAAGCAGTGTCAAAGTGAAGTGTGTGGTCTATAGGCTTTTTTATGTATATTAAGTTTTGACTTATTGAAACATCACAGAAAACAATAAGGACAAACATCTCAAGCAAGGAGATGTGATCAGAAATCGCAATTATAAAAGACGTAGGTAGTCAGGTACATGAACCCAAGAAGGGATAGTACAATCACTATATATGCAATTTGTGGTTAGACAAAAGAACATAGTTGACAATGCTGGAAAAGAGCAATAGCCTTAGGAAAGGCCCAAAAGATAAACATATCTAGGTGATTAATATTCTATAGGTTTTTGCCATGCTGGAAATCAGTGGTGAGCAGAGATTACAGACTTTCCCAAACTAAGCACTTTTACAGGATTTTCTTTTAAAAGAAACAATTTTTACTATATCATAATAAGCAATTCAAACATACAAAGATTGCAGTCATCTTTTCTTTTTTTCTCTTGATTTTCTGTATTAAAGGGAAACTTCCATAAGAAAAAGAGTATTTTTGTTAAAATTAATATTTCTGGAACCAATTTTTTTTATTTTTTTTTGCCAGTAATTTTTTTTAAATTTGTTCATTTAAAAATTACATATAAAATCTAGCCTTTCTCTACTTGTGACACAATAAGATATAAAACTCGTAACTGACAGGACAGACAAATCTCAGTTTATTGTTGTCTGTCTGTAGCCGCACCCACCCGGCAGTTGCTTCTGCTGTGAGCTCTGCTGAATACTCCTCATCTCTGCTCAATTAAACCCTCCATAACCCTGCCATCCACTCTGTGGGTTCCAGAATCTGTTGCCTGAATCCTGAGGAACGTTTTGAGCCCTCCGGTGCCCGACTACACAGTACAAAAACTAAAGATTATCTGCTCTGTATCTGCGGCCTACCAGTAAAAGTGCGCCCAGCAAGGTAACACTCCTCTTTGGGCATCTGCACTCCCCCCTCTGGTGCCTGCAGCACTGTACACAGACTTTCCAGGAGCTCACTTGCTATCTCTGGTCCTGGGCTAAGGCTTGTGGGACTGCACTAACCCTTGCCTTTCTAGCACTGGCCAGCCTAACACTCTGACCTGAGGCAAGTGGGAAAAATGATGAAGCTGTTGGTGCCATCACAGTCTTGCCTCCTTCTACAGCTTCACATGCTGTCCAAACCAACTGGAGCTCTGAGCAGCTGCCTGAGACTGCGATCTCTGTGCGCTTGTGCCTTCTTAAGCTCTGACGTGCTTGTCTGCTGGCAGCACATCCGGAAATTTAAGTTGGGACTCCCACCCCTGCATGGTCTGTGGTTAACTCCTATACTCGCCAGCCCTGTTAACATTGTGCCTTGTCTCTAATCATAAAGCCTGCAATTTCCTCCCGCCGCAGAAAATCCACTAAAAAAAAAAAAAAAAAAACACTCCACAGCAGACCCTGCATTCCAGGCAGACTCTGTCTCATACATCTGTTCCAATACAGTTGCAGATTAAAAAAAAAAAATTTTACTCACCTTGAGCGCCTCCACAACCGTCCAGCCATAGAGCGCCTCCATCAACCGGGCCCAGCCGAGAGCGCCTCCATCAACCGTCCCTGCCAGGAGCGCCTCCATCACTGTCCCAGCCAGAGAGCGCCTCCATCATCTGCCCCCGCCAGGGAGTGCCTCCTCCAACTGTCCCAGCCAGAGAGCGCCTCCATCACCTGTCCCAGCCAGAGACTGCCTCCATCACCTGTCCCAGCCAGAGACTGCCTCCATCACCTGTCCCAGCCAGAGACTGCCCCCATCACCTGTCCCAGCCAGAGACTGCCCCATCACCTGTCCCAGCCAGAGACTGCCCCCATCACCTGTCCCAGCAACAGACTGCCTCCTCACCTGTCCCAGTCAGAGAGCGCCTCCATCAACTGTCCCAGCCAGAGAGCGCCTCCATCAACTGCCCCAGCCAGGGAGTTCCCCCTATCAACTGTCCCAGCCGAGAGCGCCTCCATCAACTGTCCCAGCCAGAATGCGCCTCCATCAACTGTCCCAGCCAGAGAGTGCCTCCATCAACTGTCCCGCCAGAAAAGGCGCCTCCATCACCTGTCCCAGCCAGAGACTGCCTCCATCACCTGTCCCAGCCAGACATCTAACTGTCCAACTGTGATCTAACACTATGCTCTTCTTTTCCCTCATCATCGCTATCTCCACTCTCCTCACACTTACTGCTTATCCCCAAACTCCCCCGCTGGGGCAATGAACTCTACATCTCCCCCGCATTCTAACCTCACACCTGTCTGCCGCCACCAACCCTCTTCCTCACTGTTAATGCCCTCCGCACCAAAACAAACCCTGCCAAAACTACAGTCTATCCTACTGCCAACCTACTCACCCTCTCACTGCTCCTTCTGGGTTCCGGGGACATATACCCCAACCCAGGGCCCCCCAGCACATTCCCACCTTAGTCTCTGCCTCCTCGAACAGATCACCACTACTAATTCCGCTAATCCCTTCAAACCAGATACACATCCCTCTGACCCATGCCCCCCCCAAACCTCTCCTTGGAGCTCTCTGGAATGCGCGGTCTGTATGTAATAAACTCTCAAACATACATGACTTGTTCATCTCACGCAAATTACTCTTCCTTGGTTGACTGAAACCTGGCTGACCCCCTCTGACACAGTCTCCCTGCCACACTCTCTTTTAGCGGGCCTCCAAACTTTCCCCACACTCCTCGCCCTGGTAAACAAGCATGGTGGAGGCGTCGGCCTCCTCCTGTCTGACACCTGTTCCTTTGTCCCCGCTCCACCTCTGCCTTTTCCTACACTCTCTTATCCTTTGAAGTGCACTCTGTCCGCATCTACGCCCCCTCCGACCTCCAAGTGGCTGTTGTTACCGAACCCCCAGGCCCTGCCACTGCCTTTTCTTGACCACTTTGCTTCCTGGGTTTTCCACTTTCTTTCCACCGACATCCCCACTATCATCATGGGAGACTTCAACATCCCAATCGACACCCCCCACTCTGCTTCCAACAAACTCCTGATTCAATTTTTCAATGAAGGACCGTAAAGATAAAACTAAGTAACTTTAATTTAATGGATATATAAAACAGCAGTCAAGCCAAACATCTCATATGAATATTGAAAGACGGGTACTTAGGGTTTTCGGTGTGGTTATTCAAACCCTTCAGTCCAATTTAATCCAAGGATTCTGAGAATCTTCTCTTCACAGCCCCAGCAGGAGCTTGCAGCGAGACGCCAGGAGACCGGGCAGAAAGTGTATGTGCACGTAGCACGTAGCGACGTTTCGGGGGGGGCCCCTCCCCTTTCTCAAGCATACGTCATCCAGCCGGAACATATATAAATAGGCTGGTCACAGGCACATATTTATCCTACCAAAAGCATTAAAAACACACATATAAAAAAAACATTTAAAACCATCACAAGAAAAACTTTTAGACCAAATGCCTCATTAATACCTTTCGGAGCCCTCGAAACCAAGCGATGTATCCAAAGGCTTCCCCTTTGAGCAATTTTCTTTTTAGTTGCCAATATTCCTGAACTTAATATGCTCTAGCACACACCAGCGTAGATCCGCCCATAGTTATGTTTTTCTTTTGCAAAGTGGCGAGCCCAAAGAAGTCTCACCATAACATTTTTTTCCACATCAACCTGCAGGCTATCACTCTGTTTAAATGTGAATTGTCTAATACGGACTTATGTTCGGTCAAAACTGGTTTTTATAGGTCTGCTTGTCTGCCAACAAAAACCTTGCCGCAAGGCACTTGGCATATATACCACCCCTGGTATCACATGTTGGAAAAAACCCCTCAAGAAATTTGGGAAACCCTTTCATTGGGTGATTTTTTTGTCCCCTTTTTTGCAGGGGAAAATTTAGGAGGGGGTGACCCTTTTTTTAACGGCATTAAAGGAATTGTTCCCTTTGGAAAATTTTCGTTTCGAGATTTAAAAAAGGCAAACTTTTCCAGCCCCGTGGTATTTAAACAAAGATCCAAAATTTTTTAAAAGATGTAAACGTTCAATTTTTTTTAATCTTCCAAAAGCGCTTGGATCAAAACAGTTTAAAAAAGCGCCTTTTTTTTTTTTCTTTTGGTTTAATAAATCTGCCCGGGGAATAGTCTTAAACCTGATTACCAATGGCGCCTCGGACTTCCTCTCTTTTATAGCCCATACATAACAAATCTTTCGTTTTGTATTTTCCCCCATATAACAGAATAATCATGAGATTCATTGGAGCAAAATGGCGACTTGCTCGTACATATTGGGAATTTAACATTCATCTTTTAAAGTCCTGGGGGCATGTTGGCTGCCAATTGATGGAGCAACACTTATTGTGATCAGTATATTTTCCTTACATAGTTGTAATTAGTGCATCCCCTTCTTTTTAAGCAGCACATCTAAGTATGCAATCTCATTTGATTTTTTGTCATGGTAAATTTAATTAGTGGTGTTGCTGTTGAGATATGCGTGATAACTCGTCCAACTCTGTGTGTCGGAGCCCGACCAGAGGAGGAAGATATCATCACATATCTCAAACCAGCACATGAGCATGCTGAAATGTATGGGCAGTAAAAACAGAACGTTTCTTTTTAATATGGCGGCGACATTGAACACGGTTGGCGTAGCTCTGCCGCCACAGGGGACCCCATCGAGGTCCCTGTAGTTGGAGGTAAAATGGTCTCCAAAAACAGAAGAGTAATTCCTTTACTTTCGTTTTTGGAGGAGATCACTTTTTACCTCAACATACAGGGGACCTCGATGGCGGTACCTGTGGCAACGAGCTACGCCTACGTGTTCATGCAGCCATTTTGAAAATAAAACTGTGTTTTACTGCCCCATACATTTCAGCATGTCATGTGCTGGATTGTGACTATGGGGATGATATCTTTTCATCTCTTGGTCGGGCTCGAAACCAGGTTTGGACGAGTTAACCGAATATCTAAACAGAAGTACATCACTAATTAAATTTTACCTTGACAAAAAATGTCAAAATGTAGATTGCGATACTCTAGATGGCCTCACACCCCCGGGTGCTGTTAAAAAGGAAGGGGATGCACGTTAATTTACATCTATTGATATTGGAAAGATACGGGATGCATTAATTTGCTCCATCATGGCAGCCAAAAATGCCCCCAAGGTCTTTTAAAGGGAATTGTTAACAATCCAGATATGTTCGAGCTAGGCGCATTTAGTCCACTGATCAAGATTATTCTGTTAGTTGGCGGGAGGGGGAAAACTAACGGAAAGATTTGTTTGTAGGGGCTATAAGTGATGAGGAGGTCGAGGCCATTGGTAATCAGTGTTAAGACGATTCCCGGTGAGGGATTTATTAAAACCAAAAGAAAAAATAAGAAAAGAGAGACAGTTGATTGTTTATGACTGGTTTTTGTAGATCGACATGCAAGACTTGTTAGGAAGGTTATTAATAAAAAATTGGAGGACTTTTACGTCTGATCCAAAATATGGATCTTTGTTTAGGGACCTATCCCACGCTGGGTTTTTCAGTAAAGGTAAAAAAGATTGGACACGTTGTAATATCTACAGAATATTACGAAAAGAATACTACAGAAAATAAGAGGGGACACGCAAGTCACTTTAATGGCACGAGGGTTAATATGGTACCATACCCCCTGCCGCAAAAATGTCAACATGGCAGCTATCCATTTAAAGGGGATCAAATAAATCACCCAATGAAAGGCTTTCATTTCCTGAGGGTTTCCATACATGTGATAGCCAGGGGGTGGTATATATGCTCAAGTGCCCGTGCGCGGCATGGTGTATGTTGTGTCCAGAGACAAGCAGACCTATAAAAGACCAGATTGATAACCCGAACATAAAGTCCGTGATTAGATAAGTCACATTTTAAACAGTGTGATAGCCTGCAGTTGATGTGGAAAGAAATGTTATGGTGAGATCTTCATTGGCTCGCCACTTTGCAAAGGAAAAACATACTATGGCGGATCTACGCTGGAAGTGCTGTGCTAGGAGCATATTAAGTGTCTGGAACATTGGCAACTAATAAAAGAAAATTGCTCCAATGGGAAGCCTTTTGGCATACATCGCTTGGAGTGCGATGGTGCTGAAAGGGATTAATGAGGCATTTGGTTCAAAAGCTTTCTTGTTGATGGTTTTAAAGTTTTGTTATAGTGTGTGTTTTTATGCTTTTTGAGGAATAATTTTGTGCTGTAGACCAGCCCGTATATATATCATGTTCTCGGGCTTAGGCTGACGTTGATGCTTGAGAAGAAGGGGAGGGGCCTCCCCGAAACGTTCGCTACGTGCTACGTCCACATAGAACACTTTTGCCGGTTCTGGCGTCTCGCATGGCTAAGACTCCTTGCTAGGGGCTGTGTGAAGAGAAGACTTCTCAGAATCCTTGGATATAAATTGGATTCTGACATGGTTGGAATATACCACACCGTAACACTAAGTACCGCGTCTTTCAATATTTCATATGGGATGTTGGGCTTGACTGCTGTTTTTGATATATCCATTGTTAAATTAAGTTACTTAGGTTCTTTTTCTTTACGGTCCTTCATTGAAAAATGGTAAATAAAGGTGGTGCGGATGTGGAGGCCCGCCACGAGCAGCAAGTAAATGAGACGGAGGTATCGCTATGATGTGGCCAGCTTGTTTATAGATCACAAACAAACTCCGTTCACCTGCTCCTCCTTCAACTCTCTCCCAATGGAACTCAGGAGGAGCACTCACAAAGATGGACTCAGCTGGACCTCATTCTTCACCTGCCTCTGCCCCTATCTGACGATCTCTAACTCTCCACTACTCCCTATAGATCTGACAACAACATGCGTACCTTCACCACCTTATCTCCTCCCCACCTGCTACATCCTGCTCCTAATATTCCCAGTACGACCCCGCAGGAATCTACAAATCACTCAACCCTCACACTCCTCTGACTCTCTTACACCTTCTTTCCACTATTCTCCTCATTCAATGACCAGACGCCAGCAACCACTTTCTACAACCATACAATCATCACCGCCTTGACTCAGTCGTCCTCTCACACGCCACGCAACGCAGAACCACGCAAAATCAACAGACAACCCTGGCACAAAGACTCTACCGCCAAACTGCTGAGGCGGCTTCCAGAAGTTGTCTGAACGCCGCTGGAAGGAAAACTTCTACTCCATTGATGATTATGCCTTTACAAACACTAACTGCAGACACATTTAAGTCCGCACTCGCCTCAAGCCAAACAGGAACTATTAACCACTTCATAATCCTCCCTGTAGACCACAACCCCAGAAAATTATTCTAACCTTCAAGTCTCCTTCTCCGTCCACCAAACACCTCTCCCCATCCCTCCTTTCAGCAGATTACATTGCCATTCATTCTCAATGAGAGATCAAACTCATCAAAGAAAGTTTCAGCCCGCAGTCTCCCCACCGACCCTCCCTTACCCTTGCAACCTGCTCTTCCCCCTTAACTTGCTCCCCCACGGTCACTCTTGAAAAGTTCTCCTCCACTTATGTACAATGCCAACCTCACTACACTGTAGTCTTGAACCCACTGACCATGCCCACCTAATACCAGAGGACTAGTGCTTCTATCATCCAGCACGCACCCATCTCTTCACCTCCATCTACATAACCTACTGGCATCTATCCCTTCATGCCATTAACATGACTCGTTCACTCCAATCTAAAAAAACAACCCTTGACCCCTCTTCTCTGTCCAACTATCGCCCCCATATCACTGCTCCACTTTTTGCTTCCAAACTCCTCGAGCAGACACAGTCTCATATCAGCTGTCCCTCCCACAACCTCTCTCCCAACTCTCGTCTTGACCACTACAATCTTGGTTTTTGACCCCACCACTCTACCGAACAGCCCTAACCAAAGTCACTAATGATTCTAGTAGAACTGCTAAAGCCTCATTGCCACTACTCTGATGCTCCATTCTTCTTGGACCCTTCCTCTGCCTTTGCCAGCTGTCGACCATTCTTCTGCCTACACAATCCTTCCTCAATCGGCCATCACGGACTTGGCTCACTCTTCCTGGATGTTCCTGTACCTCACTGATATGGACTCTTCTGACTGGTCTCTCATTCTTGCTTCCACCTCATTCCCGGCACTGTCTCTGGATGGTGTCCCCCAAGGTCAGTCCTGGGATCCACCTAATTCTGTCTCTATCTACACCTTGGCTCGTAGTAAGTCATTGCCCTCACACATGGGCTTTCATTAGCCACTTGTATGCTGATGATACCCAACTCTAACATCTCTGGCCCAAATGTCACTTCTCTACACTCCCGGATCCCTGACTGTCTGTCCCCATTTCCTCCTTCTTCTCATCACGTCTCCTAAAACTAAATGTGAAGAAAACAGAACTCATCATCTTTCCACCATCCAACTCTACCCCTGCCGCTGATCTCTCTATTACAGTCAACGGCTCTACACTTTTCACCGGTCCCACAATTCCTCTGTCTTGGGTTAATCCTAGACTCTGCTTTATCTTACAAACCACACATACAAACCCTCACCTATGCCTGCCCCCTCCACCTGAAAAACATCTCTCGCATCCGCTCATTCCTCGGCTATGACACTACAAAAATGCTGGTCCATGCCCTTGTCATCTCCCGCCTAGACTACTGCAACATCCTTCTCAGTGGCCTCCCAGCTAGCACCCTCGCTCCCCTCCCATACATCCTTAACTCTGCTGCCTCTTTTATCCACCTCTCTCCTCGCTACTCCTCTGCCTCTCCCCTCTGCCAATCCCTTCACTGGCTTCCCATTGCCCAGCGAATTCATTTCAAGCTACTAACCATGACCTACAAGGCTCTCCATGACCTCTCCCCTCCATACATGTCTGCTCTAATTTCCAAATATCTCCCCCCACGCACTCTCCGCTCCTCACAGGACCTTCTCCTCTGCTCTCCCCTTATCAGCTCCTCACACAACCGTCTCCAAGACTTCTCCCATGCATCACCCACACTCTGGAACTCACTGCCCCAACACATCAGACTCTCCTCCACTTTCACCAGCTTCAAAAGCAACCTGAAAACCCATTTCTTCAGGCTTGCCTATAACCTTCACTAAACTTGTCACTACTTCCTCCACAGACATGTCTGCCCCTCACTCCTGTCTCTTTCCCCCTCCTTGTAGATTGTAAGCCCTCGCGGGTAGGTCCTCTCTCCCTCTGTCGTGACAATTGTCATTATCCTTATCACTGTACTCGTTTGACTTATGTAATGTATGTAACCCCCTCGAATGTACAGCGCCCTGGAATCAATGGCGCTTTAAAATAAATAATAATAATAATAATAATTGTTGGTGCATCAACAAGTGTAGTCTCATTACAAATAGTAAGTGACAGAATAATTGCTCTGTTGTTCCCTGGACAGGTCTACATGAAGATGAATAAATTGACAAGAGCAATACATGAAAGGATATTGGGTTCATTTTTTTATTGCATCTGGGGTTTTCCAGCTTTCTTTACACTTATCCTGTCCTGCTCATAACAGCCCTTAGTAAGCTAGGAAGAGAACTGTCAAGGAATCCTCCCTGCTGAGCTATCAGGCTATTAGAGCTCACAGAAGGGAAGTCACAGAGTCAAACCAGGAAGTAATGTACATGGGGGGGACTTTAAAAATTATATAAAAAAAAAACAACCACCTAATTTTTTCAAACAAACTATAATAGTCATATACTGCTTTTCAATAAGGGAAAAACATTTTTTGGGGGGAATAGTAGTCTCCTAATTTCTTATAGATGGGAAGTTTATAGATAGGGTGCTGTTGGATGGTAAGTGTCTATGTGGTATCCCTTTTTCTGAGTTGTGCACCTAAAGGGACAACACTGGACAATCCCATCCTAACTGAACATGAAAAGTGTACATTACCAGACATACTGACACTGCTATGAATTTATAATTGTGATTTGAGAAGCTGTGACTCTTACCCTTAAAAAAATGCGTTTTCCAGCTTAGTACTTAAAGATTAATTCACGTCAATGCTGAGGCAATAATCTGCTATGTTAAAGTCATTCAAATGACACAAGTAGATTTGAAGCACTATATCATCATTAAGACTGTTACTACTACCACATGGTCCTCTGGTCACAACCTAGAGAGGTGACCTTTGACTTTAGATAGGACTTTCTAATAAAGACCAAAATACACACAAGGACATTCACAAAGTATGTGCACGTTCAATGATGTATTACTGACTCTGACCTGTTTAAGAAATCCATAATTTTTTCTGGGTATCACAGATGAATATGGTATCTGATGAATAGTCCCTCAATTCTTCTCAGCAAAATAATGGATGCAAATAGGAATTATACAACTGTAGAATACACCTAACTTGAACTAGAGGAATATTTAGTTTGGACAGATGGAGTTACTTCTAAGCATCTTAAACTACTTGTATTTATATTGTTAAAGATTTCACAGCTGAAGTTTGTACGCTCATCATCCTTTATTACTGTAGCATCTAGGAAAGGTCAAATGTGCATAAGCAGGAAAAGTATTCTCTACTTCAGAAATTATGGAAATTCATTTAGTAAAGACAATTTATAATACTTGCATGAGCTGCTCTTGTGCCACATCTTTTTAAATGACTAGAAGACTGCATGTTCTGCCTATCAGAGAAATAGAAAGGGTCATTCTATTCCTTTTATCATTTTATCCTACAAAGGTCAGATACACTGTGGGCATAATTAGAATTCATATGGCCCCATAGCAAGATCAGGGGTTGGACTCAACTTATGATTGTAATCTCACTGAAGATGTGAATCCTCTAAACCATAACTGGTTTGGTACTGACTAAACTGAGGTGGAGTCTAAGAAGTTTCTCTATTCTTCGCCCAAAAGTGAACCTGTCAGATGGGATATATCACCTTACCTGAAAGCAGGATATACAGTAGTAGAGAGAGAGAAGCTGAGACTTGTAAAGATAACTTTCTATAATTTGAATAAGGATTTTTTAGTAAAAAGCAAAAAGAGATTCTAAAAGTACTGCTTACCCGCTCAAATTTAGTGATTGACAGCTTGCTCTGTACACCTACAAATATAGGGATAGCTTTCAATCACTGTATATGGGCAGGAAAACAGGACTTTCACTGTCTCTTAAGATGTCCTATCAGTATTTTCTCTGCTTTTTATCCAAAAATCCTGCTCTAAATCACATAACCCTATGTACAGTATATCACAAAAGTGAGTGCACTCCTTCACATTTTTGTAAATATTTTATTATATCTTTTCACACTGAAGATGTGAGACTGAAACAATGTAATCAGTGTACAGATTGTATAACAGTGTAAATTTGGTGTGCCCTCAAAATAACTCAACACACAATGTCTGAACCGCTGGCAACAAAAGTGAGTACACCCTTAAAGGGGTTGTATCATTTCATTAAATGGTCTTCAAAATAAGGGGACAGTTGAAACAAGCCACTTTGCTATTTGATGTCATTAGCAAAGCTGTCTTGTTTTCACTGTCTTCCTTATCTTCGTTTTGTATAAACACTGTTCCACAGTGTCGGTCGGATTCCACCTCCTTACATTTCATTGGATGATGGCTCTACTAATTTACTTTCGTATTCACGGGAGCGTGCATTGCTGCCTCTCTCACTCAGAATAAGGGGCCGGCAACATTTCACTCTGTACAGCTAGCAGCTCCTCAGTGACATTGCAGCTGTTTCTACAATCAGAAAACAGCTGAATTATGCCTTGGTGCCTAATTCTCCTGCATAGAACGGAGATGGATCTGTGCTCTGGAGGAGTTCATAGAAGAATGGATTCAACTGTAACAAACCTCCAGCTGTGAGAGGAGAAGAGATCAGTGCTCTGAGTTCATAGAAGGCTGTCTAGACTGATGCAGGCCTGGGTATGTAAACAGCTCTTACAAAATAAGAGTGCAAAAGGAGAGGAATAACACAGTGACAGGTGGAGGGAGGGGGGAGGGATGAACACACTGACTTGGGAGCGAGCATGAACAGTGAAGGGGAAGGATGATGTCATCCCACTTCAGTTAAGAAACACCCAGCTGGAAGGGGAAGAAACGCCCCTGGATTTCAGGAACTGAGAAAATAAAGCTACAAGAGAACAGCCGAACTAATGAAGTGATATATCCCCTTTAAGGGAAAATGGACAAATTGTGCCTTAAATATTAATATTTTGTGTGACCACCATTACTTTCCAGTACTTTCTTAACTCTTTTGGGCATAAGGTTCACTAGAGCTTCACAGGTTGCAGCGACTGGAATCCTCTGGACAACATCATGGAGCTGGTGGATGTAAGAGACCTTGCGCTCATTCACCTTCCATTTGAGGATGCCCCACAGGTACTCAATAGGGTTTAGGTCTAGAGACATGATAGGCCAGTCCAGAACCTTTACCCTCATATTCTTTAGCAATGCAGTGCTTGTCTTGGCTGTGTATTTGGGATCTTTATCATGTTGGAATACTGCCCTATGGCCCAGCTACCGAAGGGAAGGGGTTATGCTCTGCTTCAGTATGTCACAGTACATGTTGGAATTCATGGTTTCCTAAATGAATTTTAGCTCCTCACAGTCGGCAACACTCATGCAGCCCCAATCTATGACACTCTAACCATCATTCTAACCATCATTCTTGACTGTAGGCAAGACACACTTGCCTTTGTACTCCTCACCTGGTTGCCGCCACAAACTCTTGACACCATCTGAACCAAATACATTTATCTTGGTTTCATCAGACCATTGGTCATGGTTCCAATAATCCATGTACTTATTCTGCTTGTCTAAAAAACTGTTTGTGAGCTTTCTTGTGCATCATCTTTAGAAGAGACTATCTTCTGGGATGACAGCCATGCAGAATAACTTGATGCAGTGTAAGGCACTGAGCACTGATAGGCTGACCTCTCACCCCTTTAATTTCTGGCAATGCTCATTCATCTCTTTTGAAAAGATAATCTCTGGATATGACGCTAAGCATGTGTACTCAACTTGAGGCCTGTTCTGAGTGTAACCTGTTTTGTTAAATCGCCATATGGTCTAGGCCACCATGCTGCAGCTAAATTTCAGGGTGTTAGCAATATTCTTGTAGCTTAGGCCATCTTTAATAATAATTTTTTTTGTAGATCCTCAGATAGTTCTTTGCCATGAGGTGTATTGTTGAACTTCAAGTGACCAGCATGAGAGAGTGTGAGAACAATGACACCAAATTTAACACACCTGCTCCCCATCCTCTCCTGAGACCTTGTAACACTAATGAGTCACATGACACACTAGAGGAAAAATTGAAAATTGGGTACAATTTGTCCATTGTCACTTAGGGGGTTCAGTTCTGGGCCCATTACACCATAAAAGAGTTGCTAAAATTGGTTGAATGTGAGTATGGTGCAGACACAACTATCGTCTAGCTCTTGTGGGAAGATAAATGGAGGTAAGTCTTAAAGGGGTTTTGCCACGATGTAATGTTGAAGTGGGATCCTCCAAAATGGGTATTTAATCACTTTTGTAAATATATGTGATTACAAAAATTGCAGCCTGAGAGAGCTACAGGTTGGATTACCTGCCCTTAGTTACTTAAAAGCTTGCATTAGATACGACCAGGCAGAGTGACAGAGCTGAACTGACTGGGCTTGCGCAGAGCACACTTCTTATCTGATGAGAGGGAGCGTGAAGAAGCTTTCAATGGGCTGTGGAGAAATATGTTGTCTTTTGTATACAGAATCCACTAGTTGTAGTGTGATTATCTGAGTAGATCACTGCTTTATCTGGTGACAGGGAACATGAAGGAGCTTTCAAGAGGCTGTGGAGAAAAGGTGTTGTCTTTTGTATACAGAATCCACTAGTTGTAGTGTGATTATTTGAGTGAACATTGCACACGATCCCTTATGCATGGCTCTGTGCTCTGGCAGTCTCTCTCTCTCTCTCTCTCAAATCAGCCTGGCTTGTTTACGTTTGCTTCTTAGCAGATAAGGCACTACCTGGCAAAACCCCTTTAATGTATGGTTGTTTCAGAAAGAAAACAGTGTTGGAAAACCTCATCAAAAACCTTGTTGGAAACATGATCAAATTCTTGTCTAAACCTCATCTGAAATGTGCTGCATCGAGGCACGTTTCAGATGAGGTTTAGATGCTGAAAATTCAGCGTCCAAAGTCCGCCATGTGAATATACCCTTAGGCTGGGTCCACACAACAAGTATTTCAACTCTGTATCCACATATGTAAAACCAAAAGTAAACCATTCCTATTGACATCAATAGAAAAGCTGGATTGCAGTTCATACAACTCATATATTTGGCAGTTTTTTGTTTTTTTATTTAAAGGAAGATGTAGAACATGTTCATGTGTCCAAAACCAAATACAAATGAATGGGACTCGTTTCTGACATTAAACTGCAATTAAAAAAAATTACCCTAAATCCACATACAATCAGCATATGAAATATTCGGATGACTCCATTTTACTCGTCTTGTTAAAGTATCCTTATAGAGGGAATGAAACTATGCCACCTTGTATAAAAATTAACTATTAAGCTCTTGTGAGTTTTTTCTGGGGTTGCATCTGCCATGATTCTCATGTGGATGAGTGTGAAAAAGTTTAAAGAAGAAAAAGTTTACATTGGTTGAAGACTTTGCAGACTTTAACACCTGGCTAATCCCGTCAAGCCTTTCCCCACATGCATGCATGGATCCAAAACCCTCAGTCGCAGGGTAACACTTGAAAAGGCAAACGATTATAGTGGATCCAGCAAAGGTGGTGGTAAAGGTATATCCTTTATTGCAGATTCATTTGTGCCAGGGGTATAAACAATGGCACATAAGCCAACGCGTTTAGGGCACAAACACTTGCACTTGTTCATGGCTTGTCTGAGTTATATCCACCTGCTCTGTCTTCTCTTAAAGGGAACCCAATGCTACAATTACTTTGAACCCAGCACTGGAATGAGGAGGGGTGAGTAGCAGTTGATAAAAAACTGAACTATGATAAGGAAAACAACAATTTAATTACTGTATTTTTACTTAAGCAGCAATGAAGGTAAATGTAGTAGTTTAACATAGTATATCAGATCTTCTACACAAAGGCGAGCCCACATTTTGTATTATAGACAATGGAAAGTCACCACAGGTATAATTTACTCTTCACAGCTGATACAGAAGCAGAGCAATGAGCTGGCTAATTATCTGATCTGCACAGCCAGTCCCCCACAAGCACATCACCAACACAGAGAGCTGGGGAGAAGTTCTCTGTCTGTTTTGCTATGATGGTGGAAGTGGAGGTGCCGGGACCATGAGACGGGATCTGGATTTGGAACATGGTGCAATATTCAGAAAAAAAGTCCATTAGTAAGTTTTATTCCTTTACATTTGACTTTTAGCTAAATAACTTTTAATTTTATTGATTGTCTGTAGCCAGTATGAGCTCCCTCAAGTGGCAGCTGTAGGTGGAAAGAATAATATCAATGAATATATACAGTATATACCTCTATGACTATGTGGTAGCTTCTACCAAGCAGCATAATTCCCGCAGGGGACCATCTTAACCGTAAGGACTTATAGAAGCTTATCCTGCTTTTCAGAATGTAGTTATACTAGTGTATGTGTGTATTGATGAGTTTTTATGTGCCCACCCATGTCGTATCCACAATTACTATTGCAAGCATAAGCACACAACCAACCGACCTCTTGAAAAGTCTCATAACAACAAATGCATATTCATTGACAGATTTCAAATTGTTAAAAACAAACATGGACCAAGGGTTACTGCTGGACTAAAATACTATTTTGACATATTTGACCCTAGGTATTGGTGTAACATCAGAGGTCAAACATTTGCTGTAATAGACACTGTCTGCTGCTCTTAAATGTCAATTAGTTTTGAGGTTATAGTCTTCTAGCTCTATTTGTCCAACTATTTAGGATTTTAGCCACAGTCGTCAAATCTCAATTCCTTAACTGCCAATATACCCATCAGTATCATATCCATGTATTTAGCTCTATAAACACCTTGTTGAAATCCTTTTAAAATAAAACCTAGATCCAACATTTTGTTTTCAATGCATGACACTCTCTGAGAGCAGTGAAGAAATGCAATCTCCTTCTTCAAATTTGATAATGCGTCTTACTGATGAAATATCATGTTTTACAAGTCCAAATATTTCAGTGCAGGATGTAAATGTGATTTTCTCTGGATTTGTAAAGGCTTATTCCTTGTTAAGCTTTCAGAGAAAAAAATACTACTAAGGACAGCAAGTTTTGGAAAGCAGCCAGGTGAATCTTAAAACCCTTTTCTGTCTGGGGAATCAGGAAAGTACTGTTACCATTGCATTTAATAGTTTGATGTGTCATTTTCTTGCAGTTTTAATGAAGTTAAAAGTCAGTTTAGTATTATGGGTCGTGTTTGTTGTAGAAGTTCACACAGTTTGGTTTATGTAGGACAATATAATTCGTTAACTGTGTATTCTGTAACAGATGCATGTAAAATTAAAGTACATTTTTAAAACTGTATTTAAGATAAAAACAAAGTTTTGTAAAATAGATTAGTTTTCCTATAATCTGAACATGCCTTCTCTTGCTAATCAGCTGGAAGCTGAGAGAATTTAGTTAATTGGTCAAGTGCAGGCGCTACTGTACTATGAAGTATTGTGGTTGCTTCTGATATTTGTTGCCCTTCACTGTAACAGATGCTTCTATGTAGAGGAAAAAAACATAAAGAACCTTAAAAGAGTGTTCTCACCAAGCTTTTTCATAGAACCTGCTCTTCACAATGTGCTTCAGGCTCACACTTCTTGATTAGGCTATGGGTGGTTCTACAGCAGCAATTGGCATATTAGCTCTGCTATTCCAAGCGGAGACTGTTACAGTGGCATGAGTGCAGGAGGTATATTAACTGTAGAGCACAAGGCTACAGAGCACTAAAGAGTTAAAGGGGTTGTCTCACTACACTGATTCATCTCATCTCAGTCCTGTTTTCTTGGTTTCATTTTGAATTCAGGGACCTGTTTACTGGCTTCCACTAGGCTGCAGTAGAAGTTACATCTGTAGCTATAGCAACCAGCGCTGGCAGCCTATCAGGAGAGACCAAACAGGTCTGTAGTTATAGCGACCTGAGGAGCTGATACAGCCCATACAAGAAGGGATATCTCAGAATAGGTAGGATTCTGTTAATGGACATATATTGCAAAGTGACTTGTTTTTACAAGATCTTTAACATAAAAAACAATCCTTATAGTGAGACAACCCCTTTAAAGTTTGTCAGTAATATAGATAGACAACCTCCTGTTTTACTGATAAGAGTGAAGAGTGATGTCACCATGGTTAGATAGGGCTACTGGAACAATGACAACAGAGAGATGGCTGGTAACAAGGGAAGCTTGTGTATACAAGCAGGAAATAAAATCTTTTGCATCTCCAAAGCAAAATCAGAATGGCAATGTATTTGGTAATAGTCTTTATTCACTTAGCCCCCTTTGTGATAGGACCCCTACTATTAGATAACTTACCAATATGCTATCTCTTAACAAGATAGGAAGATCCTTATATTGTATTTGAATACAGCAATGTGTTACCGTTCACAGGTATAACACCTCATTCATTGTTGGGGATAGTAGCTGTTAAGTACTTATTCAGAAACTTTTACAAGTGCTCCATGAGATCTAGTCAATATTGACTTAACAAATATCAACTTGTTTTAAAAACAATTTGATTCCAACTTTTAAAACAATTGATTCTAAATTGAGACACCTATTGTATCCTAAAATTATCAAAGAAGTGAAAGTAAAGCCAAGCTGTAAAAATCAGAACAGTTAAAGCATACCACAGCTATTAACAGGCTCAGACTATCCCATAGGGAAACCCCTGGTGGGCCCTTGGATATGGTGGGCCCCATTCAGGGAGAGAGTCTGAGAAAAAGAGATAGAAAGCTAAGTGCAGAGTAGAAGAGTCATGTGCAGTATATGCAGCCTTGTACAGTAGCTGTAGAGTGGGTCCCAAGAGTTAACTCCACTGATAAGCCCCAAGAATACCCTTACTGGTGGACCCCAAGAACCAATACCACTGTTGGGTCCCAAGAACAACGTTACTGATGGACTTCACATACCACAGTCTGACACTGGGCATTAAAGTTCGATGCAACAGATCATAACTTCTAAGTTTACTTCATCTTGTCTTAAAAGGGTTGTCACTAAAATAAGCTGGAATGGGGCTAGAGTGAGGAACAAATTTAAAAAATCTTATACTTACCTACCTGACCCCTGCTGCTGCAGCTCTGGAGCTCTGCATGGATCCACAGCTCCAGACTTCCAGGTTCTTATCCAAACACACAGAAGAGGCTCATGCATTCACTACAGAGTGTGAGCCTCTCCCATGTTTCTAAACAAGAACCCAGTAGTGAAAAGAAGCAGATCCTGGGGAAACTTCAGAGTGGCAGCAGCAGGGGACAAGTACCGTAGGTAAGCATCACTTTTTTCTTTTTTCCCCACTCTAGCCCCATTTAAGAAGATTTTTTTCTCCACCAGACAGATATAGTCCTAACATTTATATCAGTTGATTTCCACATTGAGATACCTAGTGTAATCTAAGATTATCAAAGAAATCAAAGTAAAGCCGAGCCGTAAAACTCAGGAAGGTCTAAGCATACCACTGCTATTAAAGTTTAGGGAAACAGGTCATAGCTTTCAAATTGCATAAAAGCAAATGCAGATATTGGTAGATGCCATACCAGAAATCTTTAACATTTGATTAAAAAGGCTAAAAACTTTTACCCATATGAAAGCAACCATACTAACTACAGTTTGACAAATCCATGCTGAAGAAAATATTCTGTAAATCATGGAAACTTTGGGTGTTTGGTTGGATTACTATACTGTAGGTATGTAACTGCAAATATGTAACTAAACATACTTTCAGTGTCAGACTGGGGTGCCTGGGGCCCACCATACTTCCAACAATATGTAGTTTGGACAGCACAGAAAGTCCTCTTTATGGCACCACATCAAAACACCTCTTAATGCACCAGATCGCCTTATGGAGACAACCTCACCTCCATTTCTAAAACTCCAAAACAGATGCAATAGGCGTCAGCATAGGTGTTGTTTATGTAAAAAGAATCCCAGTACAACAATTAACAGCAACGTTTTGACTCAACACACTGATACCCTAACGCTTACATTATATGTAATGCTCGTATAATATGTATGCAGGCTTGGACTGGCCCACAGGGGAGATGGGGAAACCCCAGGTGGGACTTCAGGCATGCTGGCCCTCTGGGCTGCTTTCATGGGAGAAATTCGGGGACAAAAGGGGCAGAAGGCAAGAGACAGAGTGGTAGAGTCATGTACACTATGTAGAGTTATGTACAGTAGCTGTAGGGTGGGCCCTAACAATGAACGCCACTGGTGGAACCCCAAGAATGAACTCTATGGTGGGCCCCAAAACAGATGAAATAGGCGTCAGCATTGGTGTTGTTTATTTAAAAAGAATCCCAGCAAATAACAGCGATGTTTCGACTCAACACACTGAGTCTTTTTCAAGCTAATTTCACAGTACAATCACATCCTCTTTATACTACAAAAGGGTGGTATCTTACTATAATTTTAAACCAATCCTCAACAAGTGTATACTCCCAATTATGCAGCATATGTGAGACACACATTATTATCCAATAATATAGCTTATACATTGACAAACATATCAACTAACCATTAAAAAACAACTTCACATGATAAAGTCGAGCAGGATCCTCCTGCTTGTCTCTGCGCCGATCCCGGTGTCTCCTTGGTTTATTCATTGATATTAATAGGATTTAGATGAGTATAGGTAGATTATGATGGAGGTGCCAGGTGTATTGTAGGTACGGTGGAAGATATAGATATTTAGATATGCGTTCGCTGCTCGTGATGGTAGGGCAACGGACATGAGCATTAGTGCGCTGAAGTCACTGAGGCGGCGGACATACTTGTGGGCATTAGAAATGTGAAGTAACTGATTGCAGATGCCGAGGATACGCCGGGATTGGCGCGGAGGCAAGCAGGAGTATCCCGCTCAACTTGATCATCTGAAGTTGTTTTTTCATGTTTAGTTTATATATTCGTCAATGTTAAGTTATATTATTGGATAATAATGTGTGTCTCACATATGCTGCATAATTGGGATTATACACTTATTGGAGATTTGTTTAAAGTTATAGTAAGATACCACCCTTTTGCAAAATAAAGAGGATGTAATTGCACTGTGAAATTAGCTTGAACAAGACTCCGTGAGTTGAGTCGAAACATTGCTGTTATTTGTTGTACTGGGATTCTTTTTAAATAAACAACACCTATGCTGACGCCTATTGCATCTGTTTTGTGGCCCACCATAGAGTTCATTCTTGGGGTTCCACCAGTCGAGTCCATTGTTAGGGCCCACCCTACAACTACTGTACATAACTCTACACAGTGTGCATGACTCTTCCACTCTGTCTCTTGCCTACTGCTCCTTTTTTCCCACATTTCTCCCACGAAAGCAGCCCAGAGGTCCACCATGCCTTAAGGCCCACCTGGGGTTTCCCCATCTCCCCTGTGGGCCAGTCCAAGCCTGCATACATATTATACGAGCATTACATATAATGTAAGCATTAGGGTATGTTCACACGGCATTTTTGGATACGATTTTGTATCCGTGTTGCTGCATGTTTGGATCCGTGTTGGATACAGCAGGATCGCACCCTATACTTTATTACAGATCCGAAAAACGCAATGTAAACACGCATCGGCGATCACTCATGTGAACGCCAATACGTGTTTTACATTACGAGCAGTGAAAAATCACACTGGTCATTGTTAGATGCATGTTTGGGTCCGTCTAGATGGATCCAAACACACATCTGAAAGCGTTTGTTCACTCAGACCCAGAACGCCTTGTGAACATACCCTTACAGAACATTCTTTTATTCCCTTATAGTATATACTGTTAGTATTCATGTAGTAATAGTGGTAGGTATCCATATATATTAGAGTATTATATAATAATTAAATCATTATTAGAACTTCAATTGTCCATTTTTTATGTTATGTTTTTGAAATAACCTGTTTCCCCGAAAACAAGACAGTGTCTTAGATTCATTTTTGCTCCTAAGGATGCACTAGGTCTTATTTTCAGGGGATGTCTTATTTTTCCATGAATAAATTATAGCATGCTATACTATTGTGTGTGTATATATACAGTATCTTAAAGTTTAGAGTCACAAACCATAGGATATATGTATGTAAAGGACATTTTATGGCAGCTGCAGTAACTTATCTCAAAGGATGGCAAATCTGACATGCTGGGACTTGTAGAACTAGAAGTTCCAGCATGCCCCATCAGCGTGTGTGTGTCAGTATCATTGCTCTGTTCTCCCCCCTCTTCACTCTGTTACTTACATGTACTTTCTGTCTACTCTCCTTTGGATGTTCGGGGAGCTGTGGTGACATCACAGTCACATGACCTCCCTTCACAGGTCCTTCAACCCTCTAATGATTTCCGCTATGTCTTATTTTCGGGGGGTGCCTTATATTAGGGAATTCAACAAAATCTCTGCTATGTCTTCCTTTCAGGGGTATCTTATTTTCGGGGAAACACGGTATAGTACTTGTTGGTGTTTTTATCTGGTTCCATGGATCAGTATATTACTACTGCCTGTCAAAAAGAATGCTGTGTTTATTTATTTATTTATTTAGACAGCATCACTGGAAAGAAAATTAAAATGAGAGGTTTTTACAGAATAAATCCCTCTACATATTTTATTGTAAGAGTTAAATATGTTCATTCATAGTCACATGGATTACCAGAAATTGTTTCTTAAAGACAAATGACTACACAATTCTATAATATGTTGTAGACTATGATACTGCTATAGAAAGCCAAGAATGACTTGTTCTGTTATGTATATATTGGGTTTAATTGGGTTAATTGCAGATCCTATCTATATGGAAACAAAGCAGGGTAGTCAGAGAGAAAGACATTATCTCTTACACGTCCACCTACAGTAACACTTAGCTTGCTTCATGGGGAGAATATCTCTATACATATGGCACTTAATTTAACCTGTATGGGAGCACAGAGAAGCTTTGTGCCAATCTACTAGAAGCCCTCATAGACCCATTTTTTCACATCTAATCAGGCATGGCCTATGATGCTTTTCTACCCCAAAAGCATATAATCACTCTCACGCTCACTTTGGACATCTCAAACATCTGTGGAACGAAACAGGTGAAGTGATTAGGCTATTGGCAAACCCATTCCCCTAAATGGAGTGTTCTCTGCAGGTTGGTGACCCACAGAACCATTTCTCTGTTTTCTACAAGTTTTTGGACTGTTTTGGTCAATTTTGCATTTTGTCATTTGTCTACTTACCTATAGACAGTAGCTTGATCGGTGGGTGTCTAACAACCCAACCCACCAAAGTTACACAGGTAGTGCAGCTCATCAAGGATGGCATATCAGTGTGAGCTGTGGCAAGCTGTGTCTAGCTGTGTCTGTCAGCAGTGTCCTATGAGCTCATGAAGCCAGATACTACGTGAATAGTGGCCCAAGTTTTACACATGTGATCGTGAAGGTGGAGCCATAGGATAGAGCAACAATCACTAGCAGCAGAGCAACAACTACTCACCTTTGTATATATGAAGAAGATATAATTAGGATATAATACCATTCTCAAAGAGAAATTAGATGAAGCACCAAAGTCTTGTGTTATCAGCTCATATTTGTTTCATCTAACTCATCTTGTCTAAAGTAGGAAGTATCATGCTAAATCGTTAAAAAATATAAATCAAAACAGTGGGGGAAACATTATTGTGTTCATGAGTTTGGACGGTTCTTCTTACGCTGGTTTATTGATTGAATCCTGATTTTTTTTTCCTATCTCATATCCCCTCATCTACATCTCCAAACTCTTATCTATATATCTATTCGCGCACCTCTCATTATTCTGTTCTAATTACAATGAGACATCACACACATTGTCTCGCTTCTCTCCCTATCTGTAAGTAAACTTTGTGGCATCTATCAATTTTACCGACTCTCTGTTCAGCTCTCAATAGTTTTGAATAATTATTCTGATTTTAAATTTCATGATTTCTTTGCTGGGCCCCGTCTTTTTACCATATCTCCTTATTTCTACACTCTACAAAACAGCCTCCCATCACTACCTCCTTTCAACACCCTCATAATCACATCGCTAGCAACTTCCTCCACAATCCTGCATCCGTACTTTTCTTTTTTTCTTTCTATTCCCAAAATAGCGGATCACTCCACCACCTCACATCCTACCATGCGTTGGCTGCAGCAGAACAGACTGTGCCTCCTCAACTTCTACATTCATACATTTGGAAGTAACACAGCCTCTTGCAGGGTAATGTTAGCATGAAGGCACTTAGACTACTTGCTAGCCCCAATAAGGTACACACCACTGTCCGGCGCCTCCCAATTAACGATGGACATATAAACTAGGAGATCAGGCGACGAACTCCAAGTGTCGGCCAAATGGCTTGGAGCGAAGTTTTCAGGTGCAAGTATTTCCTTTATAATTTATATTCTGCGCTATATCCGAGTAATCTTATTATTTAATTTTGATATATGTTAGACAACACATTTAATACATGTTTTTAAAACTATGCTAAAGTACTATTACACCTATAGTAATAGTTTGAAAGAGCTGCATACTATTAATCTGTCATTTTGTTAAAGGGGTTCTCTTATCTTAGACCCCGACCATATTTTAATCACAAGTACAGCCACATAGGGAATCCTCAGCCCTACATCACTGCAAGGAAATTACATTACTGTGGGGGCATTTCGCCATGGAAGTTGATTAATTTTTCTTGTGCACATTTATGTACAACTCGTAAAAAGCGCAATTTTATTTTAGCAGTTACATATTAGCTATTACAAGTTCGTCTTTGTATTAGCATACTTGGATGCACCAGGTCACTGCCAGAGCGCGACTTGATCTAACTCAATCAAAGATAGGGAGCCAGAGGCTGAACTCTGGGGTCCTACCGCTTCCTCGGAACAAGAGAGAAGAGACTAGAAGAGAAGTGACCCTGCCGCCTTACTTATTGGCCCTAACTATCGGAATAACCAGAGAGGCCGGGGAACTACACTATATGATATCTGTACCATGTACCCAAATAGGGCTTTTAGGAAAAGGTTGTTGAGATAAGATAATTCATGTAATGGACTTTACTGATTGATTTTGGACTAAGTACCATCTGCAAAGTTCTGTTTCTTACCCTCTTTATGAAGGTCTTCAATAGTTACCAGCACCACACTCTCGCATCTCATATTTAGTCATACCTCCTTAATATAGATCTTTCCTCTCTCCATACTATACAAAGATCGCAATACTTGCATCTTCCAATGTTCTAATGTTCTCATAAAATACATAATGTTTTCCTCCCAGATCCGCCAAAGCTTAACCCCTAACTTTCTCCCATCTTCATCAAAAAAAAAAAAAAAAATGGATCAAAAACTCATAAAAAACCCCATGCACTATATGCAAAATGTCAATTGCATGACAAAATACACATCACTCTAAGTACGGATTTGAAGGCCAGGGCATGCGCCAAATATTTGTGATCTACACAATATGAAAAGCAAACACAGACGCATTCATAGTCTATTTTAATAGATGAATGTACTGCCCACCTGTTGTTGCATAACAACGAATACTTATAGATGTTAACACTTTCCCAAGATGCTTTAGAACAACAAAAGATCTTGGTGTTGAAAGTTATTTGCAAACAATCTTAAGCATTTGGATAGTGGTGATATCTGAACTTTGCTGAACTTAGGATCAATATCATGTTAACTTCTTTGATTTGCAACGCCACAGCTATTCCCACACTGCAAAACACCCAATACTGTTTAAGTCCCTGAAAAAAAAAAACAAAAAAAAATGCTCCACCTCACTGATTTACTCAGATACACCTGGACCTGCTCCCTATTAAAAAGAATACCACTGAATGAATTCATGCTGGTCACTTACCCTCCATAAGGAATCCAGTATATACTTATCTCTACGCACATGGGTGAAAGAGAAGAAAAGCTTTGCCATTAGGCAAGATCAACAACAAAAGTTCTGGAGTGGGGGGAGTTATAAACTCTGTACCAGCTAAAAGACGTCTAAACTAAAGCAGAGCACGTCGGCTCCTCGCAGAGGTTTACTGTCTGCATTCAAAGGCAGAAGTTTACTCGTTTAAAACACACTGGGCTACATCTCCAACTCCACACAGTGATGCTTATTGGCCAGTGGACATACATTGTTACACCACACGAAATCAAATTTCTTCTTTAAAGGAGACAAGAAATAACTAATAGTATCATATTCATCATCTAGCTCGGCTCCTCATTTTCCTAACACATATTTACTACTCCGCGTAGATTTTTTTGCTGCTCTAGTTTTTTTTTTTTTTTTTAGCTAACACGAGTAGCTCACACAATCCTGTTCTGAATGTTTATAGACCTCAGTAAGCGTGTTCCTCCAATTTCAGCACATTAAGTTGTATACTTCATTATCATATATAGCTTAACTTTTTTTAAATGCACAATTACGTACCAACACCCTGTCTGAATAAAATTGTGTCAGTGTATATATATATATATTTTAGTTAATATTATTTTATCATTTTTAATAACTTTAAATTTCATTTCAATATCTTATTCGATATCTTATCTATATATAAACTATCTCTTATTCACTAAGATACATACACTCACCTCACTACGGCCACTTTATACAGGTACAACATGTGCCCTAGTAAACGCGGTTGGACACCCACTTTTGCCTTGCAGACTGTCTCCAAGATTCTTCAGTGGCACATTGATTCAACCAAAGCGTGTAATGCTAAACTGATGTCAATTCGATTTTCAATTAAGGCCCATGGTTCACCAAGGGGCCCATACACCGCAACATAAGTGCCAAAGAAAGATTATGGTCCCCACTCCCATTGGAACATCTCCAACACCCACCTGCCTGTACCGTTGATACAAGGCACGGTTGGATCCATGCATCATTTTATTGTTATGTTGACTCGCCAAATTTAAATGACCCCTACCATCACGGGACAAGTCGCTAGAGAAGAATCAGTGACACCCTATAATCAGGACCCAATAGGCATAAAACGTATCTTTTTCCACAATCCTTTCTTACTGTCCAATTTCGATGAGCTTCGGGCAAATTGGCTAGCTCCTCCTCAGTTTCCTGTTCTTAGCTGAATGGCAAGTGGCACCCTCGCGATATGGTTTGGTATTCTTGCTACCCTGCTGTAGCCACATATGCCTCATTTTGTTCGTCCGCTTTACCGAAAGACCCCTGTGCGTTCAGAGATGCTCTTACTGCCTCCCCTTGGTCTGTTGTAACGGTGTGGCTATCTTGAAGATCAATGTTGCCTTTTCTATAAGCTCGAACCAGTCTGCCCTCATTTCTCCGTTGACTCCTGGCCACTCATCTCAACAGGCATTTCCCGCCCATAGAGGATCTGCATGCCTAACACTGGATGTTTTTTCTTATATTTCGGACCATATCTCTGTTAAAACCCTAAGAACGACTACGGCCTGTGCCAAATTCTTTATTAATCCATTCCATACATGTGGAAAATCACAATGGAGGATCAGCCTAGTTTCATGAAATTACTCAGATCAGGCACCTTCTGGTCCAACAACCCCACACATCCATAGATCTCAAGGCACTCAAATATCACCTTTCTTTTCCACTCATACTGATGCTCGGTCATTGAACTGCGGAGATTGTCTGACCATGCTAACATGCACTAAAATTGCACCCTGAGTAGTCTGACCGCCATGTCGGATTGGCACTTGATTGAGAAATTAAAGATGTTACCGAGCATGTTTGGACCAGGCTGTACCTATATTAAAGTGCGCACCGCACTTCGCAGTGTAAATAATTACTAAATATATACTATATATATCTATATATTTATATATTTGTTTAATGCAATGACTATAATACCTACTATTTTATATTATATATAATATTTAATATATATATATTATATTATCACTATAATATAGTATTAGACATATACATATATATATATATACACACCTCACAGTGTAGCAGAACTAAAAAGTAACTTAGGTCAATGCACACGTGTATCACCTTATCATGGCACAAAGAATATATCTTCTTACTTTCCTCAAATAGCACCCAAAAGTAGCTCATGACTTCTTCTGTGATTATCCTATATAATACCTAATATATCATCTTTACATACTTATATATTACTATATATATAACAACTAATATTTTTAATCATACATGAATGGGATTACATATCTGTCGCAGTTAAGCAATCTGTTAAGAGTTAAACTAAACCATATGTGCTGAATTGGAACGCAGCATAGAGACATTGAACTGGATCCACTTTTACGGTTGGTACACGATAGGTATTCTGGAGCTCCATGGCTCGACTTGCAATGATCCCACAGTACCTGCCCTGGAGGTTCGTGTTGCAACACAAGGAATGTTGGGGAGTGATTGTATTAGCAGCAACCAAGATGAGATCCATTCCTTAAGAATTGGTCCTCCATTAAGTTCTGAAATGCCTCGCTAAATTCTTATGAATTAGGGGAGGTCAGTCATGACAGTACCATGCTTAAAGTTTTGAGTTCTCATGCTCTCCCCCATAACTCACATCAAGTGTCTGCTACTCAATTCACAGCAGTGTAGTCGCAATAAATATGTTGCATGGGTACCTTGCTGGTAGAAATCCCACCCTTGCGTAGAAGTGGAATCCTCTTTCAGAACCAGGTTTAAACCACAATCACTAATATATGAAGCTCAATTCGTTTGCTTGGTGGTGTTCTTGCTGTTTCACACTACCTGTAAAACAACACTCGCTATCACATCCTTTTGTCCAATATGAATGTGAAAGCAGTAAAATCAATAACAGCAAAATTGCACTCTATGAGAAGGCCCACATGATGTGACGTATCAGAGAAAAGTTGCCCTTTTTACCCACATATCATTTTGAATGGATATTCAATTTTCTATCAGGGTAGCGTAACTACGGTCTCAGGATCTCATTTAGCAGAGACCTTTAGCAAGCTGCACGGGCGCTTCGGGGGCCACAATCTCCTCAAGCTCCCTACTTAGAACCACCCCGGTTCGTCTCGCTTCCACCCTGTTTCTAGTTGCGGTTCTAGTCCGCACCTTTAACAATAAAGTATCATTTTACGCCCGCCTACCTTAGGCAGTGATAACTTACTAGTACCGCACTCTTGTCCCGACGGAACTCTCGCCACGACCAGGAGCTGTGGAGGCGATCAACAGTACATCAACTGCACAATGGCGCTTTCCACTCATCACTCCCTACCTTTATAACAGTTCCGTCCAGATAATCCTCCCCTGAGCCCAGCATTGTGCAGGGAAGATTCTCTCTCCCAGATACATGCCTCGGCGGCTAACCCACCGACCCCCCGCCCCCTCCCCTCAGGACCTACGCACGGGATATTGTGTCATCAGAGACGCCATTCTCCCCATGACACGGTAACACTCGGCTGCTCGGAGCGTTGCTGGCCCGTCACCTCACCTCCAGGCCATACACTGATCAGCTTCGTCGACACTAGCTGCGCCGGCCGGTAGCCTGCTGTCAAACAAACTACTACTAGCAGCAAGGAGGTGGAAGACTGGACACTAGCAGGGAGAGTAAGTCACACAACTCCCCCTCCCCCGTAAATCCCTGTGCCTACTCGAATTATGATCACCGACTCAACAACCTAGCCCCATATATTTCTTCACACTCCCCCTGTTACGTCTTAGATGCACCCACCGCCCCCAATTACCCACAGCAACCCAACATGTCTCCCCAACCCAATGAAAACGCACCCCCCCTCCAATTCCTACAAAAATCCGTCCTCCCCCAAAACTTCAGCCCTTATCAACATGTTCCCCCACAGAAAACGGCACCCCACCCTTCCCAGTCTCAGCAAAAATAGCCCCTTTCCCCCAACAAAAAAAAAAGAGACCCCCCCCCCCCCCTTCCTCCTGCTACCCTCAAACTATGCCCCCATGTGCTCACCTCCACAACAGAACCCTCCCTCCACCCCTCCCCTGTCCCCAATCTAGCCCCCCTGGTCCCTCAAAACGGCCCCCCTCCCTCCTGTCCACACAAAACTAGTCCACCCCCTCTGTCCCTCCGATATTGGAGCAGGCCCATCCCTCCTCTGCTCCCCCAACTAGCCCCCCCTGGTCTCCTCCAAAAGAATCCCCCTCCCTCCCTGTCCCTCCACAACCAGGCCATCCCTGGGCACACACTCCTTAGTCCTTTAAAAAGCCCACCCCCTCCTCCTGTGCCTACCCGTTCCTCAAAACGGCCCCCCTTCACTCCCTCTGTGCTCCATAAAACCTCGTCCCCCATCCCTCCTCTCGTACTCTACTCAGCCCATCTCTCCGTCCTGTACCTCTAACTTCAGCCCCCTCTCTCCCTAAGTCCTCTAACTCAGCCCCCCCACACCCCACAACCCCAAAACGGCTCCCCCTTTCCCTCCCTACTCCTCTAACTCAGCCATCTCATCTCCCAAAACCGGGCCCTCCCTCCATCCCTGTCCCCTTGACTCAGTCTCCCTGTCCTCAAAACGGCGACCCTCCCTCCCACCTGGCCCCTTACCTCAAGCCGCCCCTAGTTCCGCACAAAGCCCACCCCCCGCCCTCCCTATCCCCTAACTCAGCCCTCTCTCCCTGTCCACAACTCGGCCCTCGCTCCACTGAATCACCCATTCCTTCCTGACCCCCAACTAACTCCCCTCTCATCTCTTCACCTGACCCCTCCTTTCCTAACACACCTCCTCACCTTCTAGACCAGCCCCTCCTCTTCCCAACTGTATTCCTCTCTCCCGATTCCAAAGGCTCTACCCTTACCAGCTTATATCCACATGACTGGATACCTGGGGCTATCCAGCAATCCAGGAAAGGTGAGTGTCACCATCTGCCCACGAGCAGGCAACCACCCTTTTTAGGATGCCCTGCGTGAACATTCACCCAGCTTTCCCATAGCTGCTGAATAATTTATCTAGTATTATGGGAAAGCCTGGGTCGACATCTCCTTCCACAGAGGCACTCAGGAAACTTGTGTCTACCTGTGGGGGATGGGGACACTCAGATTTCCTCTGGAGTGGGACACACTGCTGTTGGATGTCACCAGCCTTAATCCCAGATACGGGATAGATTAACTCAGCGTGGGTAAGTGGGTGGACCCAATCATATATCCACGCGTTGGCACCCAGTTTCCTGGGCGCCTGCTGTTTGGATGTCACCCAGCTTTCTCTTGCACTGGAATAGGCTACACTTCTTACATCCAGAAAGCTGTGGTGACATGGTACAGCACTGGGTCTAGGAAAGCTGGATGATTGTCTCCCTATTTGTTGGGTTCTTCGTTTTTGTTTAACAGATTCCTCATTCGGACCTACGTCGGAATTTGGTGGACTAGCTTCAGATGGAGTAAGAGTCTATTCTTAATAAAATGGTTAAACGGAGGGCTGTTGATGTAGGGGAGTGTTTAATTTAAATAAAGGTGTTTTTGTCTGTTTACTGTGTGTTTTTTTTTTCATTTATTTCAGTGATAGTAATAGGCGGTATCTGGATTGGATCACCTCTCACCATTACTATTCGCCGCGGGCTCTTTAGAGTCAGCCAGTGGTGTTTTTTGTCACACCATGGCTGCACTAACCACTGTGTCCTCTTTACCCCAGTATCCCAACGCAAAAGGGGTACTGGGAGAAGCCGGTTAACCATCAGAGGTGGAACCCTTAATGTGCAAGGTCCGCTTCTGGAGCAAGCTCGCCAGGCCTGTGTATTTATAGATGTGTGGAAAGTTTACTAGTATCGATCATTCTGCCTTTGCATAGTATAACAGGCTGCACTGTTGGTTTATACCCTGTGGTTATGGAACATTGGGGGGACCCACACCGTCATTTTTTTTCTGAAAAATGTATTATCTATTTTAGTGAGAATCCTGCTCACATGGGGCATCACTTGTAATGTTTACAGGAGTAGTGGCCCACTCTGTGGATTCTCATTAAAATAATTGATTACTAAAAAATAAAAAAAAACTAATGTTTGGGTCCCCCCTATTACCATAACAAGCCAGGTGTAAACCAACAGCGCTGCAGCCCTAATAATTATCCCAGATAATTGGGAATGGTCTCACTTCTTTACTGAGGCCTTCCCTACATTTTAGGAGTACACAGCGCATACACCCTCAGATGTCAGACCTCACATTAGAGGGTCTTCTTCTGGTTGGTTACTGGCTCTTCCTGCGTACTCCCTGGACTTCTACACATGTGCTGGTATTGGTTAAATCAGTGACACGGGATTAGTAGTCGGCCTTGGCTCGGTGACAAAACAACTGCACACTGGTGGAACACCAAGATACCGTGCGGCTAGTAATAAAGGTCTCTTCTGGCACAGGACACACTACTATTAACCTATCAAAGGAAAATGGAAAGAAGAAAAAATAAACAAGAACACATATATAAAACAAGCAGTATTTTTATAATCACTACCCTGACTCACCGGCCTCGATGAACATGTTCGTGTAGAAATAGATGTACGCTGGTCCGACATAAGTCTAACAAAATCCAATCAGTGAATTAAAACTCCATCCTGCCACCTCTGAAGGTCACTGGATGGGGCTGAATCATTCTGGGGGTGCTGGGGACCTGTTTTTTAGACAGGCAAGGGCCGAACCACATTCTCCATGGGAGGGATTGGTCTTCTGTCTCCCACCAGGAAGATTGTGCATGTAAAGCTTGTGGCCTTTTTCCTTCTCCTACTCATCCCCCTGTGGCCTAGAGCCCACATGAAATTCAAATACACTCACCTACATCTCAACTCTAAAACCCCTGCCACTGACTGTTGCCGCATACCCAACGTACTCCCACCTCATCACCACATGTGGAGTTTGTACAGAGGTTTAATTGGGGACATTGGTATAAGGGAGTTTGATGGAAATAAATACAAAGTTCTAAAAATATTTGTGTGGTTTATATTCATGCAGGGATCGACAAGGACTGGGAGAAGTGGTACAATGGCGATATGGATGGACTTGGAGAAAGGATCGGACTACCTGTAGTAGAACATGGTCACCTGGTGAGTTCATTAAATTGTATCTGGTCTGTCATCTACCTTATATGTCTGCAGCGAGACCATGTTTGTACACTGGAATACACCCCATCTGGTGCATGTATAGATGACAGGAATACCTTGTTATGGTGATGTTGATCAAATGTCAATAGATTTCAGGATACTGTATTGGCTGTTTTATTCAGCTCAACATTATGTGTGGTGATTGTATGGGTCGTGGTTGTGATGGTATATTCTGTACTATTGTAGTGGTGTATTATGATAGTCATCGTGTGATCTGTAATTATTCATAGTCTACTAATTTCTGTGGTTCGCGTGACTCTGTGTTCATGGTGTTGGTGTATTATTCATCGTTTCTATGTGCTTTCGGTCGCGAAATTTTTTTGGGGGGGGGATTTTTTTTCCTACTCAATAGGAGATTGCTGGTCTGGAACTTTATTCGTCTCTGATATAGCGTATTCAGTGAAAAAAATTAGTCTCTGGTGAGTCTTGTGTGTGGTTAGTAAAGAACAGGGATATTCTGCCTCCTTTTCATACAGCTGGTATTATTGTGGTACTGAAGGACTATTTATATAAGCGATAATATATCCACAGTAACCTTGTCTTAAGCTATTTGTATGCATTTCTATGATTACTCCATAGCATTATTTCTATATAATTACATATTTACCAGACACTCCCTAACGTGGCCGCCGCGGTCTGTGTTGGCGCTGGGTACTTTGGTGGGGCAGAGCATGATTTTTATTTCGGTCGGGGCAGTGGTTAGAAGGCGTTGTCCCACTCCCCCTGGGTTAATGATCGTAATTTGTTTGGGTGCTCCAGTAGAGGTGCCTGCGGGGCCTGATGTGTATAGTAATTGTTGTTTAGGAGTGCGCCAGTGGCGTGGTTACATATCGCTCACCTATTTATATATCTATATGTTTGGAGGTCATAGGTTATGGTTAATGTTGGTCATTGGTATAGTGGTTTTCGTTTGGTTAGAATATGATTGGTGATATGCTATGGTGAGTGAGGTATTTAGCCCTTGTATTATCTACAATTTTCTAACTGCATGTCTGGTAGATGTTTCGTGGTACGGGGAGTGTGTGTGTGATGTGGGGGGGGGGGGAATCTCAAAATGTTTGCTTTGGGGCCTGGCTTCTCCTAGTTACGCCCATTGTTTCACTTATAATTATGTAAATGGAAGCCTTTTCTGTCAATGCAACTTTTTGGCAGATAGTGCGTGACTGGCTTACATGAGCACCTCATTCTGCTGTAGTGGTCAATTTCTTCACTGTAGCATGTCAGTTCACCCTTGCACACCTTCAATGCCGACGTTTATCATAGTGCTCCACAGTTTCGATTTCACTTATTCACCCAAAATTTTGTCTCACTTATATTAATAGATTTTTGATAGCACAGCCGCTCAGCGAAATCAGGTCATTCTCCTGCATCAGTTTTATGGATAATGCTGCATTCATCTATCGCCCTCAAACCGTCCATCTTTTTGCAACTCCAATAAAATAGCAACCCTGTTACCATTGGACATACATACCTTGAGATCCTATCAATAAATATGCAGCTAGCTTATCACATACCCTATACGCACATCACAACCTTCATGAGCTGCGCACTGTTTCCCACGTGTTGTTGTCAAAAAGTTAGGGAATACGTGGTCATCAAATAAAATGTGAAATTCAACATCTGGTATATGTTATAATAACTTGTTTCTTACTCCAAGGTCCGTAAATCGCTTACAATGCTCCAGTATAACTTGAAGTTTGCAAGTGCTCCAAGTTCTCATTATTGTTAGTAATGATAAATCTCTTCAATGATTTGTTTTGTCTCAAGATATGTAGTTACACTGAAGCTGTATGACATGGTTGGCTTTGACATCTGGATGACAAGGGAATACCTTTCTTGTATATTAATCAACAACTCTCAACTCTGCTTTACCAGCATCCTCTTCCAAATCAGCCGATCCAGCTGTGGGAAATACTCGCAATTCATCCTTGCACAATTGTTTTTTAATCTTATAACAGTGGGAATGATAGGGAGTTGCAGTTTCAACAGCTTATGGAGCGCACCGCACAGTTTGAGGTGCTGTCTTACACCCTTTCTACATCCCTAATACGCCTAAAATCAATGACTTTGCATTCACCATACAGTGTTACACATACTCATTAACATAGAATTGCTTCAAAATCTCTCTGTCTTGGATTCAGAGAAACTTTCATAACTTAGCTATTCCTATAATAATTTGGGTTTTAGGACTTTTATACAGATGGTGTTTTAAACCAAGACTCTCTAAGTATGCACTTGCAGCAGACGAAAAAAACGCAACATATATTTGCCTCCAATTATGCATAATATAACACACAGTATTCTCCTGGAATGCCGATCAGGTTTTAGGGATTCAACGCAAGTCCTATCCACATATCAATCTTATAACTGCCGACACCTGATGTTCCCCAAGTTTTGAGAGAGGCCAACATTAATAACACGTATCAATGTTTAATCCTAATCCAAAAAACTCAAACCTTGAACAACCATTATATATACTATATTATTCCTGAATGAAGTTAACTCTTTTTAACCTCACAACATAATCCTTGAGACCCTTGTGAGAGTGGATACAGAGCCAAATTTGTTCAAGCTGATCACTCATAACACTGAAGCTCAGACATCTATTCTCAATCTACTTGTCATTGCATTGAGTTTGTGAAAATTTTCTTAACGCTCACTATGGTAGATTGAGATGCTCTCTTATAGGGTGAGGTAAGGCGTGGGCGTAAAATTTAATGCAATGGTATTTTGCGTGTCTGAGAGCCATCGCATGTTTTATTTTGATGTCGATAGTCCTGTTACCTTAACAAAGACCCTAGAGCGGCCACTAACCTTGTGAAAACCTGACCATCTAACAAGCTCGATTCCATCCCTTGTTCCCCAATTAAAGACACACAATGTGACCTTGCGTTGGATTAATTTGGCACACAGAGCTAGCCATTTTTTTACACAATAACACAAATCATTAAAGCAGCAATCAGGATAAGGTAAATGATGGGATCCCCAAATTAATCCATTCTATCGCTATACAAGAATCCCGTTAGCTCTATTCGGGGCTGAGGGTCGTGGCAGATCCATCGAGATTGCGATAACGTATACACTTCCGGGGTCTTACGGAAGAACATCACACCCTTTTTCACGTTTCTTGCCCTCCGCAGCCTTCAACCCCCCGGCTTCACGGGTAAACCAAACAAGCCTTAGACGGGCTTATACATCCAGTAAACTGCTCCCAAGGCCTGATGCCTGCGAGAGCTCAACCTTCGCCAGGCGATTCGCATCACCAATTTGGAGCCAAGCTGAGCCTGACTCTCAACCAAATCTACTTCTCGACTCCAAGGACCCAACCCAGCCACTGCCTCACTGACGACTATATCTGCTCATTCAACGGTACGACGCTCGTCGCACCTCCGCGGGACAACTCCACTTCACTAAACAACAATATCCTTTGATGTCCACACGAGTCCCACCACCCTCGCTGTCTATACCGCCCTTAAGGCAAGCGCGAAGGGTGGGAAACTGAGCTTCACTGCTCTTTCCTTGCGCCATGACGAATTCATAAATTCCGCGACGTAGACGGGGCGCAAGCCTTTATAATGATGCTTGCCTTGCCGCACGCCGCACTCAAATCTCCTCCCCTGCGGTCCCACCTATCGGCTCGGCGCCACGTGTACATCAGGCGGCCCTTCCACTATTTAAAGGGACTGCGCCCCCAATGTCCGGCCCGACGGACATTTAGGATAGAATTGTAGGCTTAATGCTATTATCTAAATTAAGTTTGATTTCATTGAATTTTATTCATGATTTTGGAGAAGGTAGTTAATGATTATTTTCTTGTTTCATGGTTATGACATAAAATATTTTATTTGTAAGGTTTAAAATAGTTGCTTTTGTGTTAATAAGATATATAGTGAAAATTAATGGGCCACATGTATGAAAATGTCGATAGGTCTCAATCTCTAGACTTAGTGCCCTTAGCAAACTTCTAGTTCATGAGCACCCGCTTTCATTGCATATATGGTCCAGAAGATGACAAGGGCCACTGTGATTGGGTGTAGATGGGCAAAACAATGGAATTAGTGACCTAGACAGATTTTTCTTCCATTGTGACCCAATATATAATTATTATTGATACAAGATAAAAGGGTCTCTCATGGATTACCTTGAGTCGGTGTTTTATTGTGAGTCGGAAGGTCATTATCAATATTAATAAATCAGCTTAAATGGGTTTTGCATAACATTAATGAGACGTAGGGATCTCTCCAAATGGGTATCTTATTCACTTATTGTTAATATATGTCATCAGAACAAAAGTGAAGACTCTGCGAGCTACAGCTATGACATTACATATGCCCTTGTGCTTCTACTGACAGTTTACATCTAGACACGACCAGGAGCTGTGACAGGAGCTGATCTGGGCGCTTTGCGTTGTTTGCTCTTATGATGGCAGGAACATGAACGCGCTTTAGAAGGGCGAGCTGGGCGAGAAAGATCCTGTGTAATTTTGTATAGCAGAATCTACTGGTTGTAATATGTAATTATCAGAGTAAGCAGACGCTCCCTGCTCGTCCCCCTCCCTTTCCCCCTTTCTGCCGTGCTCCGTTCCTTAAGATGGATTAATGAAGGCTGCCTGACTGAGCATTATTTCTTCCTGAGTCAAATCAGAGGGAGAAATAAAAAGCATATTAGCTTGTGGCCACATACCGTTACTCTCTGTGGATAACGCAACAATGTCTTGCTTACAACTACAGGACGGGGGGGATCTGAGAAGATCAGATGAACATGATGGGACGGTGAAGTGTTGACTCAACAGAGGACGGTACTTAATTTTTGTAAACCACAGATAAAACGCCCTCTAAGAGATGGAAGTGCAGTCAGCTGTTAGGTAAGGCAAACTACATCTTGACAAACCCCATTTAATAGAATTTTTATCACATTCTTATTATTTCGAAAAACGGTCTTCAATCAAACTTCTTATAAAAGAAAGTAGAGATTTATTCACAGTCCTCAAAGACTTATAATATTACAAGTTACGCATATACATAAAAATACATAAACCGCCTATTATATGCATTCTCTTGTATTCCCCTTTAATGAATGTTTGTGTAATGAACTAGTGTTAGAGGATACCTGTGTTACTTCCAGAATAGGCATCAGTGGCTTCAATACCACATGTTGTCTGACCTTCTGCAAGGTTTGTTGGCTCCGCCCCTGGCTTCCCCACACCCCCACATTATATGCATTTCTTCATGTAGGTGTGACTCTAAAATGTTAGAATACCATTTGGGGAATACAATTAAATATACCATGCTCAGCCCTCTATTCAACAACACCTTATCGATGTCATTGGATGATAACTCCCTAACCAGTTCTGATCAGCCTTGACCATACTACTAGTCATTCAAAATAGCAATGCAAGCAACTTTATTTATACCTATGAATCCATGTGTGTGCAAGTGTTGTATTTGACCTTGTGCGTATTAGAAAGAAATGAACTGTTTATTGACCATATATTATAACTGCTGTCCAAATTATCTTTTAACATTTTGCATTTTTTCTTTGTATCATTTTAGGTTTTTGATCATTATGTCTATCAGTCTTTTCCCCCACATTTTTAGACCCACCAGATGACTTAACCATTTGATCACCTGTTCACTTCAATAGTACACCAACATTGTTCTGTATGTCAATGTATAGCTGACTGAAGGTATAAGCAAAAGGCAAACCTGAGGGTCTTTATTAGGTTTGTGTGAAGAAAACCAATCAATAGTGTTGCTATAAAAAATCAGAGAGAAGCTTTTTGGATTTATTCCTTGGAGTCCTCCTCACCTACAGGGTTAAATTACAATTTAAATCTCAAACCCTTCCTATGAGTTATGTGAGTTTTTAGAATGTTGATATATTTAATAAGTTTATGTTCAGTTTTAAAATTAATATTGTGGTCTTGTCTGGTTTATGTGATAATATTTCCTGTTGATGTTGCCATGTGAAATAGAATAATATGTTTTGTGTTTGAATTCACATATTTAGGTCTTTAAAGGGAACCTGTCACGTGCAATTCAATTTTAAACTAACTATATAATCATTATGTCCACCATATTTCATTACCCTCTGCGCTTTCAGACCATTTTTGCAAACTGGTTGTACTATAATAAGCTCCCACATGTTTCCTGCCCTGTATGTAAATGAATAAATATGAGTACAATGTACAATCTTGTCCTGTGATGAGTCCAATGTATTCCTCTCTTGTCTTTGTTGCTATGCCCTCTTTACTGGCTTGTCCATCATCTTGGTTCCTCCCTCCGGCTCTAAAATCCCACGCATGCGCTGTACGAATGTAGCCAGTGCTTGCCCAGTAAACAGTGATGATCCAGCCTGAGGACAGCAGAGCAGAATTATGAATAGTACGCCTGCGGAGGGTGAAGCACTAATTGCGCAGGTACGAGATCTCTAGCGAGAGTAGGATAATTTCAAGGCGGTGAGATAGATTACTTGATCAGAAGGAAGGAGGGGATTTAAAGATGGGCAGGACTTTTATCTGATGTCAGAATAATAATTAATAAACTGGGAGCAATATTACAAAGTCTTGGTGGATACTTGGTGGGTGTAGAAGAGAAATAAAACCGGTTCCAGAAACAACTTGTAAACAGGTAAGAAGAAGTTAACTTGGTTTATGGTGCATTTTGCATGTGACAGGTTCCCTTTATTAGAGACCTCGGTGCATTACCAAGTATGCTTGAAAAAGAATGTACTTTCAAAATCTTGCAGGTCAGCATGTATGTGCTGAAGGCTCTATATTTATATATGGATGTATAATATCTGGACATGGGATATTTTTTAAATTTATTTCTGTGGTTATAGCTTAATAAGCTTCCACTTTAAAGTTCAATGTTCAATATTAGTAAAGATATTTTTGCACTTAATATAGCCATGCTATTTGTCTAGCAGAAAACCAGTCAACACACTACAACAGCAGTGTGGGGTCACCAATAGGGTGACAGAGAAATCACCCTCTCTTGTCTAACCATGCAGATGCTGTGGTTGATATCTGAAGAGTTAATTAGCAGCATTCATAGCTATTTTTGACCTTACTTTAATATACAACTGAAAGCTGCTTTGGATGGTGTGGACACATCTCCTGCACCCCCAACATTCCTGCAGCATGCATTTGTGGTGTTTGGCACTAACTACATAGCACCAGTGGCATAAATATACAGCAAATGGTGCCAAGAGGTTAAAAAAGACAATTCCTGTCCATATGCTTTATAAGAGCATAAACCATCTCGGGTGTACACAGTCAACCATCCATGATAATTGAATGCCATATAATACTATTGCAGGGAAATGTATGGCCAGAGAAGTCAGACCCATGTTCATGAGGTTATTTACATCAGAGGAATACAGGTCACCATGATATGATGCAGAAACAATGCAATGTAGTAAGCATTTATAGTAGAGCTGTATGCTCTATACCGTTGATGTGTAATAGGTTATTATATGTTATTAAGGTTACAATGTAATGGTTCCACTTCTAGATAGTCATTTTATCTGCTGTATAATATCTCGCAATTAAATCCCATTAAGGTTTAATGGTTAATCTGCTGAAAATATAGTTAATGGTCATTTAATTTACAGTTCACAGCAATTTAAACTATCACTTAAAGCATCATCTATTAGCAGGTAAAGATTTAGTGTCTCAAAGGTGAATAATCTGTGCTTTGAAAACTGCCTTAAATCTTGTGGCCTTTGTTTCTCTATCAATTAAATAGAAGTGTTACACAAATTAGACTGATACTGGTTTAAACAAATGTGTAAAAAAAATCAGGTTCAGGACATCCCACACCTGAATTTGTTCATTCTGTCCCTAGCCTTAACCCTAACCCTAACTATAATTGTAACCCTAATGCTAATTTGCAAGGAAATGTGTCCAGCGTCCTCCGAAATTGCAACTACTTTATTCCATGTTAGAGACAAAAAACAGAGTCCAACAGACTGTAGCTAACGCGTTTCAGGTCTCATGGACCCTTAATCATAGCATGAATAATGCTAATTTAGGATTAGGGTGTCACGGTACCCTCCGCTCCTCGGCCTGCGGGCACACCCGTGGCCGCCCCCCCCGGGCGACCACCGGGGTCGGGTGCCGCCACTGGCCGCGGGGCGAGCCGGGGGTCCGCGCCTGCAGGGGACTCACCTGACCCCGCTCCTGTGCCGTCCGCGCCCTCTGCCGGCCGAGGCGCGCGTGCCCGTGTCCTAAAGCGTGCGCGCGCTCGTTCTCGAGGGTTTAAAGGGCCAGCGCCCCGATAATTGGCTAATTGCCAGGCGCTTCCCCTACTTAAGGTCACGTCCCACAATCACTCCTTGCTGGATCTATGTTGCCTCGTGCCTTAGCTAAAGCGTTTCCTAAAGTGTATTCTCGCCCTACCGTGTACCAGACCTCTTGCTACGTTTCTCGACTCCGAACCTCTGCCGCCTGCCCTGACCTTCCTGCCTGCCCACGACTACGATTCTCGGACTACGACTCTGTACCACGCTGCACCTCGGCCGCCATCGCAAGCAAGTCACGTCAGGGGGGACGACCTGGTAGCCTCACGCCGCAGCAAGTCCATCCCGCTTTGCGGCGGGCTCTGGTGAAAACCGGGGGCTACTTAGATTCCGTTCCCTGGCGTGGCTTAGCTATCATCGCTTGCGGTGGTCCAGAGGGTCCACCGCCCAGCCGTTACATAGGGTTTTTAGGTAAACTTAACTCTCCATGGTATTTCCAGGTCTACCCCCTCCACACCACCACGCCATTGCTACAACTCTATATTCACTTATGACCGAATGTGCTGTGGGACTGGAACAATAGTGTTGCTGCACCCAGAAGTGCCATAAAGAGGTAACAAACTAAAATAGGCCTTAAAATCCTAACCCCAAGTTTGGGTTATTGTTATGGCAAAAGATAATTTTTTTGGGCTAATTCATTTATGGACGTTCTAAATTGAAACAAATTACTATTAAAACATATTCATCCCTTTTAATTGTTATTTATACCAACTTCCTGCTGCAATTCCAGAAATTCCAAAAGTCTAGCCTAAAAAAATTAATCAAATAAATTGAATCACGAGATATTCCTAATACAAAAATATACGTTTGGCACATTTTTTTTTTACACAACAGTCCAATAATCCAAATTATTAAAAAGCCTAATAACTGAGGTTCCTTTAATGGATGAACAGTAGAGAATTACAGTATATAAATTTGACGTGACATGTAGTTTTACTGCATATAAGGAATTTTGCTGTACATTCATGTTCCTAAAAGCAATGTTGTTTCACTGGCAATGGCAGCAATTTGTCATGTTTAATTCATGTTCACTCCTTGATAAAAGTGTGAAGTTTACCGTCAGTAAGGTTGCTGTTATATTAACAACAAAAGTGCTTTCACAGAAGTCAGTTATTCTCTCCATATATACACATTTTCCATCTGGGTCAGAGACACTGTGAGTGTTATTTTTTGGGTGGGGGAATGTTCTGCATACCTGAACTGTAGATACATATTTAAAGAAGATATTGTTGGAGAAATGATAAACAAGTTGAGCATAAAACTTCACAAAATTTACTCCATATTGATTCATGTTGCTAAACAGTTTTTATTTCTTGTTTCAAAAAGTATTTTGCTGTTTTTAGATGAGGAAAATAAATTCTGCAGAAAGATGATGGAATGAATCATAGACTTTGTAAATTTTGCATCTATATGTTTAGATATAGTTTGCATCTGTGATCCAATGTTTCTAAATCCTCAAGCATGTAGATGGACAACTTGACTTTTTTTTAAAGAGAAGCAAGTAGCAATCTTTCATAGTGTGCTTTATATAAAAAATATTATTTGATTGAATAAGTAAATTTTTTCAAATATGGATCTGATTAGCAAGTAACATTTTGTCTAGATAATTTAACTAATTAACATTTTTAATATTTTAATAGTTTTAACTAAGGAGTGATCCCCCAGGTTTTTGTCAATAAAAGAGAATCCTGAGAGTCACACCCTGGGAGACCTCATAAAGACCAGCTCAGTGGATTCTGTTTTCTGTCTCTCATTGTCCTGGTGGGGTCCCAATCAATAAAAGTTTCTTCTTCCCTAATGGAAAACTTAAAGGGGTTTTGCCACGAAGTAAAATTGACGTGGGAAGATTGAAAATTGAATAATAAACATTTTCACCATTGATCATTATTAAAAATTCTGCACCGTTTTTATTTTAGCTTCTCCTTTAGTGATCCATTGTTTACAGCTCATCTGCAGGGGATACGACCAGGGCTGAGAGCTCCTCAATCCTGGTAGCACATGCTCAGACATCACCTCTCCTCTCAGGTAGCTACGGAGTGTTCAAACCCCGGGTGCTGTCATTCTACTCCTGTCCTTTGGACTAGTTAGTAATAAGTCAAACAGTGCAAATAAAAAAAAGAAACCTCAATGAGGTCTGTGTATTGATAAAGAGAAAAAAAAATCCACAGCTTTGGTTCCTGCAGGGATTTGAACCGAGGACCCTTGTGCTGTAAAGCAAAAATGCAGGAGTTATGAAATGAGATCATGGCAAAACCCTGGATGCAGGAGGTATGAAATGAGATCATGGCAAAACCCTTTTAAGCTAATCAATAATTTCAACACCATGAAATTTCCTACCACAATCTAAGAACTGTACAAAAACATTAACATACCAAAAGTACTATGTAGTATTTTTGGGCTTTATTACTTTATTGTCATCTACATGTCGAAATAGAATACTGTGTGTAAGCAGACCATTGATCTTTGTAACCACATTTATTGTTTGTAGGTACTAATTAAGGTATGTACTGTCAGGTATGTAAAAAATCTGGATTAATTTTTTTTTATCTTTTAGGAGGAACACAACTTACTCTTGCAGCTATTTTTTTGGACATTACATGGGCCACCAATTTATTTCAAAAGGCACTGAGAAATGCTTTATTTCCTCTGCTGCAGGGCAGTCTGCTCACATATAAAGAGACCCAGGATGAAGCCAGTGTGCCCCTCATTGCCAGGGAACCCCAATCTGAGCTACATAAGGACAACAGACTTTAAGAAATATCCCCAGTCCCTCCTCTTCTTTCCTTTAGGTAACCACCTAACCTGCGACTAATTATTATCCGGACAGCCCCAACATTAAATGGTACTTCATCCCTGCCTGCTAAAAAGGGGCAAGATCTGAAGGTAGACCAAAGCCGCTCACAGTGTACCTGTCCCACGGTCACAGCAGGTACACAGAATTTAGGGTACATTTTTCTGCAGGACTTCCAACGTGATGTATCTGGTTATGTTGGTATGATGTCCCACCACAGGCCTCTATGTGGGGGAAACGGCAGAGATTTAGTCAGCGCTTGAAATCCGATTCACTTTTAATAACAGCAGGACAGATCTTCCACTGACAGCGCATTTCTCTGTAGAGAACCACTCACTTGAATATTTGTGGGTTGTGGTTTTAATGGAACATTTCAGGACACAGAGGAAGAGGAAGGAATGGAAATATAAGCTAATGCAAAAATGTTAAAATTTGCAATATGGGCTCAATATTCATGCTAGCTTCATGTTACAATATGTGCGAACTGTGGAGGCCACAAATCACCACCTGATTGCAAACAAATAACAGCAAGAATTATTGATCCCTCCATCACGCCTGACAAGTTTCCAGATTGTTTATTTCTGACCTGTTGTAAATAACTTATCTGCTTACATTGTATTTTGTCATTTTTAGAGATTTTTAAATTCTGTGAAGACCCCTGTCTTATGTGTTTAAAAAGTCTGTTAATTTTCAGTTTCTTGTATAACATCATGTCTGCTGAAGAGAGCTAGTACTCTGGAAAGCTTACCATCAGATATACTCAGCCTCTAAAAGGTATCACCTGATTTCTTCTCTCATATACCACTTTCTATGGCTAACACGTTACAATACAGTAGTACCTTGACTTCAGAGCGTCTTGACGTAAGAGTTTTTTAGATAAGAGCCGTCACTTCCTTCATTGTTTTGCTTTGAGTTAAGAGTGAATATTTGAGTTAAGAGTGAAGGAGAGCAGGCATGCATTGCAGCAGCTCCTGCTCAAAAACTCCTAATCTATAGCCATCCGTGAATTTTAAACAAGCAATCTGCTCTGCAAACCATCTGCCTTTACAGCAACATTGTGTGAAGGGAAAAAAATGGAGAATAGATAAATGCCTCAGTACAATAAAGTAACATTTATTTTCTTTTTTTGAAAAACTGTAAAAGTATTTTAAAAAGTTTTCACTTTTAATAAAAAATATTACTGTAGGTATTAAAGGGTTTTGCCATATTACTACCCTCCTCATTAGACATTTAGCTACTATAATCACCAAACACTATTACTGTGGGTAGTGACTGGGTTGTAAAAGGCCCCACTACTTATCACCCATCTAACAGCTTGGAGGCAGCATTGACATTAACCATGAAATTTTAGAGGCTAATTAGTTGGGATGAAAGTTATAACCAATCGAGGCCACATATGACATGTGTCAGCTATATTTTCACGGGTTTTCTCACCATGCTGTTTTACAGAACCACAGCCAGCTTCAGGCTTCCACTTCCTGGTTAGGCTGTGGGTGGTTTTTAAGCAATGAATGGCATATCAGCTCTGCTGTTCCTAACTATTCCTGTTACAGTAATATGACTGCAGGAGGTTTGTAAACTGTAGTTCACAAGGCTACAGAGCTCTAAATGGTTAAAGCTTGTCAATAAGTAATGTAAATGAACTTTCAAGATAAGGAATAGAGCGGGGAGTGAGTCATCAACCATTGCTTCAGATTGTAAAAGCAGACAGAGGTGGCTGGTAACTAGGAAAGATTGTGTGCAAAGCAGGAGATAAGATCTGCTCCTAACTCTGAAGAGAAGCAAAATGAGAACCGCAATGTATTTATTAGTCTTCATTTAGCTTTGCCTACATATTTAAAGCAAATCAATGAAATGGGAATATCCCTTTAACAGCTGCCCCCTGCTTAAAATAGGTTTAACTGCTGAGCCTTCCCCATAACCTAAATCAGTCATCAGATGTTGGGGAGGGGTTAAAAATATGAGCAAAATTTCTAACTGGACCCTCCTGGTTCACAAAGCACAATTTAGAATATTGGTGTCTATGTGGCAGAGGAACCCTTGGTCTGTTTACTGCATCTTTAGATTCTGGACTCATGACTTTGAGTGTGTAACGTAGTGCCTAATTTATTTATAAATGGACACTGATTAAGCATGTTTTTACATGGTTTTATATATTTGTATATTAATTCTTCCATCCTGTTTTTTCCTCTCAAGGGGCAAATAAGCACATGCCTATTTTGTCTGTTTCAAAAAAATTCAATTGATTTAATATTGGTCACTTTGACCATTAGTATCAATGTTTCAGAAGTGATTTCTATCTAACATAAGCTCACCAGGAGAAATTATTCTGAAGACCTTCTGTCCAGCTTTACAGAACATGTGATTGTTTTCTTTAGTTGTATTGTACATTCTGTTTTTATCAATGTTCACAAGTTGTATAAGCAGTACAGATTAAACCGCTGTATTCTGTGCATTAACCCAACAAGTGTAATTAACCCCATGCTATTGGGGTCACTTGATAGCGTTAGGGCCTGAAGCCAACAAAGATTTCTGTGGTGGCTGGTGAAGCAGTCTTCTATGTGAAGTACCAACAAATAGTATTCTGTAAAAGAAAACCGTAATATACCTATTTATTTTGTGTTAAATTTATTTTGCAGGCACTATACAGTATATGCGTGCTGATAAAAAAAAGTGTTGGGAATCCCCTATTAGATTAGATATAATGTTGGAAATCAGGGTACATTTAATTAAATTAACAGCTTGCTGCATTGCAATTCATTTCTATCGCCACCAAGGAACATTTATTAAACTCTTCTTACTTCATTTTAATTAGTAAAAAAAAATAAACTGATTACATCTCCAGGAATAAATATTCCTCATTATCAGATTGCTCTCAGTCATTTTCCGATACAAGCTGTGTGGTTTTAATAGAGTGTGAAATTTAAACATTGGAAACTCTAATAATGAGGCTTATTGAGGCTCCAGGCAGTAGAATTTGGGGGGGGGCAAAGTTTGACTGTAAATCTCATGGGAACTATTAAATAAAATGCCGCTTTCTCACAGCTAGTGATTAAAGGAAAAGTTTATGAACTGGCAGTAAGACGAATAGCAACCTGGCGAAACCTCATAAAACCTTGTCTTCGCATTTACTATGTAACGAGTTGTAAACTACTAGTATACACCAACTTTTATTCCAAATACATTTCATTACAATTATTAACACCTCTAGTATAAAAATAGTTGGCCTTCTAGCAGACCCATCTTATTAAAAAGCATCTGTAAGATGTTCATGGTATTTTTTTTTTTTTTTTTGGTGCTTTTGTCAAAATATTACTGTTGGTTGAACCCGATCATTTAAATACCCTTGAGCATGGTACTATTCAGACTAGGACTTCATTCATGCATTGAGGTGGTTGTGGCCTCTATTGTATTTTATATAACCCATATTTTATTAAAGCATTCAGACTCCATATATACCCAGGTGTTTTCCCCAGGTTGAATAGCTTTATATAATGCTTCTGCAAGAGAACAGCTCAATACATATATCACAGAATGAAGCCTGTATGGCAGCACACAAAAAACATACAGCTACCTACTAGAGGGCAATCAGCTTCCATGTACTACCATACCAACTTCATGGACAAAATTCTTTTATATAGAAGATTTGGAGAACAAATACATTCATATAAATAATCGGGTACATATATATGTTGTATTATTTGGATGGAATTATCTGTTTGCAGTGTAGTAAAATATATATATGAATATAACAGTGTGTTTATGCTTCATGATATCATTTATTCATCACAGTTAAAGCCTTCCAACTTTGATCATTTAGGGTGGCATGTATGAACAGGGCTGCACCAGATATCTGGCATCTTTTTAGCCCAATATCAGGCGCAGTCGCGTTCGCTACATGTTTAAAAGCCCCGCACGCCATTATTAGACACACTACATAGCACTCGCGGCACTTTGTATTGCGCCAGATCTCGAGGAACGTGCAGGAGGCGGGGCGCACTAGAACCGTAGCAAAGCTATAGACTTATGGCTTCAGTACGGCAATTCTAGGCACATTACTCTGGAAGAGGTATACTTTCAATGCTACCAACTACTAAGGAAATGGAGGGAAACTTTTGACTCTGCAGAAAGTAATACGGTAACAATGCCTTAGAAAATTATCTCTCTCACTCTAGAATTTGGCAAATGTAAACAATTAATACTCATTGGCAAAAATAGATAATTTATAAATACACATATATACATTTGAAACCGGAGGTTTAATATGTATATATATTATATATAATTATATATATATATATATATATATATATATATATTATATATATATATCTTTTTTTTTTTCATGTCTCTCCCAGTCCCGTTCACCATTTATTGCCCTTTGTTTATCTCTGTAGCAAATAATAAATAAAGAAGCAAAACACTCGAGATGTGCGGAGCTCAAAACTAGTTATCTCACAGAGTTGTGAGTAATGCATGACGTTTCGGGGGGCACTCCCCCTTTGTCAAGTGCTTTGTTTTGCTTCTTAGGAATTATGTAATCTGGATACACATATTCAAATGCCAAAGAAAACCATATTGAGGATCCATAAGGACTTCATAAAACCACAGGTTTGTTATTCTAATTTGTTATCTGTTTACTTATGCTCCCACTATAAGGACTATTATTATAAGTCTAAGGCGCAATAAAAACAGTCTACGCACTTTAAGGAGAAAAAATTGTGTTTGGTGACCTATTTGTTGATGCTCCATGGTTAAAGGGTTGGGGGGGGCCTAGTCTGGTCATGAATTTACGGTTGAGAATTCTTAAATGAAGGTGTGTAAAGTGACCGCTGTAGAGCGGGTTCACTAATCTACACTAATGTTCGGCGCATGGAACTTGGCGTATTAATGCCAAATTTCATACATGTCGCCCTTAGTGTCTCATTTGCTAGTCCTACTTCTTCTCCTCTTGGTGTTGGGGTTCCTCAGGGATCGACTTTAGGTTCCCTCTTTTATTCTACACAGCTTCTATTGGTGAAACTATCAACAGATTCAGATTTCTGTACAATTTCTACACTGATGACACTCACACCTCTTTTCGTAACATCACTCCAAGCACCATTATCTGACTGCTGTCTCCAACACCATGTCCTCTCTCTAACTCAAACTAAACCTTACTAAAATCAAACTTTTTATTATTCTGCTATCTACTGACCAACCCCACTCTGCTATTTATCTTTCAGTGTGTGGTACTACCATAACTCATAAGGAGCAATCACGGTGTCTTGTAGTCATACTAGACTCCAATCTGTCCTTCATTCCTTATATTAAATGGCTTGCCCACACTTGTTATCTGCACGTCAAGAATATCTCCAGAATCCGTCCTTTTCTCACTGTGGAAACCACAAAAACTCTTATTGTCTCCATTATACGCTCTTGTCTTGACTACTTGGTTATCGGTCTCCCTGTCTGCAAAATCTCCCCTCTCCAATCTGTCTCTATCTACTACCCTACCCAGACTACTGATGATCTTAGATTAATGCCTCAATTATGCTAAACCTGTCATGAGAACTTTCAAGACGCTTTACATACACTACCAATGATACGCTATTTGCTGTGATTGAGCAATGCGCCTTTTCTGGTGCAATGCGCCTTTTTAGACATATTAAGTTTACTATGCATACTATACCAGACGCTGGATTTTTGAAAGTATCGTACTTTCAAATGCACTTTACACTGATTAAATGCGCCTAAAATTTGCCGCGGCATCTCCAATTTTTCGGCATGTCGCCCTAAATTTTTATGAAGAAATATTGGCAGAATCTGGTGCTATATGGAAGATGACTGGACCACTGTGTAAACTAAATATTTCTCACCCTGTTCCCACATAGCTTGTAAGCTCTTGTGAGCAGCACCCTCACACCTCTTGTTTGATCTGTTAGGGTATGTTCACATGGAGTATTTGCGGAGTGTTTTTTGGCACATAATTGCACTGCAATACACATGGAATTACACCCCACAAATATTGCAATTTATAGCTTTCATTGAGAGCTATGAATACATGCTATTTTCCTCTGCGCCAGGAGAAAGACGTAACATGTCACCTCTTCCAGGCAATTATGCTCAAGGAAAAGTGAATGGCCAACACATACTTCTGAAGCAACAGGCATATTGCAGGTGTATAGTGATGTGCACAGTAGTTGATGAGAACTATGGATTACCGTAATTATGGAGCGCATTTCGCTCATATTAGAGCGCAGTATGCCGCGAAATATGCGTGAAATGCATCCCAAAATATGCTGTGTGAACATACCCTGAGAAGTTATGAGATAAAATTTTTTACTCTTCTGAATACATAGTAACAGACTTGATAGGTCAGAATCTGTGTCCCCTACTGGACACATTTGGCCTACTGGTTGAGCCATGAAGGGCATTTTCATTTTTCACTATGTGTAATTTTCCTCTCTATCCTAGTTTTACTAAAGAATTATACATAGAACCTAGGCACATAGACTATGTATTGCATTAGAGTTTTTGATAAACCGTAGTTATGTCATGTACATTTTCAATGGTTTCTGTACATGTTCGGTGCATGTATGACATCTAAGATTTTGAAGCTTTTGTAGTTCTGCAGCTGCCCATAAGGTCTCATTCTTTAAGCAGATACATCGCTGACAAAAGGAACAGCTGGCTAAGCCTGTGTGTGATCTAGCGTTTCCCTCTAGTGTTCACTCTGTCGTTCATGCAGCTTTATTACCATTATATGTGACCTGAACAAATGAATAAAATAGTGATTTTGCTTTATTAATTCCAGCCGCAATCACATTACCATATTTCATTTGCGCGGTCCCTTTACAGATATTAGCACTGTAAAGTGAATGGCCATTTCAAATGCATTATGTAGACCTATGGAATATATTATGGAAATATAACATGCTTCATTTCACATTAGCGTTTCATTTACAGATTGACCAATCTGATGTTAGAAATAAAATCTAATGTTTTTATAAAACTAGAGAAGACTTAGTAATAAGGTAAGATTTCTTCAGGGTCTCCCCCTGTCCCTTGGTTCAGAGGAGATGAAATTTTACTTTGTGGCTACTATGTAGTTAGGGAAATAATAAGTTACATCTTTCACAAGAAAAATGGAAAAGCTTTTTCTCTATGGATGTTTGCACAACAGCAAATCACACCAAAAATCTGCCACAATTCTGAAATGTTTTAACTCAAGGTTGTAATGTAGCTTCCCTATTCACCTACATAGAAAGTTGAGTGATTTTATAGATACTTTTCATCACTTATCTGTTACTAATCCTTAGTGACAGCCTGTCTTACCATCCCAAGACAAATCTGTTAGTTGTAGTTGGAAGCAGTCAACAAGATGTCTACTCCGACAGAGTATTTTATTTTTTTTTTAAACACCACAGTGGCGATGTTGTATGTTGTGAAACTTAGACCATGTCCCCACGGCACTGGTTTGCGGCCGTTTTTTTCAGATGGTTTGCCGGCGGCGTGAAAAACATTGTACATGTTCAATCTTGCGTTCGGTTTTCGAACGGAATATGAACAAGAGAATGGGAAGGGGGAGGGATTTTCTCCGCTCATTGTGGAGAAAAGCCGCCCTCCTGTGGCCGTGTACACGGCACAAAAACTGGACAAATACCGGTATTTGTCCTGTCGTGTAAACGGGCCCTTAGGGTTGTAGCAAAGTTTATTTGGCAGGGAGAGCTTAGTGTAGTGACTTGAGATCCCGTTGTAAGCCCGGGGTGGCTTAAGCATTTTTTGGTCAAAACGTGTGAACTAAGAATCTCAAAGTTTTTTTCATGTATGATAGATAGCATAAATGCTTCTTGAGAGGTTTCCATGTATTGTATAGCCCTTTTAGCAGTTGGTGTGCCACTGGTAATGGTGTGCGTATATATATATATATATATATATATAATATATATATAATATATATTATATAATTATGCCGCAACCATGCCAGTGGCACCCAGGTTCACATTGTGTTTTTCAGAAATGTTTTTTTGTGCAGAACTATACGTTGTATTTGGCATATATTGCTTTTAATCTATATAGGGAGGATGGGATACCTCCATTTTGGTTTCTTGCACCCCGCCCACCTCCACCGGCTGTTATATCAGTGCAGTATACTTGCAAGGTTGGTGTTTTTTTATTTTTCTCTCTGGATTATGGAGGTCAGTTGACCCAATGAGAAGTCTGAATTTGGCTCTATTGAGAGGTAAAGATAGCATAGGACCACCCGCCTTGAGATCCCGTGGGTGGCTTAAGCATTTTTTGATCAAAACGTGTGAACTAAGAATCTCAAAGTTTTTTTATCTTATATTTAGACACAACAAAAATATTGGATAAACTATTGAGAGAACGCATTCTGATACTGTAGCACAGAAAGTTAATTGTCAAGGTAAAAAGGTGTCTTCCAAAAATAATTACTGCTAATCAGTATGTCAGGGATGATTTAAAATAATAAAAGCAAAAACTTACTTTGTAAACCCACTTGTTCCAGTGCCACGACCAGTGTTTCCAGCTGACGACACCATTGTTCAGTCTTCAGGTGACCCTGCATCCAATCACAGGCAGTTATGTGCCTTCCTTCCAGCAAGAGGCTGCTGCAGGGTCAGGTGAAGAATGAACGGTGTCATCATCGTCCGGAATTAGCATCATAGCTGCAGCACTGGAATGAGCAGCTTTGCATGGCAAGTTTTTTTTTTTATTTTTAATCATCCCCAATGGACTAACTGACTGTTATAGCTTTCAAAACTCCCCTTTAAGCCTTGTTACATTTGGATTTCCAGGTAAAGTTGCATATATGAACCTCATATCTGTATGTATGTCAACAATGCATTGATTGGTGGGACCCTAAAAGCTCTAAAAACCCTTCGAAAAATTTGCATTTTTTTTTTTAAAATCGAAAATGACGACGTTGATTTGTAGAAAAAATAAAATTCCCTATTTTAAAATCAAAACCTACTTTTCCCCTACACCATTAAAAAAAATTCCTAAACAGGGGTACCAAAAAAAAAAACATGTTCTCCCACAAAAAAACTGATCCAAACAAGTCACTTAAAGGGGTGTTCTGGGAGTTAAGGTTGCTCATTGGTTTTCGGGGGGTTATGAAAAGAATGAAGACAAACTCAAACTTACCCCCTTTGGGCTCTAATTCAGTTCCCAGTGGCCGACCCTTTTTCTTTCGGGGGAATTTTAAGCAGTAAAATGTTCTGGTTCATAAACCCTTTGCGGGCCAATCAAAGGCCACAACATCACTTGCATGTGACGCCTGTGTCCTGAAATTTGCTGGAGCTGTCAGGTGAATGATGTCTGTTCACCGCCTCTGCTGGAGCATCCGGGAGGTAAATTTGAGTCTTATTTTTAATTCTTTATCATTCCCTGACAGACCGACGAGCATTTGTAACTCCTGGAACACCCCTTTAAGGCCCATCAAGTCTGTGGAGGCAAAAACAAATTCCCTATAGGGGGTTAAAGGGTTAAACCTTTTCCCCTTTTTTTGGAAAAAAGCTGAAAAAAATATAAAATTTTAAAAATGTTTTTTGCCCCTGATTTTCCTGATAAAAAAAAGGGAATGATGATAGGCTCCTTAAGATACAGTTGAAATCCTGATTACTCCCCCCCACATCCCAGAAATTTGGGACAGTTTTCCCTTGTATCAATTTGGTGGAAAAAAGCAAACTGCCCCATCACTTTTTTTGGGGGGGGTTTCCAGGAGGACTTTCATTTTCTCTTTTTTTTAAACAAAATCATTAACCCAACAAATCATTTAACCCCTATATTCACAGAGCTCGCCTCTCCCCCTCTTTCATAAAACCCCTTTAATATCACAGAGCTCAGTTTCCCTCCCCCTTATCTTAAAAACCCTAATATCAAAAGAGCTCAGCTTCTCTTCTCAAATCATATAACCTTTCCAAATATCCCCAGAGCCAGCTCTCTCCTCTATCATATAACCATCTAAAACACAGAGCTCAGTTTTTCCCCTCCTCAATCATAAAAACCCTCTATATCAAAAGAGCTCAGTTTCTCTCCTCTATCATATAACCCTCTATATCACAAAAGCTCAGCTTCTCTCCCCTAACTTTAAAACCCCAACATATCACAGAGCTCAGCTTCTTTTCCTCTATCATATAACCCTCTATATCACAAAAGTTCAGCTTCTCTCCTCAAATCATATAACCCTATATCACAGAGCTCAGCTCTCTCCCTTTTATAAATTAAAACCCCTTTAAAATATCACAGTCTCAGCTTCACCCCCCACTATCTTTAAACTCTTATACACCCAAGACTCAGCTTATTCCCCCTATCATATAACCCTGAAAAATCACAAACCCCAGTTTTTTCCCCATGAAAACCCCCTATATAAACGATTTTCACTTCTTTTTCCTCTATCATTAACTCTATATATCACAGAGCTCGCTTCTTTTCCCTTATCTTTATAACCCAATATCGAGCTCAGTTTTCTCTCCTCTATCATAAAAAACCCTAAAATATCACAGAGCTTAGTTTCCCTCTCCCTCTATAAAAAGCCCCTACATATCACAAGCTCAGTTCACTCCCCCCTATCTTTAAACCCCTATATATCACAGAGCTCAAGACAAGAAGTCCGCATGGATGGCGGAAAAGATCCAGCACCGTTGGATAAATAAAATAATCGGATTAAGGGTGCTTACCCGAAACGCGTTGACTCTGTCTGTCGTGTCTGTATTTTAATGATTTGATACAATAAAGAAAAATTTAATTTTTATAAAAAAAAACCCGGTTTTTCGGTTTTTTTCCGCCCCTCCAGGGGGACTTTTGTCTTATTCACAGGTGGTGCCCCCCCCACCAAAACCCGTGCACCTGCTGGCTGTCCAAAAACAATTTTTCATTCCCGGTGAGCTGGACTTTGGGTCTTTTGGGCTGATCAAAAGAGCCTTCAGCTTTTTCTCCCTTTTATCAAAAAAACCTATATATTCGAGAGTTTCCCGCTTCTCTTCCGCTTTTCATTTAAAACCCCGGGATTCACAGGAATCACTTCCCCCTCATGTAAACCCCATATACAACAGAATTCAGCCCCTCCCCCCCTATCCCAAAATTAAACCCATTTTACAGAGCTCAAACTCCCTTTCCCCTAAAACATATAACCCTAAAATATCACAGGCCCCAACTTCTCTTCCTCTACCCCAACAATAACTCTTATTTCCAGAGCTCAGCTTCTTTCCCCTTCAAAATAACCCCTTTTACAGAGCTAAGCTTCCTCCTTTATCATAAACCAACTATATCAAAAGAAACTCAGCTTTCCCCTCCCTTTTTTCATATAAAAAATATATATCACAAACTCAGCTCCTCTCCCTCTAATATAAATCCAAATTTTATCACCCGAGCCACTCCTCTAATTTATTTAACCCTATTTTATCAGAGAGCTCAGCTTCTCTCCCTTAAAACATATAATCCATATATCACCCGAGGTCGCTTTATTCCTCATATAAAAACACTATATATTTACAGACTCAAACTTTTTCTCCCCTTTTCATATAACCCCCTTTTTTTTACAGGCTCAGCTTCTTTTCCTCTATCAATAACCCTTTTAAATTTTACAAGCCAGCTTCTGTCCCCCTATCATTTTAACCCCAAAATTTTTTCAGACCAGCTTTTCTCCCCCTAAACCCTTATAAACACTATATATCCAAAAGGGGCTCAGCTTTTGTCCTCTATCATATTAAAAACTATAAAAATTTACAAGAGCCAGCTTTTTCCTTTTCCTCAAAAATAACCCCATTTTTTTACAAGCTCAGCTTCTTCCCCTATCATATAACCCTAAATACACAGAGTTCAGCTTTTTCCTCAAACAAAAAACCCCCCATATTTTTTCAGAGCTCAGCTTCTCCTCCCCAAACATATAACCCTTTTTATCACAGAGCCAGCTTTTGTCCTCTATCATATAACCCTATATTCCCCGAGCCAAACTTCTTCTTTCCCCTAACATATAACCCTATATTTTACAGAGCTCAGCTCCTATATCATACAAACCTACATATCACAGAGCTTCTCTCCCCCTATTACATCCTGCTCTCAGATAGGGTAGCATAAATCACCTGAAAAAAGGGGTTTTTTTCTTTAAAAGCTTGGGAATCGTTTACATAAAACCCAAATCCATATTAAAGAAAAAAAAAGTTTTAATATACAAGGGTTAAAGGGGTTTCACATCAAAATTCACCCAAAAACGCTTTAAAACACAAATTTAATAAAAAAGCATGTAAATATTCTAGTCCAATGGGGGAAGGGAGGTTTGGGTGAAATTGAAAGTATACTTGGGGTGTTTTTTAAAACAGAATAAAAATGCTACTTGGGCTTTTTTATTAAACCAAAAAAAATGTATAGCTCCCATTTCAGTTCTTTGCTATACATACTTATGACTTAAAAATCAGAATGCAGTTGTGCTAAGTACAACATCCAAATGTGCTTTCCAATGTAATTTGCATTTCAATCCTTCGAGGCAATAAACTGAAAGTGAATTAAAAGATCATTAGTGTTTTTAGCACCTAACAATGCTCATGGATGACACATCCGTGTCTCTGTACTCTTGAGAAAATCTGAATTAGTCAGTCATATTTAAATAATGTGCTAGTGGCAAACAACGGTTCAGATAGGAGGACAGTGGCAGCTGCTCCTCTGAGCTGGAATACAAAAAACTCTTTGCATTTCCTTTTTAATACTTTTTTGAAAGATAACCCTTTGCAGATAAAAGGGGAAATGAAAAAAAAAAATGAAATTTTTTTCCTTCAGGAGTTTTTCTTAAGGGGTAAAAAAACCACTCCCCAAAATACATTTATTTTGTGCACTTATTTCTATATACTGAGAAATGCTCCTTGTACATTTCACCAAAAAGTTCCATAGCCCCTTTAAAAAAAATGGACATATGCTAAGAGCATCATTCTTGACTATATTTGGCCAGTGCTAGTTGATTTTTTCTGTATTGATAAGCAAACAATAAAAAAGATGCGGAAAGCAAATGTAGAAACCTAACATATGCAACAGTGTGTTAGACAGTTAAATGTATATTGAATTTAAAAAGGGTTTTTTTCCCCTTATGCTGTTTCCGAGTCTGGGTTTTTCCCCACCAAACTTTAGGCCCCCCCTTCCTGTTCCCGGGTAAATCTACAGGGAGTGACTGAAAATTTTTAAATCTTGGGCCTTCCAATGAGCCTGTAAAAGGGACCTTGGGTCAAAAATTTTTTAAAAAGCAGGGGGCCCCTTTTAGTTTAAAGGGGCTTAAAAGGTTTTAAATTTAGGGGTTTCCATGCAAATATAAAATAAAAGCGGGGAAAAAATGTCATCATTCCAGTCATGGCTGCTAGAGTAGAGAATTTGGGGGTTGGGAGGCCCTTAAGGGAAAACCCTTTTTACAAAACTGGAGAACAAAAAAGCTCTAAAAGTTCAAAAAAAGGAAAAACAGAACAGGGGAAAGTAATTGGGAATTTGTCTTTATTTACTTTTACCTAAGTTTACAGCTAATAAGTATGATGGAAATACCCTTTTTTCACAGATCTATAGGACCCACCCCTGTCTATTTCAGAGGGAATTCTAAGTACAGCCGAGTGAATGCATTTGGTTGTACTCAGAGCTCCCATTGAAATAAATGGAGACTCACCCAGAAAGCATAGTCAATTCTCAATTCTAAGCCAGGAATATTGTGTGCCCATTCTCGAGATAGGTTCAGGTCCCAAAGATAATAAAACCCCTTTAACTGTATAACGCGCTGTTGTATTTGTTGGGGTTAAATGTTTGCATTGCACTTTGGAAATTTTTTTCCCAATGTATATAGACAGACATAACACATATAGGCCTACACTTACTATAACTCAGACAATGTAAACTTATATGGGCTGTCAAAAATTGTGCCATTTATATCACATGCTGCTTCATAAACTTAGCACATGTTGAAATTTTCCTAGCTTTTTCAGACCAACTTTAAATTGCTGTTCTTTGTACACCTGAATTTTGCTGCCCCTTGAGTGTGGTTTTTATAGCAGTATGTTACATTGCAGTCACAGCCCTTTCTAGTGAAGCCACACCCAGCTTCAAATAAGCCACCCCTCAAATCAAAAAGGTTGTAAAAAGTACTGACACCAAAATGCACCAAATGCACCACATTTGGCACATTTATGACACTTCTCTGACACAACCAGGAAATCACTAAATCATCTAATATACATTTATTAAAGATTTTGCACATGTACCTTTTTTTATATCAATGCAGTCGGCTCCTACCTAGAATAAAAAATAAAGATATAACCCTCATTCCTGTCCATAGGTTTGGCTGCAACTGTATGGAGTAAACAGTCATGTGACCTCTTGGTAGTCAGTTAGCAGCAAGGTCACATGGTGGAATAGCTTCACTGTGTGTAGTTACTTATTTGCTTATATAGCTGTTGTCTCTCCAGGGGATGTAATGTTGTTAAGGAAGTTAACTGAAAAAAAAGAGAAAAAAAGCAGAAAATGTGCGGAGTCTTCTCCATAGACACTGACAGACATGATAAGATAGTGCTGGAGATAGTGATACTGGAGAAGTTCTGCTCCTGAATAACCTATTGTTACCTGGATATCAGAGGTCACATGACCTATGTGGTCACATGATAAGAAGCTGCTGGAGGCAGTAATAATGGAGAATTTCTGCTCCTCAATAAACCTCTGTTACCTGAATACCAGAAGTCACATGACATGTATGGTGGTCACATGATAATACACTGCTGGTGGTAGAAATATTGGAAAAGTTCTGCTCCTCAATAAACTACTGTTACGTGGACACAAGGGGTCACATGACCTATGTGGTGGTCATATGATAAGACACTGCTGGAGGAAGTAATACTTGAGAAGTTCTGCTCCTCAATACTCTACTGTTACCTGGATACCTGTGGTCACATGACCTGTGGGGTGGTCACATGATAAAATGCTGCTGGTAATAGAAATACTGGAGAAGTTCTGCTCCTCAACAAACTACTGTTACCCAGATACCAGAGGTCACATTACCTGTGTGGTGATAACATGATAATAGGCTGCTGGTAATAAGAATACTGGAGAAGTTCTGCTCCTCAATCATCTACTGTTACCTGGATACCAGGGTTCACATGACCTCTGTGGTGATAACATGATAATATGCTGCTGGTAATAAGAATACTGGAGAAGTTCTGCTCCTCAATCATCTACTGTTACCTGGATACCAGGGTTCACATGACCTCTGTGGTGTTTAAATGATAACACACTGCTGGAGGAAGTAATACTGGAGAAGTTCTGCTACTTAATAATCCTCAATAATTGACTGTTACATGAATACCAAGAGGTCACATGACCTGTGTGGTGGTCACATGACAGTTTTGTCCATACTGGTACTCTATGGCAGTATAAAATAAGCAGGTCTGCAAGCAGACTGTGGTGCTCACTACTCTCAAATGTTTTCAGAGAATCCTCTGCATCCCATCTTGAAGAGTGCTCTGACTCAGCTGTAAACTCAACAAAGGAAAACATCCATAAGGATAAGTTTCACATGTCTGCACTTCTTCCATAAAATCCAAAGTAGCTTTATTGTTAGATGTAAAATTCCATGAAAAGCAGGATCACACGCTTACCTGTTTTAGGCCGATCATTGGTCCATGGTCACAGCATTGATCCTGCTTTTCATGGAATTTTAAAGTTTACAAAAAAGATACTTTTGGATTTTATGGATTTTACGTGCCAACATGTGACATTTAACTCTATGGCAGCCATTACTATGGACAGGAATTTGAGCTGTTCCATTTTTTCCTAGATGGGGGCTTACTGCATTAATAAAATAGAGGTACATGATTAGAATTTTTCATACATGTATAAAAGAAACAGGGTGACCTGTTATTTAAATTTAAAATAAACATCTGAAGCATCTGGGTTTCCCCACCAATTACCAGTTCCAATCTTAAAGGAGTTGTCTCACTACATTGATTCATCTTACTTCAGTCCTGTTTTCTTGGTTTCATGTTGAATTCAGGGGCGTGTTTACTGGCTTCCACTAGGCTGCAGTAGAAGCCAGGTAGCTATAGCAACCAGTGCTGATAGCCTATCGGGATAGATCAAACAGGTCTGTAGCTATAGCGACCTGAGGAGCTGATGCAGCCCATACAAGAGGGGATATCTCAGAACAGCTAGGATACAGTTAATGGACATGTATTACAAAGTGACTTGTTTTTGCAAACTCTTTAACATAAAAAAAAATCCTTGTAGTGAGACGACCCCTTTAAACCATATCAGTGGACCCTTTTTTTTTACAGAATTTAATCAGGGTCCCTGACAGAAGTATTGTCACTACTACCCTGATTTCGCCCCTGTGCATAAACATAACAAAAGCCTACTGGACTGTCAAACCTACTTGTTAAAACTGTGTATAGTATTTATGTCCATAAATCTCACTGTAACACAAAACATTTCTATGTACTGTTATCATAATCCAATCAAAGCACATACTGAACCCACACAGTATTGTCACATGATGAAGATGGTGTTTAATGGGGCCTAATGAATAATAAAATTTCAAAAGAATAAACTATACTTGCAAAGGGGAAAATTACATCACTCACCAACATCTACAAAACTTTTAAACTTTATTGAACCATAGCATGATAGAAACACAGCTTACAGCCTTTTTGTTTTTTCAAGGCATTACATAGATTGAATATAGACTTTGAACCTATGTTCTTATTCTTATATGTTTCAGTAAAAGAACACTTTTTTTGTGAACTTAGTGAATGCTATGATTTTCTTCTATGTTCTCTATGCATATCTGCATTTACATACTGTATACAGTGCTAAATAGTCGTTAAATACTATCAAAATGATTTTTAATTTTCATTTATAAAGTCAAAAAACCCCCCGGGGGGGGAAAGGGAATTTTTTTGGGGGTTTTTTTTGGGAAAAAATTTTTGGCCCAAAAAATTTTTAAAAAAAAATTTTTCCTTTTTTAATAAAAACCCAAAAAATTTTAAAAAAAAATTTTTTTTGGGGGTTTTTTTTTTTTTCCAAAAATTAAATTTTTTTTAAAATTAAAAGGGGAAAAAAATTTTTTTTCCCCTTTTTCCCCCCCCTTTTTTTAAAAAAAAAATTTTTTGGGGGGGAAAAAAAAATTTTGGTTTTTTTCCCAAAATTTTTTTTTAAACAAAAAAAATTATTTTTCCCCTTTTTTTTTCCCCCCCCCCCCCTTTTTTAAAAAAAAAAGGGGGGGGGCCCCAAAAAAAATTTTTAAAAAAAATTTTCCCCCGGGGGGCCCCCCCCCCAAAAAAAATTTCCCGGGGGGGGAAAAAAAAAAAAAAAAAAATTTTTTAAAAATTTTTAAAAAAAAGGGGGGAAACCGGGGGTTTTTTGGGGAAAAAAACCCCCTTTTTTCCCCCAAAACCCCCCTTTTTTTTCCCCCAAAAAAATTTTTTTAAAATTTAAATTTTTGGGGAAAAACCCCCCTTTTCAATTTTTTTTAAGGTTTTAAAAAAACCCCAAAAAATCCTTTAAAAAAACCCCAAAAAAAAAAATTTTAAAAATTTTTTGGGGAAAAAAAAAAAACCCCCCCCCCCCAAAAATTAAATTTTTTTTCAAAAAAAAAATTTTTTTTTGGGGTTTTAAAAATTTTTTGGAAATTTTTATTTTTTTTTCCCCCCAACCCCATTTTTTTTTTCCCCTTTGGAAATTTCCAAAAAAAAGGGGGTTCCCCTTTTTGGGGAAAACCCGGGGGTTTTTTACCTTTAACCCTTTTTTTGAAAAATTTTTTTTAAAAAAAAAAAAGGCCCTTTTCCAAAAAAAATTTTTTTTTTCCCTTTTTCCCCTTTTTTTTCCCCTTTTTTTTAATTTTTTAAAAACCCTTTTGGAAAATTTGTGGGGGCCCCCCCCCCTTTTTTTTGGGGGGGGTTTTTTCCCCTTTTTAAATTTTGGGGGGGAAAAACCCAAAAAAAGGGGGGGGGGGGGGTTTTTTTTGCCCAATTTTTTGGGGGTTTTTTAAAAAAAAAAAAAAAAAGGGTTAATTTTTTTTATTTTTTTTTTTTTTTTTTTTTTTTTAAAAAACCCAAAGGGGGGTTTTTAAACCCCAAAAAAAAAAAAAATTTTTTAAATTTTTTTTTTTGGGGGAAAAAAAAAAAAATTAAATTGGGCCCCCCCCCCGGGGGGGGGGTTTAAAAAAGGGGAAAAACCCCTTTTTTTTTCTTTTAAAAGGGGGGGGTTTTTTTAAAAAAAAAAACCCCTTGGCTGTTAGCCCGGGAGGTATCAGCTGCAATTAGCTGCACAACAGTTCCCCTTTTCATAGGGCCCCTATCCTTAAGTGGTTAAAAAAACCAAAACCCCTATTTTAAACCCATGTCCCGGGCTCCACATGAAACTGTTTTCTATTTTAAGAAAAAAATTTCAGAACTTCTGAGTTTCTATGTAAAAAATAGGAAACTCCCCAGATAATCCAAAGGGGGTTTTCCATTTTTTTAAAAAAAAGGGGCTTTAATGGGGGCCCGGATGGGGGAAAAAAAAAGGGGTACTCACCTTCCCCGGTCCCCCCACCGCTGGGGGACTTTTAAAAATATTCTGGAATCTGCTCCTCTTCAAATGCTTTGGGGGATTTTCCTGACATGCAAGAGAACCCTTTCACTTCCCTTTTAAGTTAATGAAGGGGAGCCAAAAAAATTTTGTTCAGCAGCGCCGTACCCCGCATCTCTGATCTGGGCCCTTTTAAATTTGAATGGAGCAAAAGTATACATGTTTGACAGCTGCTTTTAATTTTAACATGTGGGAAAGAAGGGGTCTCGGTGGGAGCACAGTGAGGAAAGAGGGGGCTCCATTTCAGCAATCAGTGCCGGTTCCATTAACAGGACCCCCAGCAATTATTTATGACATATCCTCCCGTATAGAGGATAAGTGATAAATAGACATATTATTTATAAATATATTATAATTAAAATATGTTCTATGTTTTTTTTTTTTTATTATGTGTTATCAGACAGTTCCAGAAAGTTTATATACAAAAAAGTACAGAACAAAGTTTAGGGCAGAAACGTCTTTGAGACACTGATCTGATCAAGTGTAATATTATACACCTCTATAAGCTATCTTTATTGTGGGGGTCCAGGGACCTTATCCACAGTGCCTCCCATGTGCAACATAAACTTGTCCATAGTCTCATAGTAGGTCACCAAACAGAGGTACCACAAAACGTAAATCCTAAGCTGAAGATGTTTGGCCAATCTATCATTTCACTCTATAGAATTCACAATACTATATTTCAGTCCAATGTGATATGAAGCATCCTATATGTAAAGAGCCTCTGGCCACCTCATATCTCCAATGGGTTGTCTTTTCAGGAAGAATAAAAGTCACTTTAATTTTCATCCTCAAGATAAAATTGATTTTATGCACAATGATTTTATTGCCGACACTGTTTCAGCCAAACTAATGGTGACAAGACCATTGCATGTTATGATTAAGTATTTATTAAGCACTAGATAGTTGGCAAAGGATGACAGGCGACATGTCCCCTAGCCCTCACTTGCTTAAAAAGATGACAACTAGCACGCAGTTTCAATGCAACAGCTAATCAGTTATGCAACACATATTTACATATGTTCTAGCTTTTATAAATGCTTGAAGAAGCATTCTCACAGTTAAGTTACGTTATTATGACCACTACCTACTTTCAGTGTCAGCAATGCATAGCTCATGGAGGAAGTCACATGTTATGAGCTGGCTTGGTGAGTACAGTATGTCACAAAAGTGAGTACACCACTCACAAACAATATAATATAATATATTATTATAGAATATTGTACTATATCTTTTCCTGGGACAACACAAATTATGACAAAATATGACACTTTATGCAATGTAAAGTAGTAAATATAAAGCTTGTATAACGTTGTAAGTGTGCCCTCAAAATAACTCAACACACAGTTATCAATGTCTAAATTGCTGGCAACAAAAGTGAGTATATCCATAAGTGAAAATGTAAAAATTGTGCCCAATTTGCAATTTTTCCTTCTCAGTATCATGTAACTCATTAGTGTTACAAGGTTTTAGATGAGATTGGGGAGCAAGTGTGTTAAATTTGGTGTTATCGCTATAACACTCTCTCATACTGGTCACTGGAAGTTCAGCATGGCACCTCATGGCAAAGAATTCTCTGAGGATCTGAATAAAGATGGCCTAGGCTATAAGAAGATTGCCAACCCCCTGAAACTGAGCTGCAGCACGGTGTGTAGACCATACAGAGGTTTAATAAGACAGGTCCCACTCCGAACAGGACTGTCCATGGTCGATAAAAGAAGTCGAGTGCACGTGCTCAGCATCATATCCAGAGATTTTCTTTTTAAAATATATATATGAGTGCTGCCAGCATTGGTCTCTTACATCCACCGTGTTGCTGTCATGGGTAAAATGGTATCATTACTGGCTTTAGGACAACGAGTAGCAGCATTCTGTAACTGCACAGTGTGCAAAGTGTATTGTGTGTGGATAAATGATACCATTTCAAGTAAGTGATGTGGAAACTGCAGATCACCATTTGCTATTGTTGTGAGAGATCAACATTGGCTATAAAAGTTTGTTAATTCACACCAACATGGTACTTTGTTGCTTCTTACTACTAAATCTTATCAGTGGGCTGATAGACGTGTGTCTATAACATTAGTTCAGCAAACCTTACTGCATATAGGGCTCTGAAGCAGGCTGGTCATGGCACCTCTGCTTACCAAGTTGCATTAGCAGAAAGGCTTCAGTTTTCACAGCAGTATCAGAACTGAACCTGTGCTTATTAGCAAAGGGTTGACTTCTCCGATGAGTCACATTTTTTGTTAATGAAACTGATGTTGGCATGTCAAGCAAGAAACATCAGAGAACAAACAAGCTGCAAACATTGCTGGAAGAATACAAACTGGTGGTGGCAGGGTTACTGTCTGTGTAATGTTTTTGTGGAATTTCTTGGGCCAACTCATACATGTGGAAGGCACTCTTAACTGATTTAGGTATGAATCCATCTCTGCACATCACATACACCCATATATGCTGATTGTCTTCCCTGAAGTGGATGGGATCTTTAAACAATGTGCAACATGTCACATGGCCTAAAATGTGTGGAAGAGCATGACCAAGACTACACTGACCCCTTAATTACCCAAACTTAAACCCAATTGAGCATCTGTAGAACCTCTTTGATCATCATGTTTTTCCTCTCACACACACCCTCCAGCTGCTGTGGGATACACTGCAGTCAGCATGGCTCCAGATACCTGTGACTATCTACCAAGACCTTATTAGGTGACTCACAGTCCATCTCTATCCTGTGACTTGACTGTGTATTTATTTTATGTGTTGCTTGTGTATTTTAGTTTCACTTCCTTGCTGATTTAGGGTCTTCCATAGGTCAAATTGTGAAAATATCAACATCACCAATGTTTTGTTCCCATTGTGCTCTTGCTTGTTTTTCTAGATAAGCTAGTTTCCTCTGACAACCCAGAAAACATATTGATAATAAATCAATTGGCTTCCTATCAATTTGGCCCCCTTGTGTGATACTGTATAAATAGATTATAAGCCCCACTGGGCACAGAGGCTGATGTCTCTTAATATATTTGGCACCCTGTGCTACAGAATATGTTGATGTTGAATAAGAGAAATAACGAGAAATAAATAATAAGTGAAAGATAATAAATAAACCTGTTCATGAATTTTGCTTCACCCCAAGTTTAACCCTCAGAGGGCTCTGGTTGGTTATGATAGGACAGACTGAATTATCATGAATTTTGCTACAGTTTCAAAAGAAGGGATTCAAATAAAATCCTTGAATAAAATGAAGTTTGGCACCAGCTATGGAGTAAAGCACTTTATTGATTGGTGCAATCCATCAGCGAAAAGCCCTCAGGCAAAATACTTGCTATCTGTTATAAGTCACTTCATACCACAGTATGTATCATAGACCCTTATCAATCATAAAAGGAAAATGTACAACCCATAAATAATATTCTTTACATAAAGCAGCTAGATCTGCCTTTATTCACAGCATACAGCCTAAGCAACATGTATACATCAAATACCTAACAGAATTAAGCACTCAACTGCAAAAGAAGCATTGGAAGAGTAGGGATTTTAAACATGAGCAATGTGCTATAATCCAGCCAGCTTCATTAGAGAGAGCCAAGCTTCTGTTTCCAGACTTTAATCTACTGTCATCATAATTATAACACGTCAGGCTGTGTAGGGTGTGACATATCCTGTAATATGTGATGGGTTAGTATAATCAGCTTATCAGAAAGCATAGTGAAGGGGACAGCCTAAACCACCAATGAAAAAGTGCACAAAATAAACCATGAGATTTAAAAGGATAGATGAAGAGACAGAGAGGTAAACAGATTGATAGATAAAATAAAGATAGAGAAAGAAAAAAAAGGAAGAAAGAAGGAAAGAAAGAACAATAAATGGACAGATAGATAGATAGATAGATAGATAGATAGAAATTTGTATAGACAAATAAATAGATGGATAGATACATACATTGCTTGATGAATAGATAGATAAAGAGAGAGATAAATAGATATAAGGATGGATAGTTAGATGGACAGACCAAAAGAAAGAAGAAAAGCTGTATAGATAAATAAATAGATATACAAAGTACAAAAGACAGATAGATAGATAGATAAAGGATAGTTAGTTAGACAGATGATAAGTAGATAATAGATAGATAGATAGATAATAGATAGATAGATAGATAGATAGATAGATAGATAGATAGAAGGATAGTTAGTTAGACAGATGGATAAGTAGATAGATAGATAGATAGATAGATAGATAGATAGATAGATAGATAGATAGATAGATAGATAGATAGGATGTTGCTGTGATTGTAAGTGGGTCTATTAAAATATGAAGCCTTAGTGATATGAACTAATGACAGTGATAAATAGGATGTAGACTAATATTAATAGGTTACATAAACACAAGCTTGCCTTGTTATTTGCTGTAATATCAGCCCTTTCTTGTAGATCGCTTAACATGCAAGGTGTGCAGAATCCTATTGCAGCTTATGAAAAACGTGCTTCCTATGGGTTGGGTAATAACATCATTTATATTCTAGGTCCATACTGCTAGAAGGGTGCCATACGTGTCCATGCTGATAGTCGTGCTGTGTAATTATGTGCTGTTCTATCACTGCTGCTACATGGCACTGTGCATTTGTGTGGATATAACCTATGATTTATCTGTTAATAATAAGTCTTATCAAATGTGAAATAAGTGCAAACTATGTGGTTAGGATACATTATTTATGCCATAATATATTTAATGTTCACACGTGCTGCTTTTAGATAGTGATGAGTTATTGGCAATGGAGAAACGCAGGGTGTTCGAAAATGTTGGGGGGAGGGGATATAGTAATGAATGGGAAAGAACACTATGATCAGGACATGGCAATGTGATTCTGCAGCAATTCTTTTAGTATCATGCTTTCTTGTATGGTCTGCTAGCCCTTGCTCTAGTTAAAATGACTCGTTTCCAGGGCTGCATGGACTAAAAAGAGAAGAGAGCAAACATGTGCCCTGTCCATGGTGCTGAACCTCCTAGGACTCTATGGATTGTCGGTGCATGTAGTTATTGTATTGCTATACTCCATGACAGAAAAACGATCATTTTTACATAGAGATGTAGCAGAGCCAATAGTGGAAGTGCTGAACTTGTCACTTGTCTCAACTCATCTCAATATCAGAGAGTTATCAGGATGCACTAACAATAAGGATTAAATATCAATTTCAGCTCTTCTACATCTGTGTAGCAAAAAAGTCTTTTCCTGAACCACTCCAACCCTCATGAATATAGTTAAATCCAGTTTACCAAATAAACGTAATAACATATTCATAAGAACATTAGCCTACAAGACATACACATTTCCTTTACCTGGCTCAGTTATATGTAGCTTTTGGTCCGAGGGTAACAGTAAAAGGAACTCTGTGCAAGTTCTCTGCTCCAAGTCAGCCACTTGCTTCTTGCAAAGATCTTTGATGATGTGTATTGCCTTGTGACACAAGTTTGCATCTTCTCCTGTTGCCGTATTCATTTCCCACACAGCATCCTTCTCTGCTCTGGCTTTTCTCTCTCTCTGTCTTTTCAAACCACAAAAAAAGAAAAAAATGTGCAAAAAATAAAAATCAGAAATTCATGATATCAAGGGAAGAAGACATAAATCTTTCAGGATTTTGAAGTGCTGCCTTATGTGGCTGCAAAATCCACAGGGAATTTAGGGATTGAAGTATTCATTGGAGTTCACAGAGAGTCTGATTGTCTTATTGCCTGGGATCAGATATCTCATTTACTGCTGAGGCGGTTCCTGGACCAAGATCCTCCTACTACATTAAATTGTTTGATTCTCTAATGCTACTTTTTTTTTCTAAAGCAGAAAAGCAAAGAGATGTTAACCTCTTAATAACTCTGATGTGTTGTACTGGCTTTCAAGTGGACCAGATGTACACAGACAATGGCTATAAATCTTTCAACAAGCTGTGTTCAATTGGTTTCTGCTGGGCAGTTAGATAACAAGCAGCACAGCAAGAAGGAACACAAATATTATACAATTACTGATACATTGTTTAATCTATTAGATAGTAAAGCTACCCAAACGTTGCAAATAATCACATGTAACACGTAATGAGAATTTAGACTTTAATATAGCTTCTTTAAGATGTCACATGCTGCATTAACCGCAGGAAAATGCTTTATTCTGTATGAAACATGTTAGAAACACAGCTAGGAAGGATTCCAGAACCTTGTCTTTGGAGAGTTAGATATGTGATCTGTGTTTTTAATATGCTGATATGTTACAGATTAAAAATGAATTCTTAGGGCTTGTCCCCACGGCACTGTTTTTCAGCTGGTTTTTCAGCCGTTTTTTTGGTTTTGAAAACCGGCTGCAAATTGGCTGACAAACTTTTACATAGACCTTAATGGAAAATCCATTCAGTGGTCCCCACTGCACGGGTTTTCCGCCCGGCTGTTTTTCAGACCGCCGGTGGTCCAAAAAACATAGAACATGCTCATTCTTCCGACCGGTTTTCGGACGGAAGATGAACATGTCTATGTGAAGGGTAGGGGTTTTTCTCCGCTAACCACAGAGAAAAGCTGTCATCCGGCGGCCGTGTGCAGCCCGAAAACAGTACAAATACCGGTTGGATAAACCGACCGGTATTTGTCCTGTGCCATGTGAACGGCCCCTTACAGGAATTTAATCTCAAAAGAATAGATCACTTTCCTTATCCTATAACTTGAATAGTGTTATTGGAGTCCCCTGGGACCTCCCATTGGTTTTACTATTTATACTTATTGCTTGCAGATGACCATACTCTATGCTCTTTAGGAGATGTACGAGTAGCACTCTAATTGAAAAATATAAAGTGAGTGTACAATACTTATACGGTTTATACAACACTAGTAGATAGTCCATCCCAAAACAATGACTGCAATAGAAAATACATGCACTTGTACATCCCTGTACAGCACTTCAATATGGGTGCTAAATGCAACAGGAGCAGCTGGTTACAGGTTGGTGAAGCAGGAGTAGATGAGCCCAGAGCACGGGTTAGTGTATTGAGAGACACTCTCCGTTATGTTACAGAATGAAGGGCAAAGTGTTGTGCGTTTAGATGAGATGTCTTCTACCACCCACACATAGACACTTTGGGCCACATATATGAAAACTGTCTAGGTCTAAAACTCACTTTGTTGTCCATAGCAACCAATCAGAGTGCCTTTTTCATTTTTCCAGAGCACCATATGAAATGAAAGAGGCGCTCTGATTGGTTGCTATGGGCAGCAAAGTGAGTTTTAGATATAGGCAGTTTTCATACATGTGGCCCTTTGTATCACATATGTCATATTGCACATCCCTATACAGTCATTGATGTGGGTGCTGGATTCAGCATAAGTGGACGGCCACAGATAGGTGAAGCAGGAGCAGCTAAGCCAAATGTTCAGTTTAGTGGAGTGAATGTAATTCTTTGCAACACTGCTGTGTACAACCACACACTGAAGTGAATCTAGATAAGATTACTTCCCCCACCACCGCTCAGTACCACCTACATCACATCACATTCCTATACAGCGCCTTTATGTGGACACTGACTGCAAGTGTAGTAGGAGCCACTCTCCACTATACTGGTGAGTAGTAAGTGGAGTGACAGCATTCTCTCAAAACTCTCAGCTCGCTAACTAGTGAATGTGGGCCACAATGTCCTCTACAGTATAAACAAGTACATTTCAAGTTCCTCTCTATGGGCCCACATATATAAATGGCTTAGCATGTCTTATAGTTATCTAACCATGTGATGGCATTATTTTGGTTAGTTGCTCACCAACAAAGGACATGCTAAGGGATACATTTATTAGATATATGGTTGCCTGGGACCTGATGAATAACAGACAAAGGGATATAACATTAAAGGGATCACATGTACACTATTTGTTTATGTGAGAACAGATGAGAGTAATTTTTGTTTTGTAATATTTAAGGCATAGAATCCCTTAAAGTAGAGAAATAGATATGATGTCTTGTGTAACATAACTGCTGTATAGACTCATAATTAGGGAATAAAATATTGCCTGGTTTCATCCAGGGAGTAATTGAATATCATTTGGATTTTGTCACCTGGTAAATTAAAGTAAGCAGCTGGAGTGGATTTCATTTGCCTTTCCCTGGATCATCTTAGCAATAGATATGTAAAACTGCCTTTGAAACACAAATTATTATGGTAGGGAAAATGCATCTCTTAAGCTTTGAAGTTTCATTGCAGATTATATGACTCAAGAATATACAGCAGTAGGTCACATTTGGGGTCACGTTTCTTTTACTCCAAAGAATCACACAACTGTAATATATGCTTTAGCTTATTGATAATGCAGAACTTGTGATGGACCTATGCCCTCTACCTTGCTAGTGATATACAATGGCTGCATATAAAGTGTGATATGTGAATATCATCTCTGCTCAGATCATCACAACTATTATACACTATGCAATAAAAAAATGTATGCCTTTGGATAAACATAAGGTTAATCATGTGGGCCGAGGGAACAAAATAATGTACAATAATGTACTAAATAGCAAAATACTGTGTAAAACACTTGGGGGTTTGGTAGACAGTAAACACAACTTTAGCAAACAGTCCCAAGTAGCTGCTGCCGAGGGATGTTTCAGAACAGGCATACATGCTGATGGCATTAACATAGTTTGCTGCTATACAAATCACTTGTTAAAATACATAAAGTACTGAACACAATTTCAAGGAAGTGTTCATAAGAAGAACATTACTAAACTAGACTGGATGGAGAGTTACCAAGGCAATTAAAGAATGGGTGGATTTAAGTACCAAGGCAGAATATCAAAGTTTTGGTTATTTAGTTTGGAAAATAGATGGCTTAGAAGCAATTTAATTATGATGTAAAACATATACAATTGAGTTACATTATTATGAACACCAGTTAATATCCAGAGTAACATCCAAGTAAGTGTTCAGAATGAACAGCAGCTAGGGGTGGCTCAATTAGGTTCTGGTTGGCTGTCACAGGTATATGGAGCCATGCTGCTACAGTGCATCCCACATCTGCTGGAGAGTGTGTGGGAAAGTATCCACAGAGCAAACATGCTGGCTACAGTAGCCCTATAGTTCAATTAGTTTCAAGTCTGTGGAATTGGGGGGCTAGAGTAGTACTTTCAAGACAACAAGCACAAGTGGTTCTACATGATCTGCAAAGATGAATTCATACCCAAATCGGTTGATAGTGCCTTCCACATTATGAGGGTAATATTTAATAATTTTATATATCTATGTAATTTATATATATAAACTTAAGTGTTCATTGTTCTCTCCTAGTACACTGATGTATTTGAAATGGAATGTGGACTAAGGCCCCTCACTTCAGACAGGGTGGAGCCTAATAATTTAATCCATATGGTCCTGAATGAATAAGCCTCAGTAACAAATTATATCATTATCCCCTGAGAAATAGACGAGAAGGAGTCCTTTGTCTATATATTAGAGGTATATACTATTTCCAAATGAATACGTTTGATTTAAGTTAACCAATAGGAAATTAGCTTGTTTCATCATGGTTTATACTGATTGGCTGATGTATTCTCAGACAAGAAGGGGGGCTTATGGGCTATAAAAGTCAAAAACTTGGTTGGAGTTGGTAGACTTTTTTGTATATGCCAATGCTGTATACCAGATTTGTCTCTCAATGCTGGAATTGAAATAAATCTTGGATATTTTTACATTCAACTGATTTTTTTATTTGAAAACCCGATCAACATCTGAACCGCTGTATGAGCGATGATAACATAGATGAATGGGCCTAGTGAATAAGACATAAAAATTCTCCAGACCATAACAATGCCACCACCAGAGCTTGTGTTCTTCCAATAATGGTTGCCTGGTGTTTGTTCTGTGATATTTGTTTCCTGACATGCCTACATCGATAAATCACTGAATTATAAATCCAACATTAACCCCTCAGTAGTACTAGTAATCCAAAAAGAAAAAAAACAAGGGGAAAAAGTCAACTTTTAATATAGCTTCTTAAAATACAATTAGACATGAAATATAGACATCTTCAAGTAAAACTTGCCTCTTTATTGATATCAACCGTGTAGTAAGGTGTTGAGAATAACTCACGTGACCAGACGTATCATTCAAGAAGATGAAGATGTAATCCTCTTGTCTGGTTATAAAAGCACCATGGGAAGCTGTAGGTAAATATTTATAAATACACCAGATGTATCCAAAACCTAGCAATTCCCTATTAAGCCCTGCCTAAGTAGCAGGGATGCCGCCCCGAAAAGGGCGACCCCACTCTACAGAGGCAGGCCCTAAACACACCTATAAAACTGTTAGAAGTATCACCAATAGTAACCATTAATACAAGTAGTAATCAATAATACAAACTTCAAATATTGCCTTAATACCCGACGTGTTTTCCCACTAAAGATAACATATCGATATGTGTGTAGTCATCTGGCAGGGGCATTCTGTTACTCCATTTTCTTAAGTCAGTAAAGGGGCCCACACCCCTTTCTTGTTCATTTTCTTGAAGTAAATGAGCCAGAATGGGTTAACTCACATCCTGAGAGGTTAATTATTTGATTATCAAGAGAGGTAGAACCTATTGTTTGCGACTGGTGCCTAAGTGATCTAGTACTCTTTCTCCCATATTTCCTGTCCTTCTGGCATGATGCCGATTCCCTTCCCGATACTTTATATTAAACTTAGGCACACTTATTTAGGCTTAGAAGAGGCAATTTTTGACAGATCCCCCTTGCCAATCAAACTTAACATTCATATGCTGTGATTTTGATGGATGCAGTATCTATATTAAGAACGCTGTGAATTTGCTGCAAGTAGAAAGATGTTTTTTCATATATAAATGGAGCACTTTAGCCAACATTTTGTGAAATATTGAATTGGACTCAAGTTTTGGACTGGTATAACACGTGGCTTTTGTGCTATTGAAGTGTCTAAATTTTGATAAATTTGATAAGTTCATTTTTAAGAAAAACAGATGAAAATATTTAACTTTTTTTGTGTATGGCAATTTTATGCATAGGAATGTTAAGATTTCCTTCCCAACTCTGTTGGTATCCCTAACAACATCCATACCAGCCTCCTCTTTGTCTCTGTCCTTGATTTCCCACTCTAATATAGGTTCTATATTCGGAGTCAGAGGAATCAATCCCAAAGGAAGAGTCATCGCCTCTATTTCTCGTTTCAGGACCAGAACTGCCTGGATTTTGAAAACTATAAGCGTTTTTCTTTCTGAACTTTTTTAAGTCCATTAAAAACTGCTTATGCTTTCTATCCTTAAGGTTAGTATAAAATCTTCAAAGGAAAACTGTAGCTCTCAAACATCTGGATTTCCCAGCTGGACTTCAGATTACCTTTATAAGATGAATATAGATCCGAAAAAATAGATTTCAAAGAGAGGGTCTCGCTAGCAGTATCAGAATCACATTCAGAGAACACATTTTGTGAATCAGTCCACCATTTACAACTTTTAACCCCTTAATGACTTTGGACTTATGCATATGTCCAAGTCGTTTGGGGGTTAATGCTCCTGGACATATGTATACGTCCTGACAAACGCACAGTTCGCACAATTGAAAAACAGATGAAAATATTTAACTTTTTTGTGTATGGCAATTTTATGCATAGTAATGTTAAGATTTCCTTCCCAACTCTGTTGGTATCCCTACCAACATCCATACCGGCCTCCTCTTTGTCTCTGTCCTTGATTTCCCACTCTAATATAGGTTCTATATTCGGACTCAGAGGAATTAATCCCAAAGGAAGAGTCATTGCCTCTATTTCTCGTTTCAGGACCAGAACTGCCTGGATTTTGAAAACTATAAGCATTTTTCTTTCTGAACTTTTTTAAGTCCATTAAAAACTGCTTGTGCTTTCAATCCTTAAGGTTAGTATAAAATCTTTCAACAGAAAACTGTAACATGGATTCACGTCTATTAAAGTCTACCTGGTCCTTAAACTTAAAGGGGTTGTCTCACTACAATGATTGCTTTTTATGTTAAAGATCTTGAAAAAACAAGTCACTTTGCAAAATATTTCCATTAACAGTGTCCTACCTATTCCTAGATATCCACTCTTGTATGGGCTGCATCAGCTCCTCAGGTCGCTATAGCTACAGACCAGTTCAATCTCTCCTGATAGGCTGCCAGTGCTGGTCGCTATACCTACAGACCAGGCTTCTACTGCAGCCTAGTAGAAGCCAGTAAACACACCCCTGAATTCAAAATGAAACCAAGAAAACAGAACTGAGGTAAGATGAATCAATGTCGTGAGACAACCCCTTTAAGGGCGTTATCAATTCTTTCCTTTAGATTATTATAGCTAGTTTCAAATATTTTCTTTTCCTCCAGAAGAAGAATTTTCATTTAGCTCATTGAGCTCTCTGATCTCCTTTTCCTACCTAGTGAGAAGGTCCACTGAGCTAGTTCTGGGGAAGGGAAGTACATTAATTCTAAGGCCTTTAGGTATTATTTTATTTAGCTCTCAAACATCTGGATTTCCCACCTGGACTTCAGATTACCTTTATAAGATGAATATAGATCCGAAAAAATAGATTTCAAAGAGAGGGTCTCTCTAGCAGTATCTGAATCACATTCAGAGAAAACATTTTGTGAATCAGTCCACTATTTATCAGTTTTTAACCCCTTAATGACTTTGGACTATGCATATGTCCAAGTCGTTTGGGGGTTAACGCTCCTGGACATATGTATAAGTCCTGACAAACGCACAGTTCGCACAATCGCTGTGATATGTCAGCTGTATATTACAGCTGACATCCCGCAGCAACGGCCCCGATCGGAGGGGTGGACGGGGGGTAACCCCTTAGCTATCGTGATATAGCTTTTGCAATTGCAAAAAGCAAGCTCCTTCTGTGTCTCAGTCAGCGCAGTAGATGCACGATCATGCAGCTGCTGTCTCCTACCAGGCAGCCCAGGATGTATACAGTGCCTTCCAGGCTGTCTGTGATGTCACCATACCCACCCGTGCACTGTGGGCATGGCCAGGCATGGTGACTAACAGTTGCCATAGAGACCAATACTCTGTCCTGCTCTGTATTGTTCTGTATTACATGAATGATTTGAAGATCCCACTTTGTGGGGAAAGGTAAAAAAAAAAAAAAAAGTGAAAAATTAAAGAAAGTGAAAAAACAGTGCAACACAAACACTAAAAATAAAATAAAAACATGTACACCGCCCTTTTCCCCTTTACAAGCGCTAATTGAAATCAAAAACTCATATAAACACCAAAGTGGTGCCAATTAAAAGGTCAGTTCATCTCACAAAAAAAAGCCTTTGTACAGCTCTATATATGGAAAAATAAAAAGGTTATGATCAGAAGATAGCAATGCATGAATATTGTTTCACACAATTGAAACGCTTTTTTGAAAGTGCTTCGAAATAAAAAAAAGTCTATATAAATTGGGTATCTCTGTAATTGTTTTGACCCACAAAGTAAAACGAACTTGTCATGTGTACTGCACGTTGAGCCCTGTAAAAAATAAAAATAAAAAACACTACTAGGATTGCAGCATTCTCTTCACCCTGCCTTCCAAAAAAACGGATTTAAAAGCGATCAGAAAGCTCTGTCCCCCCAAAAATAATATCAATAAAAATGTCAAATCATCCCGCAAAAAAGAAGCCCCTACACATCTCTGTACACAGAAAAATAAAAAAGTAATGGCTCTCAGACTGCGGTGAAGCAAAAAGTGTTTTTATTGTGTCAAAGCAGTAAAACATAAAAAATATACAAATTGGGTATCTCTGTAATCATATTGACCTGCTGAGTAAATATAGCATGTCCTTTATACCACATGGTGACCGCTGTAAAAACTAAAACTAAAAAACACTACCAGGATTGCTGTATTTTGTTCAAAATGCCTCACAAAAACCTTAATGAAAAGTGATCAAAGCATGATATAAATCCCATAATAATGCAAATAAAAATTTCAACTCATCCTGCAAAAAACAAGCCCCTACACCTTAAAATAAAAAAGCTATGGCTCTCAGACTATGACGACATAAAAGCACAATTTTTTCTAAACGTATTTCTATTGTGTCAAAGTAATAAAATATAAAAACCTATATAAAAAAAAAATTCTTGTAACTGCACTGACTGCATGGTAAAGTTATGACATATAACCCGCATGCCAAATGCTGTAAAAATGACGCCAACAAAGCAATATTGGAAATGCGCATTTTCCCCATTTTCATGGCCCAATGCAAAAAAAACCCTATAGAACATCTGTGCACCCAGAATGTACAATACACCCCTACATGAGATCCATGAAGGGTGTTGAATCCAAAATGGGGCGACTTCTCGAAGGTTTCGCCTGTTCTGGCACTTTAGGGGATTTGCAAATGAGACATGGCGCCCAGCAAAATCTGCATTTCAAAAGCCAAACAGTGCTCCCTCCCTTGTACACCTGCCAAGCGCCCATACAGTAGTTTGCACCCACATATAAGGTATTGCTGAACTAAGAAAAAATTGTGTAAGAAACTCTGGGATGCTTTTTTTTAGCAGGATTCCTTGTAAAAATGAAACATTTTAAGCTAAAATTGCAGATTGTTGGAAACATTTTTTTTTCATTTTCACAGCCTAAAGCTAAAAAAATTTGTGAAACACCTGTGGGGTCGATATACTCACTACACCCCTGGATATATTTCTTAAGGGGTGCAGTTTGCAATATGGGGTCTTTTTAGGGGAGTTTATTAAATTTAGCACCTTACGGGATCTGCAAACCTGAAATGGTGCCTAAATAAAATCGTAATGAAAATGAGGCCCCAAAGTTCGGTAGGTGCTCTTCCTACTCTGAGGCTTGTGGTTGAGCAAAATAGCTCACTAGGCCCCATATGGGATATCTCTGAAAACGGCATAATCTAGGGAATCAATATTAAGTTGCATTTCCCTGGTCACATCTATCGTGTTCCAGTGAATAGTGGATACAAATTGAAGATCTGAAAAAAAAGTGAAATTTGGAAATTTCACCTCCACTTTTCTTTAATTCCTGTGAAACACCTAAAGGGTAAAAAAAACTTCCTAAATGCTGTTTTGAATAATTTTAGAGGTGTAGTTTCTTAGATGAAGTCATTTATGGGGGTACCTAACATACAGGCCAATCAAAGTCCCTAAAAATATGTATATTGCAAATTTTCTTGCAAATGTCAAAATTAATACTGAATTTCTAATGTTGTAAAAAAAAGACACTTAAAAAATTATTTCAACCTACAGTGGACATATGGTAGATGTTAGTTATAAACTATTTTGAGTGAAATAACTATCTGTCTTACACGCAGACATTTTGAAGTTTGAAAATGGTAAATTTTTCACGATATTTTGATATTTTTCACAAATAAACAAGAACTTTATGGACAAAATTTCTTACTAACCTAAAGCAAAATGTGTCACGAGAAAACAGTCACTGAATCACTCAGATAGGTAAAAGTGTAAAAAAGTTATTCTCACTAAGTGACAATGCTAAAGATTTCAAAGATTGGGCTCTATCAGAGACCCCAAAACTAGCTCCAGTGGTAAGGGTTTAATATAGCTTCTTAAAATACAATTAGATTTGAAATATAGATGTGCCAACATCCATCCATTCAATTAAGCAGAAAATGTGACTTATTGGAGAAGACAATCCTTTGCCAATCAGATAAATGCCTTCCCTACAGATGTAACTTTATTAGCAGAGGTAAAGTGACCATACATCTGATTTAGAGCCCCATACACAGTAGGGTTTGCTGAACTGTTGTTTTAGTCAAATGTCAAAATCATACACTATTACCCATGACAGCAACTAGGGACATATGTATAGAAAAGTCAGCAATAGCCTTACATACTCGTTAAGCCAGTTCATGACAAGTAACTTCCTGGGAAGGTGCTGTCACTTTTCTTACTGACAAACTTTATCCCTTAAGAGCTCTGCAGATATGTGTCCTGCTGTTAAAACCCCTCCAACACCAGTGTTCTTTTAACAGGTTCAGCTAGGAATAGCAGAGCTGATATGCTAATCACTGTGTAGAATGTCCACAGCCTGAACAGAAAATAGAAGCCTGAACCTGGTTATGAACAGTAAGCTCCAAGATGGGAAAACCCCTTTAATGTCCAGAAGGATTTTTTCTTGTAGTAAAGGAGCTATTGATGTCTACCTCACAAGTATTTGCCCCCCCTTTGGTTTAAAATGTACTTAGTTATAAAAAAATAGAAAAAATTCAGCACCCGGTATTAAAAATTTTAATAAAAAAAAGGGTGATTTATTACCACATTTTTCAAAAGACACGTTTTCGGCTCTCCCCTCAGACCATTTTCAAGTGCAATCAGTGAAATTAATTTAAATCAAACAGGATAAATCAGCAAGTAAAAATCAATAAACAATCAATTATACTAATAAAAAAGTTTACTAAAATACCCCAACCCTACAAGAGTGTGTGTTTATAAAATGTGTTTAAGGAAAAATTTAAAAAAAAATAACATTATCAAAAAAAATAGTGTATAGTGTAAAAACATAGAAAAATATTAAAAAGGAGGCGGAGCCTGTATCCCCCCACTGTGAAAAAAAAGCGTACCCCAGTGTCAAAAATTGTACTTCAAAATGGGGGAAACTTAGCCCCTGTAAATCCAACTAGCAAGCGGAAACAAGGTCCCTTTCCGGAAGTGCAACCACAGAGGCCTCCACGGCGGTTTTCTGTCCGATTGCGCAACCCGGAAGCGCGACACCCGCGGGTTGCGCACACGGAACGTCACTGGCTGGTATCCGGCCCAAATGCGAAACCCCCGGAATTTTGACCCGCGCGGAGACGCGCCCATGGCAACCTAACCAAAAAACTAAAAAAGGGCGTTTAATGATAAAGAAAACAAATCATAAGGAAAAATTATAATAACAAGATCCCAATTTATTCTAACAAAAGAAAGAATACATATTTGATCATAAAAAGAAAAAAGATCCATAAAAAGAACTCCATATCTACATAAATATTCCAAAAAAAAAATAGAAAAACAAAAAATAAAGCTGGCGATAGTAGGTTGGCGATAAAGGGCCGGGCCACAGTTTTTCAAATTTTTTCACATGACAAAACCTAGAAGCATATAAAAAAGAATTAAAAAATATATGCTAAGAGACTGAGGTGCAAAGCAAGAGAGCGCAATACAGGGTCATCTAAACATCTGTGGTACCCTTTTAATCTACATTTTAAAAACCTTTGGTTTAAAGCTTTGGTATAGTAAATCCATTCAAGTTCTTTTTTCCTTAAAGAACACTACGATCCCCTCACGTCTGGTATGGGTACATGGGCCACAGCCCTGCTTTTAAAACCATTTATATGACCTGCCTCAAAAAAAAATTTGAAACAGGGAGATCTAACTTGTTTTTTCGAATCGTAACTATGGTTATTTAACCTTGTTTGAGGTCACATGTTGTTTCGCCCCCAAAAGATAAGCTTAACGGGCACCCAAAAGGGTATAAAAATTTCCCACTCGAGTGCAAGTAAGATGAAATTTATTTTGGGAAAATCTCCCCGGTGCGGATGTCAAAATTTTACCCTTCACCATAACCGACAGTTGGGTTTTAATTACAGAAGGGGGAAAGGGAAACCAAGTTTAGGTTTACCTTGAACGTTTGACGGAGTCTAGAGTAGGAATTTTTTTTAAATTCTTAACTAATTATTAAGATTAGGTGACCTTTTTATACGAAATAAAGGGAAAGATTTAAAATCTGAATGTGATGTAAATTTTTGGGGCAAAATATACCAATATTTCCCCAAAAAAAGTGGCAATCTTGGGACTTAGATTATTAAAAATGGAAACAAAAAGAAATTCTTGGATGGGATTTTTCTATCTTTTTTGTTGGCGTGCCTCAGTGCATGTTAAATGGGTCACTTTTTGAACATTTTTAGAAACAATTTTTGAGGATACCCGAGCTTGAAAAGGGCCCACATGTCCTTAATACCGTGACAGGAATCCTCAGAGTCCACAAACCCTCTTGCCCTTAACAATGACTATAGGCAGCGATCTGGCCCAAATTTCCCCGGGGGTTATACTATGTGCAATAAAGGTTCTTTTCCCTACTTTTTAACATGTAGGGCAGTATGTAAAATTTTTGCCCACCCCAAAGACCTTTGTGTCCAAAAAAAACTAAGTGGTTTTAGAAATTTGACAATGTAAACGTATCCCCGGGGTAATATTTTCAAAAAATCTTGGAAAACTAAAATTTTAAAAACACTGCCGTTCCCAAAAAAAGAAAAAAATCATCTAGTATCTCACCCCTTCAATACATGAGGGAAGTGGGGGGACACTAGATGAAACTTTCCCCCAAGCCCAAACCATAAAACATTGGCATATGTGGCGCAACATTTGTTCCCCTCGCCGTTCCTCTAAGTGTAAAAAAAAAAGAAAAGCCAAAATGAAAATAATTACAGGTGAGTACCAAGTTCAACAGAGATAATAAAAATTCTTTACTAAATCGAAAAATAGTTTTTTTTAAACACCTGTCGAACTCTTGATAAAAAGTCTTTATTAATGGAGGTATATAATCTAACAACGTCAAAAGACGCCAAAATAACCTGATCAGGGACCTCTACTTCTTGTATTTTAAACAGAAAGTCAGTTGTATCTTTGATATAAGATGGAGTGGTGCTAATATACTTATGTAACACCTTGTCCAAAAATATAGGTACATTACTAGATAGTGAATTACGTCCTGAGACGATAGGTCTCCCTGGGGGATCTTTTAAGAACTTATGAATCTTTGGCAGGAAGTATAGAATAGGTGTAAGGATAAGAAATATTCAAAAATTCACTTAATTTAGAGTCAATAAGACCATTGTTCAAAGCTTCCTCAATAATGGATTTAAATTTACCGCTAAATTCAAATTTGGGATCATTTGACAGTAACCTATATACACATTCATCAGATAATTGTCGATGCGCTTCACTCAAGTACTGACTCATATCCGTCACTACTACGGCCCCGCCTTTATCGGCGGGCCTAATAGTGATCTTAGAATTATTTGACAATTCATTAATAGTCAATATTTCTGATGATGTTGAATTAGGATGAATCAAAGAATTCCCTCACTGCTTTTCAAGGAATCAATCTCATCCTTAACTAGTTGTATAAATGTCTCAATAGAATGTGAAACTAAAGGAGGATTGAAATCACTAGTCATAGTCAAATCATAATCCCTAAAACAGAAATCTGTACCTTCCTGCAAATCTACAGTACTACTTGGCTGTTGGCTAAACCAAACACGCAATTTGAGTTTACGGAAAAATTGCATTAAGTCCAACTCTAGATTAAACCAATCCATCTTCAGGTCTGGGCAGAACGAAAGTCCCTTGGCTAACACATTCAATTGGGATTCAGTCAATACACATGTAGAAATATTTACCACTATGGACGAGTCTACTTCTTCTTTGCATTCACTTGCTGTGGACAAGAGGCTGGAGTGCGTGGTTGCCTCTGACTTCTTGTTTTTACCGCTTCTGCTATGCCTTTTACCCCCTCTTCTGGTTGATCGTTTACTGCAATGTCTCCTGATGTTATCCACAAAAAAGAAGTCATTAGTATTTGTAAAGTCAAAAGAATCACAACAAGAGTTCTTACTTTTTTTAGACCATCTGCCTGGTTTTGTGAGTTGTTCAGTGGACCAAGAATATACGTTTCCAACTTCATAATCTTGCAAATCTCTGTGCCATTTCCTTCTCTTGACCTCCTCTAATTCAGTTTTGAATTTAGAAAGAAACAAAGTTTGTTTTTCACAGAATTTATCATAATCCTCCACAGGTAAAAGTGATTTTAATTTAACATCAACCCCTTTGAACTTGTCCTTTGTAAGCTGTAAATCACGTTGCAAAAATTCAAGGTTGAGTAATAAAATGTCCAAAGAATATCTATTGGAAATACTCTCAAAGCGTGTTCTAAAATCCACATCGTTAGAAAACAAGGTTGGGCGTAAAGATGTTCTCATACCTCTGGGAATACGTTTTGTTTTGTAATATTCACGTAGGGTAATGTAGTGTAACTCCAAAGTAATTAATTTCTTAGAAAGCATTTCATAAACCCTTTGGGTATCGACATTAGATGGTGTATTCAAGAAGGTGACATCACCCCCTTCTCCGCTCAATATACGATCCACCTCAGCATCCGTAAAAGCAGAAACATGTGGACTGTTAAAAGAAATACCTTCCGCCGTTAATGGAGATCCCTCCATGCTGTTCTATGGAGTGCAGGCCAAAAGCCAATTCCAACAAGTAAAATAGCCGCACATCCAAACAATTCAACAATTGGCGGGGTGCCTGCAATATAGAACCTTGGCAAAGTTCAAAAAATGTAAATAAATAGAAAAAATTGCAGCACTCACGGTATTCAAATTTTCAATAACAAAAAGGTGATTTATTACCACATGTTTCAAAAGACAACGTTTCGGCTCTCTCTCAGAGCCATTTTCAAGTGACAATCAGTGCACATCTCAGATTATAAATACACACAGTGATCAATCAGCAAGTATAAATCAATAAACAATTGATAATAATAAGATATACTCAAATACACCAACCTCTACAAAGTGTGTAGTGTATACATAAAATAGTGTATTAAGAGATAACATTGAAAAAATCAACATTATCAATAAAAACTAGTGTATGGTGTATAAAACATAGAATAATATATAATAAGGAGGCGGAGACCTGTATCGCTCACCCACTGTGACAAAAAAGCGTAGCCAGCTGTCAATAATTGTACTTCAAACATGAGGACTTAGCGTCCTGTAAATCGTTGTCGTCCATAGTGGTTTTGTCATGTGTAAACATGTTGAAGAACTGTGGACCGGGACCTGTATCGCCAACCTACTATCGCCAGCTTTATATTTTGTTTTTCTATTTGTTTTTGGAATATTTATGTAGATATGGAGTTCTTTTTTATGGATCTAATTATGTATTCTTTTCATTTGTTAGAATAGAATGTAGGATCTGTTATTATAATTTTTTCCGTTAGTGATTAGTTTTTCTTTATCATTAGAACGCCCTTTTTCAGTTTGTGGTTAGTGTTGCCATGGTCGCGTCTCCGGCGCGGTGTCTAATTTCCGGGTTTGCGCAGTTGGATCCGTGATACCAGCCAGTGACGTTGCCGTGTGCGCATCCTGGCGTGGTGTCACGCTTCCGGACTTGCGCAATCGGGACGAGGATGCCGGCCGTGGAGGCCTCTGTGGTTGCACTTCCGGTAAGGTACCTTGTTTCCGGACTTGCGTAGTTGGATTTACAGGACGCTAAGTCCTCATGTTTGAAGTACAATTATTGACAGCTGGCTACGCTTTTTTGTCACAGTGGGTGAGCGATACAGGTCTCCGCCTCCTTATTATATATTATTCTATGTTTTATACACTATACACTAGTTTTTATTGATAATGTTGATTTTTTCAATGTTATCTCTTAATACACTATTTTATGTATACACTACACACTTTGTAGAGGTTGGTGTATTTGAGTATATCTTATTATTAGTATAATTGATTGTTTATTGATTTATACTTGCTGATTGATCACTGTGTGTATTTATAATGTGAGATGTGCACTGTTTCTTTTTCTTGATACTATAGTTAGAGATGGGCGAATTTCTCAAAAATTCGATTCGCCAACTTCACAGAATTTTCCGACAAAATCTGTTTCGTCCCGAAAAACAGCTATTTCCTGGCTGCAGAGAGCCTGTAGGGTGCTGTAGAACATTGTGCCATGCTTAAATATGCAGAGAGAGCTTGGTTTGGTCTTCATACAATGCTGTGTTTTAGTATGACACGCACATGACTGCCACCGCTTCACTGTAAAATTCCCTGGGCACTTACAGGGGCAAAACTGACCAAAAAAACTGAAGTGGGAATGCAGCCTGATAAAGTCATGGCAGCGCCAGCTGGAAAAAAACAAGCTGAGGGCTAAGATCCTACAATAGCGTCAAAGAACACAGTAGTAGGTTACTGGAGCCGACACAGATCGCAGCACATTAAGGGGACTATGGCAATAGCCATGCCAGGGAGCGGAATCTAAGTAGGTCCCAGTTTTCACCAGAGCCCGCCGCAAAGCGGGATGGACTTGCTGCGGCGGGAGTCTACCAGGTTGTTACCCCTGACGTGACTTGTTTGCAGTGGCAGCTGAGGTGTAGCGAGGTACAAAATCGTAAGGCAAACTCGGAGTCGGGGACAAGTGTAAGGTCAGGACAGCCGGCAAGGATCATGGTCAAGGGACGGATGCAAGAGGTACGGTACACGGATATGACAGACAAGGCTGAAGGAGGCGTAGGCGTTTTTTTCTGTCTGTAATTTGCACATACGATTCACATTCTTCATACTGAAGAAACTCATCCAAAGCCAGTTTTGCAGCATTTGCTTTTGCTTCACCATTCCAGTTTTGTACTAAATTCCATCACTAATGGCACCAAATGCAAAATAAGCACCTAAAACATTACCTGTAGCTAGGGTCTCCTTCAGTTCAAATACGCTGCATTTCAACAGATTGGTGTCACACAGAAATTGGATTCAAACTACCCCGTTTATACTTCATAATAAACAGCATTGGAACTTTTTTAGGTATTAAGCTGATGGAGGTAGAATTTCCTTGGCGAAAAATAGTTTCGGAACGTTAGCAAACTGACTACGGAGGATATCTCTATAGTACTTGAGTTTGTCCTCCTTCTCAGCATCTGGAAAAAAGGCTCCCATTTTGTACCGGTAGCAAGGGTCCAAGAGGTTGGAGAGCCAGAAGTCATCCCTCTGCAAGATGGTGACTATTCAGCTATCACTAGCCAAGCAATTCAGCATGATGCGGGCCATGTGCGCAAGTGATTCTGAGGGACTCCCTGCCTCCATCTCCACTGATATACTGCCACGGTGCTTGGGGGACAGTGGGACAATGACAGAGTTGTGTAGGTCCGGTAGCAGCCACAGCAGCAGCATGAGGTAAACAGTGGGCACAATGACAGAGTGTGGGTGCACGGCAGAGCAGCTCAGCACAGCATGAGTCAGACATTGCCAGAATGACAAATTTGTGGAGGTGGATGGGCATCAACTAGCAGCAGCAAAGCATGAGTCAGAGAGTGACACAAATGACACATGTGAGCTGGACGGCATCAACAGTAGCAGCAGCATGAGTCTGAGATGAGTGCACAATGACACAGTGGGGAGGGTGATGGCATCAAAAGAAGCAGCAGCCTTCTCTCCAGTCCTGCTGCTGCTGCTGCGAGTGGGCCTCTCACTCCACCAGGCGGGTGAAGGAAGCTGCTCAATCAGTAGCTCCAGACTAGGTGCTGCTGAAGGAACTGGTACTGCTCCTGACCCCCACCTTCCACAGCAGGCGTAGCCAGTGGTGCATAAGCACTGAAGAAACCACACGCGGTCAGACCTGTCAGGAAGGAATGGGTCATGCTGCACATATGCAGCGACCAACTGACTACAGAGGATTTCTCTATAGTATTTGAGTTTGTCCTCCCTCTCAGCAGCTGGAAAAAAGTCTCCCATATTGGACCGGTAGCGAAGGTCCACATGGGTGGAGAGCCATACGTCATCTATGCCGGATGTGATCTTTCGGGCTGTCACTTAGCCAGGGCAAATAGGCATGCTGCGGGCCATGTGCGCAAGTGACTCTGAGGGATTCCCTGCCTCCATCTCCACTGTATACTGCCACGGTTCTTGGGGGTCATCTGCCTCGTCTTCCTCATCTCCATCTAAAAGCACAAACTCGCTTAATTAACCCTTGGATATAAATTGCACTACAGAAATCACTAGGAAAAAATTAACTGGTATGTGGCGTGTAAAAACGCTGTGTATTTTACTGGCTACAAAGCAGCAACATGCTTAATTAACCCTTGGATATAAATTATGCTACAGAATTCCCCCATGAAAAATTACCTAGCTTTGGTGTTTTATAAACACCGTTTATTTTAACGTGGACTTTAATAGAACAAACACGCTTAATTAACCCTTGGATATAAATTGCGCTACAGAAATCAGCAGAAAAATATGGATATATGGAAATATGGAGCAGAATTGAACCCACACTGGACTTCAATTACAATACCCCACAAACTGATTCAAAATTATAACGGAAGAGGAGCAGTCTCTGATAAAAGCAGTGACACCCCCCAAAAATCGCTGTTAAAAACAAATTTATTTTGTGTCAGATCTCTGCATCAGCAGCTGCAGCACAGCACAGACAGAGGAGTGTGAGCAGCCAGCGTTGCGTCCGGACTTCTATAGTGTGGTGATGTCACAGAATCCCGCCGGTCTCTGATTGGCTTCATCTCTGCACATGTCATTGAGGGCCCTCCTTTCTTCCTCCCAGATTTCTCTGCACTGTATAATGCCATTTTATCAATTAAAAACACGCTTCATTCCCGCGTATCACCCCAAACCGACTTCGTTCAGAACCAAAGTTTTCCTGAAATTCTCAACGAAGTCCACTTTGTTAGAATCAATTCGCCCATCTCTACCTATAGTTTAAACTTAATGGACATATATTTTTTTCAACCTTACCAATTATGTAAATATGGCTACTAACAGTATATACATAAATATAGATAGATTGTGTTACTGAGCTTGCACTGGCCCTACATTACAGCTTGTATGGTAGTGCAGAGCTGCTTAACATTCCTGTAGATATTAGAACTCAAGTTTCAGAGCATACCTTGATGACAGTTTGGACTGAGTTTTTTTCTTTACATCAGTGTACAGTAATTTGATATAATAATAGAATAATAATAAGAAAAGCAAACTCATAAACTACATCATTTGAGCTCTGCTAAGCTGAGGGATGTGATGATTGGCAATCTTGTTTACTGTTTCCTATAACCAGTAGCAGTGTGAATAATGATAAATCTGCCAGGGTTTAAAACAATGCCAAGTTGGATCTATGTCCAAAGTTTTGGAAAAATGTCTACTTTGCCTGATACATTCATGTATGATAGAAAAGTGGCACAGGAGTATTATGAATATTATATTGCCCAAACACCATATTTTACAGTGTATTTATGATATAAATATGCTATTTAGGTATTATTAAAGTTACTTAACTTCTTATACAAATTATATTTATATATAAACTTGAATTAGAAGAAGCTATTAAATAGCCATCCTCTCAATCTACTTAAAATACCCATAGCTCTCCATATAAAGGTTTACCTTACTATTCCTAGCAAAATGCATTACATTATTTTACTATTGCACAGAGCAAAGAGAAAAACATTTTATGAAATTCCAGGCCTGTTCTATAATATATATGTAAATCCACATAATACATGATATTTGCCATGGCATGCTAGGCATGAATCAAGTATGTACGGTATGTTACATTGGGAGACAGCAGTCTTGATAGAAGATTTAAGGAACCTAGCATAAAGCATGTTACCTGTCATGAATGTATGAATATTTGCAATGATTACAAATCTGTATTATCAAAGTCAGAATCTGCAAACGGGCAGTGTATCCACCATGTTCCATTTATAATAGTGCCTTTGTATGTGGCAGAAGGAGTTTTCAGACCCCTCAAGAACTTGCGTCTTTGTGAATGTAACTACTGCACCTACTATTGTTATACCATTGAGTACAGGCAGTCCCCGACTTACATCGTTCCGACTTACATACGTCCCCTAGTTACAAACGGAGACTTATGGGGCGTGGCTGACATTCCACACTGAGTCACGCCCCACTATAACCAAGTGCCAGCATGCCACAGCTGCACATGAGATACAGAACGTTAGGTGAAATCTTCTAAAAAAAAGGGCACATACAGCAAAACAAATGTAAAAACTGTTCCCTGTTCTAGCCAAAACTAAAATAATTTTTTTTGCTGAATTTACATTTAATAAATATACCTGTTCTGACCCAGGGACTGCCTGTATTATGGTCATGTACATTTGACTAATCTTCCTCAATTTATTTTTCCTAGTTTTTAAACTCATACTATATGTAGAGATGGGCGAAGTTCTCAAAAATTCGATTCGGTGACTTCGCTGAATTTCCCGTCAAAATTGTTTCGTGTCGCGAATTACTTGTCGGGAGAATCGCAATTAAAATACAGCTATTTCCAGCTGCACAGAGCCTGCAGGGTGCTGTAGGAACGTTGTGCCATGATTAAATATTCAGAGGGAGCTGGTTTGGTCATTTTAGTACTAGTGTGTTTTTTCTGGAAAGACACGCATATGACTGCGCCGCTCTTATGAATCGCTTCACAATAATAATTCCCTGCGCACTTAAGAGGGCAAAAACAGTACCAATAAACTCAAGCGAATGTAGCCTGATAAAGTCCATGGCATCGACAGCGGAAAAAAACAAGCTGAGGGCTCAGGTGGCAACATCAGTGACAGAGTGTGGAGTGACGGCAGCAGCCACAGCAGCAATGAGGTCAGACAGTGGCACAATGACATTCTTGAGGTGGGCAAAAACAGTAGTAGGACACAGAGTGGCAACAATGACGAAGACGGATCTGATGGCAGCAAGCAGCATGACGTCCAAGTCAGGTGGCACAATGACAGAGTGTGGAGGTCACGGCAGCAGCCACAGCAGCAGCATGAGGTCAGACAGTGTCACCATGACATCTGAGGTGGCAAAAACATAGTAGGCCACAAAGTGGCACAATGAACAGAGAATGGAGGTGACGGCAGCACAGCATGAGGTCAGAGAGTGGCACAATGGACACAGTGTGGATGTACCACGGCACCAGCAACAGCACAGCAGCATGATGGTCATAGGAGTGGCACAATGACATAGTGGTGGAGAGGTGAGTTGGGCAATACCAGTCCCTTGTAAAGAGTGGAGGCACATGGAGAAACTGTCAGCAGATGGTGTGCATCAGGCCGGGTGGCAGCATCAGAATAGTGCTGAGGCAGGAAGTTTGGAACCCAGACTTCATTTCCTCAAAGTTTGGGTGAGGTGTCATGTGGCTGATAACATCTGACGCCTACGGCATTGGTTTGTGGAAATCTGGCCGAATCCACGCCTGATTCATCTTGACAAAGGCAGTCGTTCCACATTTCCCAGGGACAAGCGGTTCTCCTAACGCATGGCCCCCGCCGCACTGAACACCCACTCTGATGCCACACTACTGCCGGGGCAGGACAGCTTCTCCACTGCAAAACCGGCAATTGGGCCACCACTTCTTCCAGTTTGGCTGCCTATAGTCCAGCGGATACTTCTAACTGGGGTGGCCGAGTGCGTCCAGAAGGGCCAACCACCTGTTGGTTCAGGGTCTCACCAGGTCCCTCTCCTTCTGCTGCTGGGCGACTGCCCTCCTCACTAGGCGGGTGAAGGAAGCTGCTCATCAGTGACTCCAGACTAGTTTTGCTGCTGATGGAAGCTGGTACTTCTCCTAACCCCCCCACCTTCCCCCAGCAGCCAAAGCAGTGGGTACAGAGCCTGAAGACCCCCCGGTAGACCTGTCAAGAAGGAGGGACGATGCCGCACATAGGCAGCGCCAACTGACTACGGAGGATTCCCTATATAGTAATTTGAGTTTTCCTTCCTCTCACAGCTGGGAAAAAAAGGGCTCCCATTTGGGACTGTAGCGAGGTCCAATAGAGTGGAGAGCCAGAAGTCAACCCTCTGCCGGATGGTGACTATTCGGCTGTCACTAGCCAGGCAAATCCAGCAATGCTCTGGCCATCTGCACAAGTGACTCCTAAGGGGCTCCCTGCCTTCCATCTCCACTGTATACTGCCACGGTGCTTGTGGGTCATCTGCCTCGTCTTCCTCATCTCCATCTAACCTCCTTCCAGCTGCTCCTCCTGCTCCTCCTCTCTTTTCCACCTGGGTAGAAAATCCCACTCATTTCACCAGACAATGCTTCTGCTCCAATGTCCCTCCTCTCCTCCTCCTCCTCCATATTTCAGTCCCCTCCGGACTCAATTGTGGCCGTAAGATGTTTGCCACGTCTCAGGCCCCTGCCCAGAGCAGATTTTTCAGCATTTGTTCCAGGACATGAAGCAGTGGAAATGACGTTATTCATCCCTGTTAGTCCTGCGACTGCCGAATAACGTTGCCTCCTCGAATGGGGCTTCCAAAAACGACAGGGTTCACGCATGAGCAGCCACTGGCTTGACATCAAAGTTACACAGGGGAGTACTCCTGTTCCCCTGGAATCATCAAAAAAAATCGTTAATGGCCTTTCTCTGTGCATACAGTCGGTCCAACATGTGCATGCTGAATTCCAATCGGGTGGAAACATCGCATATTCAGAGTGTGCTGGGGGAGGCGCCGTTCTGTCCGATGCAACTCGAGGAGGGGTGGTCCTACTTTGTGAGGAATGATGAAGTGCATGCACAGTTTCCTCCCTGGCCATTTTTCAGAATCTTTCTGAAGATCAGTGGAAGACTTCAGGAACCTTTTTTACAACCAGATTGAACAGCATGCGCCTTGCAGGGCGCAAGGACCAGTCCTCCTCGGTAGTGCAAGCACGGACACCATGTTGACTCCCATTGTCTGTCACCATGGTTTCCAATTTGCAGTTGGCGCAGGGAGAAAGCCACACATTGAATCTTTGCTGCATGAACGCGGAGCAGTTTTTCCTCCCCTGTGTTGACTTTTTTCGGCCGAGGCAAGCCAGATGTAAACTGCGTGACACCAACTGTGTCTACTGTACACATGTGGTATGATGGAGCAGTACTTGTGGGGGCTGAGATGAGGTGGGGTGGAGGGGGAGGAGGGGGACATTGGGCAGACCCGAAAGTTTGAAAACGCGGAGGGGGGGAAAGGACGTCTCCTGTCCAATTGTTGGTGTCCCCTGGGCGGGAACCCCAAATTACCCAGTGGGCTGTAAAGGACTTATGGCCCTGACCATTTACGCTCCAACATCCGCGTGCCATGCCCTTGGAAAAAACGATAATAAAGGCTGGCCCCACCTTCTGTTTTTAATATTTTTGAAGTGCTGGTACGCCTTTTTGGAAAACAAATTCGGCTTAAAAACTTCCACCCGGCCGGCACAAGCCTTTTAATTCTCTGAAGGGTGCAGAGTCCACCATTTGGAAAGGGAGGGACTGCAGTCCCAAACCCAACTTGGACAGGAAGCAGGGCAGCTTCTGCCCTTAGGAGGGTTTGGGACGCATACTGTTGCCTTTTTGCAACGCCTCTTGAAGATCTGGGCCATGAAGGGAGGAGCAGGAGACTGGACCGGGAGATTTGAAAAGAGAAACAGTTTTCCCTTCTGCAGGGTGGTGGAGCCTTGACTGAAAATGGCATGTGGCCAAAGGCCGCTGCAGCTGCTTTTCTGGGTGCAGGGTGGACCACCCATCTGAGCCACTTTCTCCCAGGCAACAGTTGGTACGCTGCTGTGTTGACGCGGGGCGTGGTGCCAACGTTAGTCCCTCCAGATTCCCCCAAAACATTATACCCATATTCGGCTCCTCCGGTGTCTCAGAAAAGACCTCCACACCGCCAAATAGCGTTTTTACAGAAACCCCCCAACTGAGTGACTACTACCACCCTGCCTCGTGACCCCTTGCCGCTACTTTCTTGGATGCGAAGCGGGTTTTTTTACCCCGTGGGCTTGGCTCCCCACCCACACGCTGCTAACCCGCTGACTATGGCCCCACAACCCCTTTGCGGCGGCGCCCCCGACGCGCAACTGACACCCTCTTCCCTGCGGTGAACCTTTTTTTCACCCCCTTTCCCAAATGCGGGTTTGGGTAATCATTCCCTCGATTTTGTTCATCGCACTGCGTCCCATCACCGTCTTGGTATGCAGAGTCTGCCCCCCCACAACGACCTCCCATGCCCCTCTCCCCCATCTATCTTTGCCCCCTACGAAGAGCAGGGGGTATTGGGCCCCTTTCTTCCCGCCAAGTACTGGACTGGGCCCCCCTCAAATTGTTCATCCCGCTATATAGTGGCGCGGCCCCCAAACCCCAAGTTGATCTCTGGGTGAGGGAACCATGGACGAGGTGGGTTGAGGACAGGGGAGGGCCGCTGACCCCGCCCCCCGGCCAGCCAACAAGGGTTTTGTCGACGTCCCCCCGACTCTTGGCTGGGGGTGTCAGAGTCACTGGGGGGAAGTGGATGACCTAGTCAACCAATTTAAGAACCCTTGGGTTGTGGGAACACACGGGGCCGCTAGATGACAGCGGCGTTGGGCCTCACCGATTTACCCCCGCGTACTTCCCTTCTGGCTGCGCCTGGGCCTGCTCCAGGAATGTTTGTGCCACTGCCCCTCCCGGTGAAAGCCTGCCACCTCCTTCTGACATACTGGTTTTTTTAAAATGTACAGACACTGTTTATAAAAAAAATGTATTGATAAATACACACCCTGTATTTGACTCCCAAAGAACCCAGAACAAGCTTTTGGGTAACCCTTTGGGTATAAATTGCGCTCCAAAATGGCCCCGAAAAATTTACTTGTATGCCGTTTTTAAAAAAACTTGTATTTTACTGAATAAAAAGGGACAAACAGGCCTTTTTTAACCTTTGGGTATGAATTAGCTACAGGCAAAAATTTCTTCTTTGGCGGTGAAAAAGAAAATTTTTTTTGGGGACCACAACAGCAGAACAGTGCTTAATTAACCCCTGGATCTAAATTGCGCAAAAGAAATGAGCGACCAAAATTACAGCTTTGTAACGTGTTAAAATGGCCTGTATTTTACGGTACAGAACAACAAAAAACTTGTAATTAACCTTCGGTTGTGAATTATGGTACAAGCAAAATTTATTTTTTGGCAGTGAAAAAGAACGTTTCTTTTATTGACCACAAAAGCAGAACAACGCTTAATTAACCGCTGGATGTAAATTGCGCTAAAGAAATGAGCAACCAAAAATGAAGTGGTATTTGGATTGTAAAAACGCTGTTTCTTTAAATGAATACAACAGGAAGAGGCTTAGATAACCCTTGGATATTCAATGTGCTGTGAGCAGATAGCATTAAAATGTATGTGCAGCTGCACTGGACGCACACTGGACTTGAGATCCAATACCCCGCAAAATCAGAATTAGAACGTTAAGAGAAGCAGTCTCTGAGACAAGCTGTGACACCCCCCAACATTGCTGTATCAAAATGAATTCTTTAGTATCAGCTATCATAAGCAGCAGTGGCAGCACCTTCCCTGCTCTGTACAGTGAGAGCGGTATGAGCTTCCAGCATCGCGCCCGGACTTATATAGTGTGGTGACTTCACGGAATCCCGGCGGTCTCTGATTGGCTTCATCTCTGCACATGTCATGCAGGCTATGCCCTTCTTCCTTCCAGAGTTCTTTGCCTCATGTAACGCCATGTGCTCGCAGCCATTTTATCAATCAAAAGCACGCTACGTTCCCGCAAAGTACCCCAAACTTCGACTTCGTTCAGAACCAAAGTTTTCCTGAAATTCTAAACGAAGTCCACTGGCATCTGTGAAGATGAAGCCACTGATATAGTGGTTGTAGAAGAGTACAGCTGAAACTGTTGATTGGGCTCACTAATTTTGTAAGGGTCTGTAATTGTAGAAAAGCCTGCTGTAACTATTGACTTAGCTTTGGAAAGTGTAAACCAGATAATTCCTTACAGTGGTAGGGAGAGGTAGACAGTGATACAGCTAAGGCCAGAAGACTTATGATTCAGAAGTTGAGTAACATTGACACCTGTGACACCTGTACCATCTGTGACATTAGTGACAGCAGAGACACGTGAAATCAGTGTCATCGTTGTCCAACTGAATAGCATTAGTACATTGTTGGACTACAGGGCACTGTGTCCTGGGGCAGGGCCTATTAGAACAAAAGCCTGTGGCTTCCAAGCAGGGCTTGTTAGAAACAATAACTGTGTGCAAAGCTTCTAATGCAGAAAAGAGATTTCATTAAAAGTGTGTGCTGCATTACAACTGTCAGTTTATACACCCATTTAAGATCATTGCCTCTGGGTAAGTACTGCCAAGATTTGTCTACTTGCTTGTATTACTGTTGCAGCCAAGATGAAATGCCTCTTTGATATCAAGGATTGCTTGCTTTCATCTACAAAGACTGTGTTCACTTTTGTAATTTCCATGCCCCTCATAGTACCAAGAAAAGCTTGCAAGGGTCAGCATAACTCACGTACCACATCTAGCCACCCTTACACAAATACTGGAGTAAAAATTACATTGCATTGTAACATTCAGTCATAACTGGGTCAATGTTACAAACCAAACAGCAATGCATTCTTTTCATTGTACAGGTAATGCAAAATTAGTGGCAAATGATATACATTACATTCACAGTGGATGGAGTATGACATATATCTGTTATACTGTTGCAATGATTAAAGGATCAAGTGAACTGGACAGATAACATAGCCTTGATGATAACCATTTTCTGACCTCCTGCTTTAAAGAGGTTTACCCATGAATAATAATAATGCTACACATGTCGCTTGCAGCTAGAGCATTTATGGGAAGATGGGTGTATTCACATTAATTTCTATGGTAGTTCTGAGTATAGCTGAGTGAGTGTGCTCAACTATATTCAGAGCTCCCATAGAAGGGAATGAAGAGGATGACTACATGCACTGCCCTCCTCATTCTCATGCACAGTCAGCTCGCAACTAGCTGTGAGCGACCTGTGCAAGACATATTATATTCATGGGAAAACCCCTTTAAGGCAGTACAGCCAATTCTTAGACTTGTGATTCTATTGTTGTGTGTGCTAATAAAAATCATAATGGCTTCCTAATTATGGTGTTTGTGTAAATACATTCAAATGAGCCTTCACATAGAACGCCTGTTAGCGTCTACCACTACCACTTTTTGTCTCTCTGTTTGCCTCTCTCTGTTTTTCTAATAAATATTGGCTTTTAATCTGCTGGATTCCGGGTGTTCCATGTGAAGGCTGTTTTGAATGTATTTGGAGCATTGTCTAGTGGCTCTCTGTGCAGAATTTGCCAATTATCAACAGCATCACGAAACAACATACAGGGGTGAGCACTACTGAAAAACTTTTTTTCTTTGTTTGTGTAAAAACCTTTCTTGAAATACACTTATTTAAAAGGGTTTTCCCACAAAGTAAAAATGGTGCAGGAAGCAAGAAAATTAAATAATAAACATTTTCATCATTCATCATTATTAAAGATGCTGTACCATTTTAGTTTTAGCTGCTGCCTTAGTAATTCAAAGTGTACAGCTCATCTCTAGGGGATCTGACGAGTGATGAAAACTCCTCAGTCCGGGCTGCACATGCTGAGACATCACCTACCCTATGCTGAAAGGAAGAAGTGCTGACCACTCAGCTACATTATAGCTACTCATAGCTCTTTTACTTTAGGTAACTTGACTTTAGATAAACAGACCTTTGTTTGACTTGAGACTTGTGAGTGAGCACACTGTCAGGAAAGGCATGGTGATGTCAAGTCTGCTGGGTCACATGGCATGCAGTTTAAACAAATTATGCATGCCCCCTTCTGAAGACACTGGAAACTGAAGAGAGGAAAGCAGGTCATGAAATGGCTTTTGGTAAAACTTCTTTAAGGAGGTTACATAGTTACATATTTAGTATGTAGTAAGAGAATAAGATGTGAATGAAAGGAATGGGTACAGGTTATTCAAAACTGTTTATCTCCTTACTGGTCCAGAAATATGGAACCAAAAAGGCATAAACCAGTCTGCCCTGGAAGGAAATGTTTCCTGATACCAGCTGGCGATCAGATTGAATCAGTGTTCTTAACAAGAATTCTATATGTGTTCATAAGTATTAAGATCATTTTGTTACAAGTAATTGTCTAAGTCTTTTTTAAAGTTCTCAATTGTTTCTGCTGTGATCAGCTCCTATGGCGATGAATCCACCGATTCATAGTTCTAACAGTAATGAAGGCTTGCTACATCTAGAGACTGAACTTTTTTCTCCAGATCGGAGTGCCCCCTTGTCATGTAAGGGAATTTTACATCACACAGATTTAATTATATTTTTTGAAGGGGCATTTATATACGTTGTGGCAATCAGCTCAATAGCACTATGGAGATACACAGTCCATGGCCTCCATTTAGTTGTTTGGCATTTATTAAGCCACAAAATAAAACAACAAAACAAATGAAGCTTGATTTCAGCCAGTAACCATAATAATAACAACACAGCCCATGTGAAAAACTCCCAGAGTCCTTTTTGGTTATATCCCTTCCAGGCTTAGGGATGTTCACATAGCGTATTGGGGCGCATACTGTGCACGCCACAATATGCCGTGTGCCTTAGAAGTTCGCGCTTTCCATTCACTTTCATTATCAGCGGCGTGTAAGCACCATGAAGAAGTGACGTGTCACTTCTCTCCTCCGATGTACAATATGATTGTATTGTATGCCTGGGGAAACAAGACATAATTCATAGTTCTCTATGAGAGCTATGAATTACCGTAATTGCGGCACGCATTTCAGCCGTATTAAAGCGCAAACGCGCGGCGAAATGTGAGCCTTCCCTTAGAGGAATATCTCTATAGCAGGCTGTATGCTGGTATTACCAGCTTACTTAGAGTCAGACAGCCTTCTGACCAGGAACCACACCCCTGTGCACCTGACCTACTGGTCTTACGTAGTCCAAGAAAACCCAGGTCCCTGGGCCTAGAGTGTGGTACTAGCCATCCCACCCAGCTCTTTGACTACTCCAGTAACAAGTGAACCCAGAGAACTGTATACTAACAATACAAATGTGTGTCAGTGACCTATTGCCTCTGACACCAGTGCTAAATAGCTTTTTACCTCATTGAAACCAGGCATCTCAGGGATACCTATCGACCATCCACTATGGCACCTTGTGCGTTGTCGCAAACCCCCTCCCCCCCCCCCCCCCAAAGAAAATTTGAGAATTTGGGCACCTTTAGCAACCAAACTGTAAACTCTTGACAAGGCATCTGCATTCCACTGCATTTTTCCTGGCCTATGATCCAGTGAGAATAAAAAATCCTTTAGGACAAGAAACCAACGGGTAACCCAAGCATTATTTTCCCCGCATCCACTTTAGTGGAGTATGGTCCGACACTAACCTGAATCTCTGTCCTAACAAGCAGTACTTAAAGGGAACCTGTCACATAGATTATGCCCCCCTTGCTGAGGGCAGCACAAGCTAGTGTCAGGCCTGCTGTTCCCAGCACTGTGCCCCTTATTCTGTAAGATACTGTAGTTTTAGAGCATTTAATGCTCAAATCTTATTCATGAGTAGGTGTTAGCACCGCCCACCAAAGGCTAGCCCCAACCCACAGACAGTTATTCACATGTTTCGACCTATTCAAAGTAATAGGTTTATCAGTTGAGGTGGGTGGGGCTAGCCTCAGATGGGCGGGGTTTGAAAAAAACTGACTCTTTGAATGACTCATCTGGCTGAAAACTGCAGATTTGAGCATTAAATAAACGAAAAATACGGCATCTTACAGAATAAGGGACACAGCTCTGGAAACAGCATGTCTGACACTAGCTTGTATTGCCCTCATCAAGGGGGGCATAATCTATGTGACAGGTTCTCTTTAAGAGAAATCCAATAGTAAATAGAATGATTCCACAGCACACGACTTTTTTCCTTTAGCTTTATTAGAAAACATGCACATACAATGGTGGTGGGACTAGACACAGCAAGGAGATGGCCTACAGCATTTCACGTCCACTGATGCTTTCCTAACAGCCCTCCTAACACAATGACCATCATAAGGGGTTGGCGGAGATGGACTTTCCCAGGCCCATATGGCATCTGCCAATATGGACATTTGTTGGATTAGCAGCTGATTAGTCACTTGCTGAGCCTGCATGGATTTCTGCTGCTGTGTCGGTCTGTTGCTGCTGAAAATTTGCCTGCAGAAGGTGCTTAGTGAGCTCCTCTATGGTAGCAGCTGTGGCCTGGCTCCATACGGCAGCCTTAACAAAGGACATAGATGGCGGGTCTGTGCCTACATCCTCCACCAATTGTGATGATCAGCTTAATGGTATTAAGGAACAACACAGTCCATGTCCTCCATTTAGTCGTTTGGTATCTTATCAGCCACAAAATAAAACAATAAAACAAACTCAGCTTGACTTCAGCCAGTAACCATAATAATATAATAATAAGACAGTCAGTTTGTAAAATTCACAGTCTTTCTGGGTTCTGTCCCCTATAAACTTAGCTGAATATCCCCATAGCAGGCTCTGTGCTGAGGCAGATATTACTAGCTTTCTCACAATCAGACATCCTTCTTACTGAGAACCCTGCTCACCTGACCTACCAGGCTTACATAATCCACAAAAACCCAGGCCTGTACCTGGAACGTGGGAGTAGCCATCCCATCCAGCTCCTTTACTACTCCAGTAAAAAGTGGACCCGGAATTACTGCATTGCAGTTATACTAACAATACATATGTGTGTCAGTAGCCTATTGCTGCTAACATCAGTACTATATGGTTTTTTACCTCACTGGCACCAGGCCTCACTGTGACATGTATCGGCTGTCCACTACGGCACCTTGTGCTTTTTCCTAATGTATACAAATTAATCATGTCTCAAAACTAATATATTTAATTCTTTCAACCTTTCCTTAAAACTAAAATGCTTCATGCCCCTTATATGTTTAGTTGCTTGTCTTTGTACTTTCTCTTACTCCAAGCCATCCTTCCTATCAACTGTTGCAAAACAACTGAACTGCATATTTCTTATGGGGCCACAACAATGCTTTGTAAAGTGGTAATATTATGTCACTGTATCATGAGTACATGACAATATGCTGCTGGCCTAAGAGGCAGCTGATTGACACTGCATGTTACTATAAAGTCCATTAGTTGTCCATTAGTTTGAAAAGAAAATAATTGGGTACATGATGCTGCAGCAAATCATTGGCCTCAGCAGACTCTTCCTCTTTAATTGACATGGGATCACTTAAGTCAGTGATTAGCAGTAGTGTCACGTGATCATTGAATGTGATGTCACTCTCCGGGAGCACCAGGATTAGTCGCGGCATTGGATAGGAGTAGGCTTCACAGGTGAGTAAAGCTTTTATTTTTCTTTCTTCAAGCCCTCCCGACCCACATACACTTTTTGTAAACTAATAGACAACCTCTTCAATAATCTTCACCCTCCACACACATATCTTGCAGGTATTCATAAAGTTATTGCTTTTAATAATTAAATATTGGCTCTACAATGAAAAAAATGTAGAAAATACACAAAAATATATAAAAAAAATTCTCTCTCATGATCTAGATTAGATAATCAAGTTTTTGTTTTTTTTTAATCAATCACCTTATTCTTAATATCATTTTACCTTATACAGGGAGATATAAATAGAATCAACAATTTTACACTCCATGCATCAAGTTTATCATTTTAGTGACATACTGGAATAAAGTGGCACAACCACCCTTAAAATTTCACAAACTAAATATATTAATAGCGATGCTAAATTTGAAAAGATTGTTGACATTGGACAGTTTCTTTTTTATTAAAACTTTTTTCATCAACAGTAAACTAAGTACTGGGTACATCACTGTTGAACTCCAGTAGTTATCTGTAATATACAGTTGAAACCAGAAGTTTACATACACTATATAAAAAGACATATATGCATGTTTTTCTCACTATCTGACATAAAATCAGAATGAGCCTTAAAGGGGTTGTCTCACTACATTGATTCATCTTACCTTAGTCCTGTTTTCCTGGTTTCACTTTGAATTCAGGGGCGTGTTTACTGGCTTCTACTACACTGCAGTAGAAGCCAGGTCTGTAGCTATAGCAACCAGTGCTGGCAGCCTATCAGGAGAGATCAAACAGGTCTGTAGCTATAGCAACCTGAGGAGCTGATGCAGCCCATACAAGAGGGGATATCTCAGAATAGGTAGGACACTGTTAATGGACACATATTGCAAAGTGACTTGTTTTTGCAAGATCTGTAACATAAAAAGCAATCCTTGTAGTGAGACAACCCCTTTAAGTATTTTAGGTTAATTAGGATTACCAAAATCATTTACATTTGCCAAATCCCAGAATAATGAGAAAGAAAACATTTTTACAGCATTCTTATGACTTACTGCAAAGTCAAAAGTTTACATACATTTGGGAATACTATGCTTTTAAACAATTTGGGATAGCCCATATGATGATGTCATATCTTTGGAAGCTTCTGATTATTGGCAACATCTGAGGTTTATTGGCAACATGTGAGTTAGAGACATAACTGCGGATGTATTTTAAGGCACACCAGAAACACACTGCTTCTGTGTGTAACATCATAGGAAAATCTAAAGAAATCAGCCAAGATATCACGAAGATAATATTTGCCTTTCAAATGTCTGATTCATCCTTGGGTACAATTTCCAGATACCTAAAGGTGCCTTGTTCATCTGTACAAACAATTATATGCAAGTACAAACAAGATGGGAATGTCCAACCATCAAACCGCTCAAGAAGGTTCTGTTTCTCAGAAATGATTGTGCTTTGGTCCGACATATGCATATCAACCCAAGAACAAATGCAAAAGACCTTGTGAAGATGCTGGCGGAAGCTGGTGAGATTGTGTCATTATCCACAGTGAAACATGTACTGTATCAATATGGGCTGAAAGGCCACTCTGCCAAGGAAGAAGCCATTACTCCAAAAGAAACATATAAAAGCCAGACTAATGTTTGCAAATGCACACAGGAACAAAGACATACATTTGGAGATATGTCCTGTGGTCTGACATAATGGTTTGGCCATAATGACTATTGTTACGTTTGGATGAAAAAGAGAGAAGCTTGGAAGCCTAAGAACAGCATCCCAACTGTGAATCACAACATCATGTTGTGGAGTTATTTTGCTGCAGAAGGGACTGGTGGATTTCACAGAATAAATAGCATCATGAGGAAAAAAGATCATGTGGCAATACTGAAGCAACATCTCAAGACATCAGCCAGGAAGTTAAATCTTGGGCAAAAATGGGTCTTCCAAATGTACAATGACCTGAAGAATACTGACAAACTAGTTACAAAGTGGCTTAAAAGCGTGTTATCGTTTGAGCTGCTCGTGCTGTTCAGCTAATTTTCTCAGATTGATTTTGAAATCCAGGGGCGTGTCTCTCCTGTCAGCAGGCGTGTCTCTCCTCCCAGGAGGCGTGTCTCCCCTCACTGAAGAACTGTGAAATCATCATTTTGTTTAAAGCAGGGGATGCAGAAGGTTGTCTGGATATAACAGCTCTGTAGCCTCCTGCCTGCTTATGTCTGCAGCCTTGAGGCTCCAAACTCCAACAAGCACCTGTCATATGTCTTAGTTTAAAACACACTGAAACCCAGCAGCTGTTACTTCTAGTGGTGTTCATCCAAAATTGAAACTGACAACAGGCAGAGATCTTTACTAAACTACAAATGGCAGCTTCAAGTAAAGATCTCTGCCTCCTGTCAGTGACATGTGAGTGAAAACAATGGGGGGGGGGAAGCAAATCAGCTTTGAGAGAAGGCCCTGCTCAGCTTGTAACTAACTTGGGCTTGTGGTGCAGAGGTAGAGAGAGCAGTGGTAGACTATTGGTTTTACAACGAAGGGGTTTGGAGTTCTAGTCCCTCACAGGATATATTTTTTTTCCCCCTAAATTCTACACATATGTAGAGAGACCTAAAATATACATGTTAATCTCTATAATGATATATATACACATACAGGGCTCCCCTATATCATGTCTCATCCCCCAGAATATATGCATTGTATCACGTATGTTGGAAGTGCTTGGTGTGACTGCAAGGATAGGACAATATATAGGGGAGCTTTGTGTGTGTATATGAATAAAATTATAGATGTCTACACATATATTTTCATATCTTTACATATGTGTACAAATTTTAAAGGAAAAAAAAAACTGATGGGGCTTGAACTCCCAACCTCTGTCTTGCAGGGCTGATCACCTAAGCTCTTCACCACACAAGCAGCTTATACAGACGCAGTGTTGAATCCTTATATTATACACTACAGAAGATAACGTCATAAGGAGGCGGGGCTTGCATTCGATCTGAGGAACAGAACGCCTTCTTTTCCAAGTAGCAGCTTAAGGACTGGATCTGTGAGGAGGTTAATCAACCTCTTGGCAAAAGCCCCTTAAACAGCCAGTAATTGCCCAGAACATTGAACCTAAAGCTGGGAGATGTACATAGAGGCAGCAGACCTTGGTTTCACTATCGATTTTAACAGCTCAGAGGGGAGTAAACACAGAGTGTGCAGGCAGCCAATCACAGGCAGGGGGCGTTGGGCCGGGGCGTTTCCTGTACTAGGGGCGTATCCCAACCGGCTGAATTAAAATGTCAGCCAGCCAATAACAGTGGAGGGGGCTGTCTAGGGTGCGAAAAATCGACAGGGGGCGTTCTGACCAGCAACAGCAGAAATAGAAGACAGATTACAGAGATGCTCATATCTGCTAAACCAAGTGACAGAGGTAATGCAACCCAATTACAAATGTGCTTATTTTTACTGTCCCCATAATCTGAGACATGATCTTTGTAACGGAGTGGCCATCACAAAGCCCTGATCTCAATTTGAAAATTTATGGGCAGAGCTGAAAAGACAGGTGCAAGCAAGGCGACCTACTACCAGCTCCGTTACACCAGTTCTGTCAAAAGGATGGGCCAAAATTTCTACCAACTATTGTGTGAAGCTTGTGGAAGGATACCCAAAACTTTTGTTCCAAGTCATGCAGTTTCAGAGCAATGCTACCAAATACTAATGACATGTATGTAAACTTTTGACTTTGCAGAAAGTTACAAAAAATGCCTTAACACATTCTCTTTGTTTCATTATTCTGGCATTTGTCAAATATTAAAAATTTTGGTAATCCTAATTGACCAAAATCGGGTTTATTTGATTTCTGTCATTTGGGAAAAAAAAACATAAAATATGGGTTTTTTTTATATAGTGTATGTAAAACTTTAGTTTCAATGTATGGGGGGAACTGTAATATGTTCAGTTCCACTGCATTGCCTCCACAGGGGAAATGGGGCTTTGCAGCATTTTTATTTAAATAATTTGACTCTACCCATAATGTGCAGTCCTCCAGAGTGAGTGATGCTCTTTGCAGTTGTTGGTTGATGATATTACAGATGTAGCAGAAATTATAACAAGAATGCCCCAAAAAAAATTAAAGATGAAAAAATTTTTATGGTGATCCTAATTTAATTTTGAAGGGGCTTCCCAGAGCCCACGATATCAGGACAAAATTTTCAATACGCGAGTTCAGAAATTCTTTCTTAATTCTGTGCAGTGTTTAGTTGTTTTCTGAGCTCAGGATACATTTTACTTAATTTAAGGGTTACTCTCACTTTGCCGTAGGCCCTACATTTTGCTGTGCCAGCCTTGTAAAAAAAAAGCTGTTTATGTTGTAGCCAATCAATATAATAAAATATGCAAACCCGCTGTTTATTTGGAAAAAAATGGAAACCCCCCAACCCCCTAACATTTTTTTTTTAAGTTCATTTATTTGCTAAAAACTCAGCAGCTTTATAAGAAAACTTCAAATCAGAAAAAAATGCAAGCAAACTTCAAACATCTGGAGACAAGGATGTTGGTGAAATTTTTTCTAATCTTTCCACCATGAACATTTCATTAAATCTACTGAATGAAATTTCGGCTTAACAAGTGAAAAATAGGATCTTCTTGGGTACTGCTGCTCCACAGCTACAGTATGTTGAAAATGCTCAGGCAGACACTTAGGGCGACTGCCCATTAGGCTGCACTTTTTTTTTTTTTTGTATTTTGCCCCCAAAAAAACTTTTGGGCCCCTTATTCTCTATATAAATGAACTTTTGTAAAAAAAATGGGGGGCTTATATGCCGGCTTTGGACACATTTGAAGGCCTAAAGTGGGCATATAATATGCTAGAAATGATATATAGGGCCCCTAAGTTAGGTGTTTTCTTTTAGCCACCCAGGTATAGAACACGCCAGATTTTTGACCCGTTAATTCATTCAGGCGCAATATGCACTCATTTAGTGCACCTTAAAACTGGCGTGCCACGCATCTTTTCTAACATTTCGCACTTAATAAGTACTGTATTTTTTTTTATTTATTTGGGTGTGCAATCAAAATAATTCTAGGCTAACCTAGCCCTTTCTTCAAAAAAAAAATTTTATTTTAAACCCCCCTTAAAGGAAACCCGCCCGTTTTGACCTTCCTGACCCCAGCCTTTTTTGAAATCTGACTGTTCAATTTATGTAGAATAACTTTTTTACACTTTTACCTATTCAGTGATTAGAGTTGTTTTCTTTGTGACCAATTTTTGTTTTTTGTTGTAAAAAATTTTTATAATAAAACTTTTTGTTTGTGAAAAAATATCAAATTTCATGAAAATTTGGAAAAATTTGCGATTTGAAAAATGAAAAAAATTTGCGTGCAAGACAATAATTATTCACCAAAAATAGTTTTTTAACTAGCATCTACATATGTCCCCTATAGGTTGGATCATTTTTTAAATGTCTTTTTTTTTTTTTTTACCATTGAGGGGGTTGAAATTTTTAGTAATTTTTTAAATTTTTTGAAAAATTAAAAACATTTTTTTTTGGGCCCCTCCAGTTTGGTGGGTTTGAGGGGCCTGCATGTTAGATACCCATAAGTGACGCCCTCTGGAAACTAGACCCCCTTAAAGTATTTCAACATATTTTGGAAGTTTCATAACCCCCTTTAGATATTTCACAGAAATTTAAAACAAAAATGGGGGTGAAAAATTTCAAAATTTCACTTTTTTTGAGATTTTAAAATTTATATTATTCACTGGGAAAACGGTAAATGTGACTAGGTAAAAGCAACTTAATATCATTCCCCAGGTCTCCGTTTTTTAGAGATATCCCATATGCCCTCGCCCTATTATTTGACTTTTGTTTTTACTTTCTCCCCCCCCATACATTCTGCGCTCCTAGTGCATTATTTGGCTACCCTTTGATGCCCTGAATTGTAGGAACACATACTTACGCATATACTCTGGGGTCTTCATTTTCAATTCGATTTTATTTAGGCGCCATTTTCAAGGTTTGGGACTCTCATAAGGTGATAAAAATTATCTACCCCTATAATTAGATATCCGCTATATTAGGATAATCTAGCATCCCCTGTAATGAAACATATCCAGGGGTGCGTGCTATGATTATATGGAGCCTACTCACACAGGTGTTTCACAAATTTTTTTTACATTAAGGCTGTGGAAATTTAAACACAAAAAAATGTTTTCATTAGATATGTATTTTTGATTAAAATGTTTTCTTATATACAAGGAAATAATCGGTAATATGAAACATAATATCTTCTGTAGGCATTTTTCTTCCAAGATTCGGCAAATACCTTCATGTAGGGTTTTGTTAAACTTGCGGGTTTGGGCGTCCATGGCAGGGCGATTTTATGCGGAGGGAGCGATTTTTGGCTTTTGTATCGCTGTTTTTGGTGCGGCCAGGCGCTTCTGTCGCATTCTGCAAAAGTCCACAAAGTAGCAGAACAGGCGTAACCTTCACATGAAGTCGCTCCTTTTTGGATTACAACACCACATCAGGGATCTCTTCTAGGGCGGGATGTACTGTGCTGTCTTGTTGCACAGTAGGGTACAACGTGTCTGTTTTTTTGCAATTGGGTCAAATGTAAATGGGGGGATATATTATAGATGTTTCGGTGTCTTTGTGTTTATGATGTTTGCATATTTGTTGTTCTGCATTTAGCGGAGCACGTGGGATTTGAGTGTGGTAAATGTGTACTTTGGGGGTCGGGATCGCTTGTGTCATTGGAGTTTTAGAGTGTATATAGTTGGTAGTCGAGTTGTTGTAACTTTGGATCAACATCAGTAGTTAATTCGGTCTATATAATATTGTGAGTTTTTATGTTGGTCTCACTTTTCTTGAAAGCCATAACTTTTTTTTGTGCTGTGTGCAGAGCTGTGTATGGGGCTAGTTTTTTGCAGGGATGAGTTGATAGTTTTTTATTGGGTTACCATTATGGGGTGCATTATGATGCTATGTTCACTTTTTAACTAGGTTGTTCTGTGATGTTTTGAACGCAAAAATACAGCATTCTTGTAGTGTTTTTTATTTTTTTTATCTTTCTGTAGCGGTCACTGTACAGGTAGATATGACATGGTAGCTTTACTCAGCAGGTCAATACGGTTTACACGATTACCCACAATATGTATATTTTTTTTATTTTTTACTGTCTTTAGACAATAAAAAACACTTTTAGTTCTAACTGGGAAATACGTTTTTGCAGCGCATAGTCTGAGGAGCCATAACTTTACATTATTTCTGTGCTTGAGCTGTGAAGTGGACTTGTTTTTTGCAACGAGATGAGTTGTACGTTTTTATTAGTATCATTTTTTGGTGGGCACAAGGCTTTTTTGATCGCTTTTTGTAAGTCCATTTTTGGAGGCCCAGGGTGAAGAAAATACTGCATCTATTAGTGTTTTTTATTTTTATTTTTACAGGGCTCACCGCTGCAGTATCCGCTGATAAGGTTAGCTTTTACTTTATGGGTCTCTACGCATTATGGCGTTTACCCGTTTTTATATAGGTTTTTTTTATGTCGAAGACACTTTAAAAATAAGAGATGACAAAGTGTTTTTAGTGTGTAAAACTATATATTAATGAAATCGCTATCTTCTGTTGTGGGAGCCGACTACAATTTTTTATTTTCTCAAATCCGGTATCACAGAGCTGTTTAAGGTACTCTTTTTTTGCGGCAGATGATCTGACGTTTTTAATTGGTACAACTGTGGCGTTTCTAGGTAGTTTTTGATTCGGTTTTTAATTCCATTTTATGGCTGCGGGATGAACAATAATCTTAATTCTGTGATTGTCTTTATTTTTGTTTTTTTTTGTTCGGCGTTCACCGTTCGGGTTTAATTATAATGAAGAGTGTATTTTAGGAAGGTATTTAGACGCGGCGATACCTCAAATATGGGTACTTTATTTATTTTAGATCTTTTTTTGGGGCGTTTGGTTGTAAAGGGGGAAGGGCGGTGGAAGTTTTTTTATTTTATTATTTCGTGGTTTGTAGTTTTACTTGTTTTTTCATCTTTTTTTTTACTTTTTTCACTTTTCACACTTTTTATTTTACTTTTCTTTAGATCTCTCTTTCAATAGGAATCAGTGCATAGGCTCGTTTGTTGCTATGACTGGTTCCTATTCGTTACTAACTGTCTCAGTATCAGATGCCAGGACATGGCCACAACAATGGTACGGGCCGGGCATCGTGACGTCACAAGACAACCAGAATGGCCAATCCTCTGCATTCTCGTGATGGGTTCAGAGGGAAGGGAGCTGCACGGATCGCACGATCCGGGCGCTAGCTTGCCGCGGTCGACAGAGAAGCAGGAGGAAGCGATCTCTTTCCTGCGTCGCTCTTAAGTTTTTGGGGACCATGATCGCTCATCGCGATTAATTAAGGAGGTTTAAACGGCCCCACAAGGAGCGATCCGAGGTTCAGGGGACGGTCGTGCGGGATGTCAGCTGTATTTTTCAGCTGATACACCCGCGAGATTGGTCAAAACTCTGCTTTTGAGGTTGCGACGACTACTCAGGACGTTTCCATACGTCCAGGTGGACGTGAACCCCATAACGACACTGGGACGTATGGATACGTCTAAGGTCGTTAAGGGGTTAAAGAAGGGGTGGAAACACAGTAATTAAGGGATTGTATTTACTCTACACAGCCTCTTGAGCCTCACAGCAGTGATTGACATTTCAGCTATGCTAGTTGTCATTCCTAGCGGAGCATTACTGGAGAAGGGGTTGTGAAAAACAATGACACTGTCCAAGCAATATGTTTAGCTATAAATGTGAATTAGCAGAGCTGTTTTAGTCACAAGAGAAACCTTCTAGCGCGAGGGAAATCGTTAGATGCTGCCAAAACACATTGTTAGCTGCTGAACAACTGAGTGTTATCTTTGATGTAATTACACATAAATTTGCTCTGCAGACCAGACCTGTTATCGGTTGTTGGATAGGCTTCCTAGAGCTTACCCACAATTAAGGAGATAAGTGAAACGCAAACTTCATCTGCTGCATACGAATAATGCTGGGGAGTACTGTATAACACCACCAGGCACTGGCCATGTGCAGAGCCAGTCACAAAGGTGTGTCACTGCTAGCCTAGAGTAGCTTGTCTTATACAGCAGCTCAAAAACAGGATTACACCCCTCATATTTTGGTAAATATTGTATAATAGACGTTTTCTTTGGAACAACAATAAGATTTCGTCACTTTGATACAATGTAATAAGTAGTCAGATGTACAGCTTGTATAAACTGTTTAAATTTGATGTCGCCCTCAAAATTACTCATACATTACAGCAATCAATGTTAAAAATAAAATATAACATACCCACCGGCAAAATCATATAAATGAAATGGACATGTTTTCTCAATTTGTCCATTTCCGCCTTCCATGGTGAACTTAGTAGTGTTACAGGTCTTATGGTGTGAATCGGAAGAAGGTGAGTTTTATTTGGTGGCTATTGCTCTCATATTATTCAATGACAGTTCAATACGTGGGCACTCATAGCATAGAACTCTCTGATGGAACAAAAAAAAATGTTGATCGCTCTATTTAAGAAGCGCCTAGGGCTATACGATAGACTACCAACACTCTGAAACTGAGCTGCAAGCATGGTTGGTCCAGAGTCACATAGGGTTTAACAAGATAGGTTCACCACTCAGAAACAGCTAGTACATGGTTGCTTCCAAAGAAGCTGAAAGGTGATCAGTGCACATGTCAGCATCATATCAGAGACGAGTGCTGCCAGATTGCTGTCAGTGGTTAGAGGGGTGGGGGTCAGACTGTCAGTGCTTCAGACCATATGCCAACATACTGATCATATTGTCTGATTGGTTATGTATCCAGAAAAAGGAAGATCTTATAAAAGATGATGCACAAGTAGCGTGCCCGCAATTTGTTTTCAGAAGACATGATCGAGATAAGGAGGTGGATTACTGGAACCATGTCATGTTTGTCTGAGTGAGGGACTCCATTGATAATTCTATTGGCTTACAGAATGGTGTCAAGTTGTGTATGAGTTGGCAACACAAAAATGATGGAGTACAAAGGCCTGTTAGTGTGTCAAGCAATTGGTCGATGGGAGTGTCATGGTTTGAGCTGCTTGAGACGTTGCAGTTAATGATGGCTTGTACAATTCATTGAGGGAACCATGATGCCAACATGGTATGTTGATCATTACTGAAGCAGAGTTCAATGATCCCTTCCCTTCGTTCACAGGATCCACACCACAGTGTGTCTTAACCATGATAACACACCGCAAAACAACACATCGCCAAGGAAAAGCACTGCTTGCATTATAGGAAAAGGGCCTCATAGGATGGCTGAACTGGCCAAGTAATGGTATGCAGGCACTCAAATCCTATTGAACATTGTGGGGCTGTATGCTCGCGAAATACAAGGTGGGACTGGACAGAGGATTCCAGTGGCTGCACCTTTGAAGATCTAGGGTATGTCATACCCAATGAGTGTTAAAGGCTCCAAGATGGTGCTAGAAAATAATGGTTGGACCCAAAGCATTGAGACTTTGGGCAAATGATTTGTCATTCTTACTTAATGGTTGGTACTCACTTTGTTGCCAACGGTGTTAGATCATCGATGGACTTTGTCGTGGTTGAAGGGCACTCCAAAATGTACACGTATTACACAGGCACTAGTACATTGACTTTTACTTAGTATTCAAATTATCAGATTGTCAGTGTTTGTCCTGTGACAAAGAGATATAATATGATATTGACAAAAATCTGTTGAGGGGTGTGGGGTGTACTCACTTTTCTGAGATACTGTATGTAGCAAAAATGCAACAGATATGTTTGCTGATCGTACCCATTAAATTCTATAGTGAACCTAGTTGTCACCTACAACCCACAGCTGGAGATCCTACAACAAGATTGTAAGGAAACTCGCCAACTTGTGCTACATAGAGACAACAGACTCAAAGCCTCCCTCTCCTTTTCTTTCAGCAACCAACCAAACCTGCAGAATATTATTGTCTGGAGTACCCTGAAGGCCCCAAAGTGAAATGGCACCTACACCCTGCCTGCAAAAAACAGGCTTAAGACGTAGGCACATCAACACTACTCACAGTTGTTCTATTCCACAGTACATCAGGGTGTAATGATAATTTGAGGTACATTTTCCTGCAGATCTTTCAATGTGGGGTGTATCTACATATATGTATGTGCAATGTTACCACCCAACACCACGGCCTATATTGTGGGGGAAACATTGCAGAGACATCGTCAGTGCATGATACCTCACTACAGATTACACACCATTTAACCGACCTTGCACGTCCTTGGCCGTATGCCATTACGTCAGGTGAGTTTGAGGGCGTTTCACGCACGCTGGACGTATGGATAGTCTCTGTGGATTCGCGCGAACTATAAGGCGTGTTCGCAAAAAGCGATTAGGCTACGGGGAGTGTAGCTGTATATTACTGCTGACATCCCGCCAGCAGTCGGCAGCCCGACCACCGGATCGCTGGGGGGGGGCAGGTTATACCCACTTAATTTTATCGCGCGATCGGGTCGCCTAATCAATTAAGAGTGAAGCAGGAGGTGATCTGCATCCTCCCTGCAGTCTCTGTCGGATGCGGGCAGCAGCGCACGGATCAGCGCATACGTGCAAGCTCATGCCTTCCCTAAGAACACCACCGGAGGGCAGGGAGAATGCCTCTTCCGGATTTTGTCTGTGTGTCACGACGGCCGCGTGATCCTGTGGGCACGCCCGGAGCGTGACGGACAGTATGTCTTAGGATCACATGTCCATTAGTAACAAGCTATGTATGATTCTCATTTGAAGTGAGAGATTTAAAGATCTACTCATTCGCAAATCCACCCATATGGGGAAGAAAGTAAATAACTACGTGAAAAAGATGAAAAAATCATAGTTTAAAAAAAAGTGAAAAAAATAACTGGTTAAAATCACAAAACACCTAAAAAATAAATTAAAAAATTAGTGGTTACACGCTCCTTTTCCCTTATCAGACGCCATTAGCCCCAAAATTGATCAAAAAATAAAATTAAAAAGGTACCCATATTTGGTATTCTGCCGGAACAGTAGCGTAACGACCGTGCTCTATATAAATCTGTCATGTTAATTATCCCGGTTTTTTACGGTGAACGCACGTAAAAATATCCTAAAAAAAATACAATCACAAGAATTAAGATTATTGTTCATTGCAGCACATAAAATGGAATAAAAAATCGATCAAAATAAATCCTAGAAACGCCAAAGTTTAGACCATATGAAAACGTCAGTTCTCCCGCAAAAAAAAAGTCCTCATACAGCTCTTGTATAGGAAAAATAGAAAATGTATAGCCTTCAGAAAGGATAGCGATGCATAAATATTTGCTTTACAACTAAAAACATCTTTTCTTTTTTTTTTTGTGAAAAGCTGCTTCAGCTTAAAAAAAACTATATACAATAGGGTATCGCATAATCGTTTATCTAGCTGCGACCCAAAGAGTAAAGATAATTATCAGGAATACTGTCATGGTGAGCCTCCTGTAAAAATAAAAATAAAAAACTCCTACTAGGACTGCAGTATTTTCTCACCCTGGCCTCAAAAAATGAGGATTTAAAAGCGCATTCAAAAAGCTTGTTCCCCCAAAAATGATATAATTAAAAAACGTTCAACTCATCTTGCAAACATAGTTACGCAAGTCCCCAACACAGCTCCAAGCACAGATCAAATTTAAAAAGTTATGGTCTGGGACTATGGCAGGTTGCAAAAACGTATTTTCCTGGTGAATAAAGTGTTTTTTATTGTATTAAGCAGTAAAAAACATAAAAAAAATATACAAATTGGATATCGTGTGTAATTGTGATTGACCTGAGCTGAGTAAAGCTACATGTCATAACTATACCCGGTACAGTGACCGCTATAAAAATTAAAAATAAAAAAAACACTACCTTGCTTGCTGTATTTTGTGAAAACATCTCTACAATAAACCTTATAATATAAAAGTGAACAGAGCATCATATGCACCGCATAATGGTATCATCAAAAACTTAACTACATCCCGCAAATAAACATGCCCTTCACCTGCTCTGCTACACAGCAAAATAAAAAAGTTATGGCTGTCAGAATAGGAACAACATGAAAAAGCGCATATTTTTTATAGACATATTTATCTACGCTGTGTAAAAAGTATGAGATGAAGACAGAAAAAAATATGTTTGATATTCTATATCATTGTTATTGTACCGAACCTCCAATATGTAAAGTTGATCACTATATATACACTGCACGGGCGGAGATGCTGTAAAATGAATCTTCAGTAAAAACAATGACCGAACTGCGTTTTTCCCCCCATTTTTCATTGCATAAATGCTAGAAGAAAAAAAAACTATGGATACACTGTGTGCCTTTAAATGAGTATACCTCCCTATGATGAGAACCTGAGGGGTGTTGATCTAATATGGGGAGAGCTTCTGGAAGGTTTTCGCCTGTTTTCTAGCTATCTTGGGGTCTTCTGACAAAATAGAGACTTTGGGACCCACACAACAAACTCTGCATTACAATTGCTCAAATAGCGGCATCCCTCCTTTATAGCACTGCCTATGCGCCCCAAAAACACGCTGTTTACAACCCCTTGTAGGTGTATATTTGCGAACTTGGAAGACAATTGCTTAACAAAGTTATAGGGTTCTTATTTCAGGATTCCTTGTCTTATATGAAACATTTTAAGCGAAAATTGCAAATTATTGGAAAAAAATATTTTTTATATTTTCACAGCAATCTATGCTGTTAAAAAAAATTTGTTGAAAATCAACGTGTGGGTCTATATACTCAATGCACCCCTCGGATACTATTCATTATGGGGTGTAGTTATCCAATATGCGGTCTATTTAGGGGTTGTGTATTAGTTTTAGCAGCTTAGGTGTCACCAACCTGAAATGCGCCTAAATACATGTATTGAAAATGTCGACCCAGAGTATAGTTGCGTGCTCTACTATACTGCGGGCTTATGGCTTGAGCCAAATAATGCAACTAGGGCACATATGGAATATCTCTAAAAACGGCAGACCTGGGGAGAATTGATATTAAGTTGCATTTACCTAGTCACCATTTACTGTATTCCAGTGATAAATTTGGGTAAAAATTGAAAAAACTGGGGAAAAAAAGTGAAAATTTTTAAAATTTTACCTACCCCTTTGCTTTAATTTTTTTTGGGGAAATTTTCCCAAAGGGTTTTCAAACCCTTTCCAAAAAAAGTGTTTTAAATAAGTTAAAGGGGGCTTGTTTCTCAGTTTGGGGTCATTATTGGGGGGTATTTAACATGCAGGCCCCTCAAAGCCAAAGTCCGAAAATGGAATTTTGGTCCCTTAAAAAATTGTATTTTTGCAAAATTTTTTTGGGAAAATGTGAGGGGAAATTTCTTTTTTTTCTAAAACCCCCTAAAGTGTTAAAAAAAAAAAGCATTTTTTAAAAAATTTTTTTGCCCCCATACCGTGGACATTGGTTGATGCTAGTTTTATAAAAAATTTTGGTTTGGGGAAAAATTTTCTGTCTTGGGACGCAGAAAAAAATTTTTCAACTTTCAAAATCGCAAAATTTTTCAAAAAATTTTTATTTAAAATTTTTATTTTTTTTCAAAAACCCAAAAAAGGGGTTGTATGGATAAAAATTTCCCTTTTAACTTAAAAACCATTTTGGGCACGAGAAAAAAACCAAAACCCCATGAATAAATGGCTTGGTAAAGTGTCAAAAAATTTTTTCTCACATTAAAAAGACATATGCCGATTTTTAAAAATAGGGTGTGTCAGGAAGGGCAAAAAGGGGGGGGGTCTTTCAGGGGTTTAAATTTTATGTGGGGGGGGGGAAAAAAAATTTTCAGGAATCCCTTGTGCATGAAAATTCACACAGTTTCACCATTAAAAAACAGCAGAACAGATCTCCCCCAAAATGGCCCCACATTTCTTTGGGAAGACCAAATCACTTGAAGTTTGAGGTTGTGGTTTTTAAAGGGACTTTAAAGTTTCAAAGGGGAAAAAGAAAAAGGGAAATTTTAAATTAATGCAAAAAAATTTTAAACTCTGTAAATTTTTGGGGCCCAAATTTTCCCTGCCAGTTTAAAGTTTATTTCTATGTATGAAATGTGAGGGGGTCCCAAATTTTCACCTGGGGGGCAAAAAATGAAAAACAGCAAAGAATTATTTATTTTCCCCCCAAACAGATCCACGAGTTTACAGATTGTTTACTTCTTGACCTGTTGTAAATCTCTGCTTATATTACATTATGTTATTTTGAAGGTCCATGTCTTGAGTATAAAAAGTCTGTGAATTTTCAGTTTCTTGTATAACACCATGTCTGACGAAGAGTGCTAACACACTTGAAGCTTACCATCAAATATACTCGGTTAGCCTCTTAAAGGTTTCACCTGATTTCTTCACTCTTCTACTACTTTCTATGGCTAACACAGTACAACATTATACTACTAGAAATAATGATGGAATAATATAGTTATGACAGCAACTTCTTCATGGTGTGTAGTTACTTGTATAACTGCTGTCTCTACAAGGAATGTAAAGTTTTATAATAAAGTTAACTGAAAAAAAAAAAAGAAAGATGAAACAAGAGAAGAATACATGAGTCATAAGCAGGGTGAAATATGAGATAAATGAAATGCCCACATATAACAATACTGATAGAGATGAGCGAATTGATTCTAATGAAGTGGACATCCTTTAGAATTTCAGGAAAACTTCAGTTCTGAACGAAGTCAAACTTTGGGGTTATTCGCGGGAACGAAGCGTGTTTTTAATTGATAAAATAGCCGCAAGCACATGGCATTACATGGGGCAAAGAACTCTGGGAGGAAGAAAGGAACATCCTCAATGACATGTGTAGAGATGAAGCCAATCAGAGACCGGCGGGATTCTGTGATGTCACCACACTATATAAGTCCGGACGCAACACTGGCAGCTCACACTCCTCTCTCTGTGCCCTGTAGCTGAGATCTCACACAAAAGAAATTAGTTTTTAACAGTGATTTTTTTGGGGGGTGTAACAGCTTTTATCAGACTGCTCCTCTTCCGTTCTAATTTTGATTTTGTGGGGTATTGTAATTGAAGTCCAGTGTGGGTCTAATTCTGCTGCATATACATTTTAATGCCATATGGTCAGTTCTGGAGCACATTGAATATCCAAGGGTCTAAGCCTATTTTTGCTTTTGTATTCAGTAACAGAAACGGTGTTTTTACAAGCCACATACCAGTTAATTTTTTGCTGCTCATTTCTTTTGCACAATTTATATCCAAGGGTTAATTAAGCGTGTTTGTGCTATTGTAGTCAGTAAAAGAAACGGTGTTTTTCAATGCCAAAGACAAAATTTTTCCTGGTGATTTCTGTAGCATAATTTATATCCGAAGGTTAATTAAGCGTGTTTCTGCTTTTGTATTCAGTAAACGAAACAATGTTTTTCAATGCCAAAGATTACATTTTTCCTGTTGATTCCTGTAGCATAATTTATATCCAAAGGTTAATTAAGCATGTTTGTGCTATTGTAGTCAGTAAAAGAAATGGTGTTTTTCAACGGCAAAGACGAAATCTTTCCTGGTGATTCCTGTAACATAATTTATATCTGAAGGTTAATTAAGCGTGTTTCTACTTTTGTAGTCAGTAAAAGAAACGGCGTTTTAACACGCCACATACCAGTTCATTTTTTGCTGCTCATTTCTTTTGTGCAATTTAAATCCAAGGGTTACACAAGCCTGTTAGTGGGTTCATTTGGAGTCAAATACAGTTTGTGTATTTATCATACACAGATATCTTCATTAAACAGGGTTTGTAAATTTTTGAACAAACAGTATGTCAGACGGAGAGGTGGCAGGCTCTTCACATGCGAGTGGCAGTGGCACAAACTTTCCTGGAGCAGGCACAGGTCGCAGCACAGTAAGGAGACGTCGCAGGGGTCTCTCAGTGAGGCCAGAGCTGCAGGTGTCATCTAGAGGCCGTGTATTGACCAGCAACACAAGGGTTTTTGATTAGTTGACTAGTTCATCCAGTTCCTCTCAGATGACATTTGACAACCCCAGCCAAGCGTCGGTGGGTAACGTCAGACACAACCCTTAGTTGGCATGGCCCGGGAACAGCTCAGTGCCTCTCACCTGTCCTTAACCCGCATCTGTCGCGTCCGGATCCCTCAGCCAGAGATCAACCATGTGCTCACGGCACAGCGCCACAACGCCCCGAAGAACCAATTGAGGACAGAAAGCAGCTACGTGGCAGCGAAGAAATGGGGCCGACATCCCCTGCTTCTTGCAGTCGGCATCAATTTATGGATGTGGTGCGTGGCATGGGATGTCATGTAGGGTTGGGGGTCATCCTCTGCATAACAAGACCTTTGAGGAGGACAGCAGTGAAGATAAAACAATAATCGATGATGATGTAGCCGACCGCACTTGGGAGCCGGGTGAAGCAAGAGCTTCATCATTGTCAGGAGAAGAGGGCGTCAACTTGCGCGTCAAGCAGCTATGCAGCCAGCAAGTGGGTTGTGTGTAGAAAACCCGCTTTGCAGGTCCAAGAAAGTAGCGGCACAGGGGCTCAGCGAGGCAGCAGTGGTAGTAGTCACTCAGTGCAGAGCGTTGGCGGTAAAATCAGCTACTCGGCGGTGTGGCAGTTCTTAGCTAAGACATCGGAGGACCCCAATAGGGGTATAGTAGAATCGGGGGAAGAAAGTAAGCGGGGCCCAGGGAGCTAACGTTGGACCCGGGCCCCTGAATCAACTAGGCAGCTCACCATCCGGTGGCCCCTTTGGAAATGTGGCTCAGGGTTTTGCCCTTGCCCCCCGTAGCAACACCCCAAAGCAGCAGGTCCCCGCGGCACGCATGCCATTGCAGCCGTCAAAGCTCCACCACCTCTGGGCCCAAGGGGCTGTTTCTTTTGCATCATCTCCCGGTTTCCAAAATCCTCCCGCTCCTCACTACTCATGGTTTCCAGCAGTATTCAACGGGCATTGCAAAAAGGGCAACGTAGCGTCCAACCATTTTCCTAAGGCGAAGCAAAAGGTTTTTGTCCAAGTTGTTTGGGCTGCATCCCTCCTTTCCAAATGGGGGACTTGCCTTGTTTAGAGAATTAATGGCCTGTGCCGAGCCCAGTGGAGAGTTCCAAAGCCATAATTTCTTTTCCAAATGGCAAATACCCCCTTACAAAAAAAGTAAACAGAAGGTGGGTCAGTCTTGAGTTATCGGTTTTTGTTCAAAGGTCATGAAGCGCGGACTTGTGAAGTTTTAAATCGTCAGGGCCAGTACATGTCTTTAAGCCCCCTGGGTGAATGTGCTTCCCGCCCAGCCCCACCAAAACTTTGACAGGTATGGCGCTTTCTCCCAAATTTGTCAAAGCTTCAGGGGCCAATGTCCCTCCTCCTCCACCCAACCACCTCTCAGCCTCCACAAAGTGCTGCCCAACATACCACATGTGTAGGACACAGCGGTGTCACGCAGTTCTACACCTGGCTTCCCCTCGGCGAATGAATTTCACACAGAGGAGGAACTGCTCCGTGTCATGCAGAAAGGGAAATTGATGTGTGGCTTTCCCCACGCCAACTGCTTTATCGGAACCATGGTGACGGACAAAGGGGGGAAACATTGGTGCCCGTGCTTGCACCGAGGAGGGTTGGTCCATGCGGCCTGCAATGGCGCACGTGTTCAATATGGTTGTGAAAAGGTTCTGACGTCTTCCCCCGATCTTCAGAAGTTTTCTGAAAAATGGCCAGGAAAACTTATAAAATGCACTTCATCCATTTCCTACAAAGCCAGGCAAACCCCTCCTCGAGTTGCAGTAGCAGAACGACCTCCCCCAACACACGCTGATATGCGATATTTCAAAAACCCATTGGAATTCCAGCCTGCACATTTTTGGAGCGACTGTATGAACAAGAGAAAGGTCATTAACGATTTTTTTATGATTTCCCGGCAGACAGGAGTACTCCCCCTGTGTAAACTTTGATGTCAGCCAGTGGCAGCTCATGCGTGACACCTGCGCTTGCTGAGGCCATTGATGAGGCGACATTATTTGACAGTCGCCAGGACTACGGGATGAATAACGTCATTCCACTGCTTCATGTCCTGGAACAGATGCTGAAAAATCTGTCTGGGCAAGGGACTGGAGACGTGGCGATGACATCCCGCGGTCACATGAGTCCGGTGGGGACTGAAATGGAAAAGGAGGAGGAGGACATTGGAGCACAAGCATTGTCTGGTGAAATTAATTTTTGTCTACCCAGGTGACAGGAGTGGAGGAGCAGGAGCATCTGGAGGAAGTAGATGGAGATGAGGAAGACGAGGCAGATGACCTGCAAGCATCGTGGAAGTATACAGTGGAGATGGAGGCAGGGAGCCCCTCAGAGTCACTTGTGCAGATGGCCCGAAGCATAGTGATTTGCCTGGCTAGTGACAGCCGAATAGTCACCATCCGGCAGAGGGATGACTTTTGGCTCTCCACTCTATTGGACCCTCGCTACAGGTCCAAAATGGGAGCCTTTTCCCCAGCTGCTGAGAGGGGGTACATACTCAAATGCTATAGAGAAATCCTCCATAGTCAGTTGGCCACTGCCTATGTGCAGCATGGTCCATCCTCTGACAGGTCTGACCAAGGGGTTTCTCAGCACTCACGTACCACTGCCGCAGCTGCTGTGGGAAGGTAGGGGGTAGGAGCAGTACCAGCTCCATCAGCAGCAACCTAAGTCTGGAGTCGCTGATGAGCAACTTCCTTCACCCGCCTAGTGAGGAGGGCACTCTCCAGCAGCAGCAGCAACAGGACCTGGAGCAGACCCTGAACCAACAGGTGGTGGCCTACTTGGACAGCACTCTGCCACCCCAGTTAGAAGATCCGCTGGACTACTGGCAGCCAAACTGGATGTGTGGCCGCAACTTGCCAAGTTTGCAGTGGAGAAGCTGTCCTGCCCGGCCAGTAATGTGGCATCAGAGCGGGTGTTCAGTGCGGCGGGGGCCATCGTTACCCCAAGGAGAACCTGCTTGTCCACCGGATATGTGGAGCAACTGACCTTTGTCAAGATGAATCAGGCGTGGATCGGCCAGGATTTCCATAAACCAATGCCTTAGGCGTCAGATTACATTAGCCATAACACTTCACCAAAACTTTGAGAAATGAGTTTGGATTCAAATTACCTTCCTCAGCCACTATTCTGATGCCACCACCCACCTGATGCCAACACTGCTCCAGTTTCTCCTCAGCCTCCCAACAATTTTACGGGGACTGGTATTGCCCCCCCCTCCACACCTGTATTGTACCATCTATGACCCATGTTTTTCTGGTGCCATGATCTTCCCCGGGTTATTGTCCCAATCTTGACCTCATGTGCTTTCTGTTGCCATGACCTTACACGTGTCATTTTGCCAATCTCTGCCTCATGTTGCTGGGGGGTGTGGCCCCGCCACACTTGTAATTGTGCCACCGGGCCTCCCCCTTTTTTGCCCCCCTCCGAATGTATTGTCCCACTTTGACCTCATGCTGTGCTGTTGCCCGCTGTGACCTCACACCTGAAATTGTGCCACTTGTGGCCTACTCCTGTTTTTTGCCCCTTCAGAATTTAATTGTGCCATGATGCCCTCATGTGGCTGTTGATGCTGTCACTCCCCAACTGGTCATTGTGCCCCTCCTGCCTTGTGCCACTCCTAGTCACCAACCGGGGGGAGATTTTTCGGGTTCCACCCTCTTGGATCCTCACTACTGGTCCAAAATAGATATTTTTAAGTAGTTAAACATAGTAAAAAAAATATAATTTTGATATTGCCACAATCATACTGACCTTCTGAATACAGATAACATGTCATGTCTACTGTCAGTGAACTCCATAAAAATGACACGTCCACAAGAGTAGGAAAAGGCAGCACTTGGTCCTGGTCTTTTAAGCATGCACTCATATCATTATTACAATTACTACATAATACTGCTTTTTTAACGCCCACAAGAGTGGCGCAATTTTTGGGGGGGTTCCCAGTACATTATATGGTACAGTAAATGGCACCAATACACCAAGTGTATTTTGCCTCACAAAAAGCAAGCCCTCATACATAGAAAAATGTAAAAAAATGTTATGGCTCTCGGGAGGAAAAAATGAAAATAAAAATCCAAAAATAGCTGCTTCCTTAAGTGGTTAAAGAATATAGACGGATGGAGGGTTGAGAAAAGGATGCAATGAATTACTGGAATAGCAAGTATATCACTGGAAAAAGGAAGTAAGTCCAGACATAAATGATGTCATTTGTGAGTCCCTTGATTTTACTGTTTATTCTATGTCTACTCAGTACTTTCTTAATTTGTCCATTCTGAGTATTAAGTATGATAATACTCTACAGACCTCCTAAATGGTATTACCCCCTTAATGGCATTTGACATAAACTTGCTTCATAATGTCACTAAGCGGCTATGTAGCGGGACTGCTCTACTAACTGCAGCTGAAACCCGCTGGTAACAGCCAGCTATATTTCCTGCTGTTTAACCCTTTAGATGAACTCACTCAGATCAGCCAATGGTTTAACATGGTCACTGCAAGCCAACCCATGTTTCCCGTTTAACCTCCATCTTTGTTGACCCTTCTGCATTGTTTATATAATGCATAAAGGTGTAAACAATTTGCGCCCATAGTGGTCAAGTAGCATAGTGGGACTCACAGTACACGTGAAAAAAAAAAAAGTGTTTTAAAATAATAAAAAAATATTCAAAGATCAAATCACTCCCCTTTTAACATTTTACAAATAAAAAAAATTACACAAAATTGGTATTGCCAGGTCCATAAAAGTCCGATCTATTAAAATATGACATAAGTTATCCCATACGCTGAACACCGTAGAAGAAAAAAAATCCAAACGTATTTTTGTCATTTCACACTCACTAAAATTGGAATCAAAAGTGATCAAAAAAATGTATCTATCCCAAAAAGGTATCAATGAAAAGTACACTTCAGTTTGCAAAAAATGTACCCTCACTCAGGCCTGTAGGTGGAAGTGCAAAAAAGTTATTGTTTATAGAAAATAGCTGTGGTGAAAATGTCAAAAAATAGAAAATGATGTTTTTTTACGGTACTGTAACATAATGAAACCCTACATATTTGATATTGCTACATTTGTATACATTTTTAGAATACAGATAACACATTTATAAAGAAGAGTAAATAATGTAAAAACAAAGCCCCCACAAACATAGGGCAAGTACGTTTTTTTTTCCACATTTCACCCCACTATGAATTTTGTTGCCCTTTCCAAGTATGTTCTATGGTATGGTAAACGACACTATTAGAAAGTTTATCATGTCCAGTAAAATAAAAGCCCTCATATGTCTATGTAGATGGAAAAATAAAAAAGTTATGGCTCTTGTATCCTTAACGCTGTGTCCTTAAGAGGTTAACTACTATAAGAATAATGTATTCAGTCTTGTGGCAAGATTTGCATGATAATTTTGGTATTTATGTTTTTTTTTTTAATTTAGCAACAGTATAGAAGTAATATGGTATTATTTAGTCAGTGTATATTATAAATTTTCAGCATGATAATGTTCAGTTGATCCAATAAACACTAGGACCTAGCCATGCCTTGTGTGCCTTGAATGCCTTGTATAAGTGTCTCTAAAAGGCACTTCTTTCATGCTACTGATAATTTATTATTGATTTTTTTCATGGTTTTGTAGATTATGTAAACAATAGTGTTAGGGCTTGTTCACACGTAGTTTTCACTGCGTGTTACAAGCACTTTTTACATCCGTCTCGGGGACCAACAGGACGGACCCAGAGATGGATCTAAGCAATTAGCAGTGAGTTTATCACTGCGGACTATGAGGAACACGCAGCGGCGTTCACATGAGAGATCACCACTGCGTGTTTCCATAGCGCAGCTCAGGTCCGTCTTTGAAAGAATTGCATGTCAATTCTTTCAAAGATAGACCCGAGCTCCTAGTGGTAAAGTACCACAGGGGGACTAATATTAAAAGCAAAAATATTAAAGTTCAAAACACCCCCTTTCTCCCATTTTACAAATAAAACAGAATTGATATGATCACATCTATAAAAAGTCCTATATATTAACATTCAACCTGAGGCTCGGACTGGGCCGCTGGAGGATCGGTGAATCCCCCGGTGGGCCCCCCCGAGCCGCTGTGGGCCCCGGAGGCAGTGCCGTCGCTCCCCGGGGCCCGTCCGCGCATCCGGTCCCTGAGCGCGCGGGCCCGGCGTCCCGAGCTCCGAGAGACCGGGCCCGGAAGGCGGGGACTAAGGTCCCCGACTCCCGGGGCTGCGCGGTGTCAGCGGAGCACCGCGCGGCGAGCGCGGCGCTCCGCTGATCTCCCTGGCAGGCTGAAGGTGTTAGGCCCTCAGCCTGCCAGGCGCCAGCCCCTACTGCTGACGTAGGCAGGGCGGCAGGAGTCGACGGCAGCTTGGAGCGGCTGGAGCGACCAGGAGCCGGGTAAGTGATTGTTTCTTGTTTGTTTTTTTTAATCTGCCTACAGGGGCCATGGCTACAAAGGGTTTTCCTGGCTACAGAGGGGGGTTCCTGGCTACAGAGGGGGGTCCCTGGCTACAGAGGGGGGGTCCCTTGATACAAAGGGGGGTACCTGGCTACACAGGGGGATCCCTGGCTACAGAGGGGCGTCCCTGGCTACAGAGGGGGGTCCCTGGCTTCAGTGGGGGGTCCCTGGCTACAGAGGGGGGTCCCTGGCTACAGAGGGGGGTCCCTGGCTACAGAGGGGGGTCCTGACTGCAGAGTGGGGTCCCTGACTACAAAGGGGGCCCTTTCTAATGAAAGGGGGGCCTTGACTACAAAGGGGGGCCCTGGCTAATGAAAGGGGGGCCCTGGCTACAAAGGGGGCCCTGGCTAATGAAAGGGGGGCCCTGGCTAATGAAAGGAGGGCCCTGACTACAATGGGGGCCCTGGCTAATGAAAGGAGGGCCCTGGCTAATTACAGGGGGGCCCTGGCTAATGAAAGGAGGGCCTTGACTACAAAGGGGGCCCTGGCTAATGAAAGGGGGGCCCTGACTACAAAGGGGGCCCTGGCTAATGAAAGGGGGGCCCTGACTAATGAAAGGGGGGCCCTGACTACCTAAAGGGGTCCCTGACTACCTAAATACTAAAGGGGGCCCTTACTACCTCCACAGTAGTAGGGAGGGCTGACTACAAGGGGGGGGGGGGCGGACTTCCTGCACACTAGCTAAAGGAGGCCCCTAACTACCTGTATACTACCTAAAGGGGCCCTAACTGCCTGTATACTACCTAAAAGAGACCCCTAACTGCCTGTATACTACCTAAAAGAGACCCCTAACTGCCTGTATAGTACCTAAAGGAGGCCTTAACTGCCTGTATAGTACCTAAAGGAGGCCCTAACTGCCTGTATACTACTTCAAGGGAAGCCCTAACTGCCTGTATACTACCTAAAGGGGTCCCTAACTGCTTGCAGCCTATATAAAGGGGACCTAACTACCTACAGCTTACCTAACTGGGGGGAAACCACCTACCTACAGCTTAACTAATTGGGACTCACCAACACCTACCTACAGCCTACCTAACTGGGGTCCCCAAACCCTAACTGTGCCTATATACTTTCCTAACTGGGGCCTGCTTATCTACATGGGGGCTGTTTACCTACCCACCTGTGGATATTAGGATATTAGGCCTCTTAGTTATGGCTTGTACCCGCTCTTCAACCCATGGGTAGTTTGTACAGAGGCGGGAATAGGTAAAGAGATGCTGGAAAAGTGAGGATTCTAAGATATTTGTGTTTAATTTGTGCTGGGTTGTGTTGGGGCCGGGACAAGTCATCTTGGCGGTGTGGAATGGATGTATAAGAAAAGGTAAAACCAACGACTCAAGAGAAGAGAACGACTCATCAGATATGACATCTCCGGTGAGTCCCTGATTTAGGGGTTATTTTTTATATTGTAATGTGATGGTGACCTGAGCTGGTGTCTGACCACTATGTGGTCTCTATATGGCGGTGTATAGTGGCAGTGTACATGTGTCCCTGATTGTAAGAGTGAGGGAACACCTGACCCTGTGGTAGGAGTTACACTTTCTTTCTTGCTGGTGTGTATTTTAGACGGTGGTGAGGTGCGTGACCAAGGGAAACGTGGAGGGGAATATTGTATGTGGGTGGAGGGGGATATTGTATGTGGGTGGAGGGGGATATAGATGGAGCTACTTAGCCGTGTGTCTATGATATGTTAGACTGACAAAAGTGTGACTACATTGTACTACACAATACAGTTCTGTTTTGTATACTGTTTTATTTTGGTTTAAAATGGGCGCGTTTATGTCCGAGAGGCCGGTAACATTTTCATGTACAGTACGGTGGGCCCCTGAGATTAACTCCCCTGTGGGCCCTAGACCCCCCAGTCCAACACTGTTCAACCTTATTTATCTCGCATGGTAAACAAGGTAAAAACATACCCAGCACCAAAATTGCATTTTTTTTCAGTCACTTTGATTCCCCAGTCATTGAGATACAAGTGATCAAAAATTCAGATTTAACTGAAAATGGTATCAATCAAAAGAACAATTCAATACGAAAAAAACAAGCCCTCACACAGATTCATAAATTAAAAATAAAAAAGTTAATAGTCTAAAACAACGGCAATGTAAAGCAAATACAAAATAACATAGGAATTGTACTGAACAACGGAATAAAGGTAACATGTTCTGCATACTGTACATGTTCTGTAAACTTTATAAAAATACAACTCCCAATAAAAATGTTTTTTTCCCATTCCACCTAGCTAGGGAGGCCGTAGTCATAGGCATCGGCTCAGGCATTTGAAGACATTGATTTTTCCTAAAAAGTATGGTCAAGCATTTACTGGTGGGTCCACCTCTGCCATCTAGTCTGGAAACTAAAGTTTGTTGAGTCAGGCTGGTCAATTTGAAGGGCAAAACTGTGTTGGTGTGCGTTCACAGTTTGATGAAGGGCATTGTAAGTTTGGGGTTACAAAAACAAACAAAATTGTCTTAGGACAATATCAGGAAAGACTACCTAATAGATCGATTACCCAATAACACCACCAATTACAAAAAAATAAAATACAGTGTATACCTAGGATATAATAAAAAATAACATTTAATAATTAATAGTAAAATACTGCAAATATATACCTGGAGTAATTCTAATCCCTACACTTACCCTACATATCAATGATCACGAACACTACCTACCAACAGCATGGGGTAACAGTCCCGATAATGCAGACTTGAACCTTACCTTGAATATAGCCTACAATCTCCCTACATCTAGACCTAATGGAATAAGATAGATTGATCATTGCACTAGAGATAGAAACTAGTGTAATAGACTATTAGGTGGTCTAATACCTGTAACCAAAATTAAATACTACCATTGCACTTAGGTCTCTATTAAATATTATTCAGATTTTGTTGTTAATCACTTAAAGGGTCAATACCCCAATTTAGTTTAAAAATGCATCATATAATTTCCAATTTCCGACATGTTCCACCTCCTTTCCCTCCCTCCTCCCCTCAGAAGGTAACCCAGGGTTCATCAGGGAAATAGCAAAAAACAAAAATTAGAATGACCCAAGATGATAATGAAGACATAGAAAATACCCCATACACAGGGGGAATCACCAAAACCAATGGAATCAATATTGATCTATGGTTGATATGATGAGGCTATGTGTTGTAATAGAAATATCAGAAATATATACCATGCGACTGTTACTCACACTGAGATAATTAAAAAATAAGTACAGATAATACTTGCATACACAGTTCTCCCCCCAAAAAAATTTTTTCAGGCGCCAAAGTTTTTTGAATGGATTTATGGTATTTTAAGGGTGCCGAGTTAAAAAATGTCACTACTTCTGCTAAATCAGTTCGAGCTTTTGAGATAATATACAATGCATTTCCCCAATGTGACTTGTGTGTGATAACAAGTGCAATAGCATTTGGTCTGTATTTTGACTCTTTAACAGTGTCTTAGGTAATGAAATATCGCATATAATTATTTTGTATTTCAAATTGAAGGCCTACGATGCTATAAAAGTGTCTTTTTGAAGCCAGAATTCAACTGTAAATTTACAGAGAAAAGTTGGCTAAAGTAAAAGTGTGTCAATCCAGTTTTTATAACCAAAATGTTCAGTCTAAATAAGTATATAGATACATGTTAAACAACAATACAACAATCCTGATGTATTCTGCTATATCTGTGGAGAGTACATGGTTGAAGGCAAAAAACAAATATCACAGACTTTGTGCATCAGTATACCTGGCTTATTTTGGAGTACAGTTTGGAGACCAGGATAAGCCTTGGGCTCCTCATATGGTTTACAAAACCTGTATGGAGCAAAATGGTGAAAGAAAAATCCTTACCACTTTGCTCCTCACTCTGTTAGGATTGAAACATCAATAGAGGTGGAGGTGTGGCTCTAAGTGTTCGAGAATTGGCAAGTGAAAGTCCCTTCATTATAGACCCCATGTTTGCCAACAGTTGGTACAAGTGGGTCTGAATTAGTTGGGGTTGTTTACTTGCCATGTGCTCTGGGCTATTTTTGTTTCATACCTGTGCTCTGTTTAGTTCTTAATTTGTTATTTTCTCAAATTTTGGCCCTTGTTTTATATAAATCCTTGGGCACACGTATGTGTATTAAGATGCATAATATTCGTAATATATGTGTGCCAGAACAGTAGGTAACAGAGACATCCTCAATTTCAGATAACTTAGATTTAGAGGTGTGGTCTGAAACTTTGTGCTATACATAAACATGCTGGACATGTAGGTCTGTTGTCCGTCCTTTCAGGGAATTAATTCGGAACATTCATTATGATCTATTCTGCCTCTGGTCCTTGTTTTTTGGGGTCATCACTGGTCCAAGATCATTCCTTCGAAATCTGACTTGTGGTCCATTCTGTCAAGAAGCTGATTAAGGTTTGCAGAATGGGACTGTGTATTTGAAGGGGATTGGTAAGGTAATAGTAGCCAAGGGTTGGCAAGGTAGTAGCTGTCAAGAGTTGTTGAGTTGGGTGGACAGAGCACCAGACTCTAAAATACAAGTTGTGATACAGTAAATAGACAATACAAAGCTCAGGTTACCCTCAACATTTCTGCCCACACTACATTTAATTTACTATTACAACTGTCTAAAACTGATTGAGATTAAGTATTTGTCTTTTACAATAGACATGGTTTAAGTTAAGGGACTAAAATAACTCCAGATGCAATCACCATTCTTTCTATACAACATTCAGTATGATCATTGCTTCCATTCAGAATAGAAATGAGCTGGAGTGGCTTCCAGGTTGCACATGAACTTATAAGCTTCTTCAGGCAATGCATACATTAGCATGGAAATCAATGCAGTAAGCACCTATACAAGGCTTAAAGTCAGGATGATGGATTAATATGACTTCATGTGTAACATTTACTTAAACATTCAAAGTAAAAACTTAAATGGAATCTACCATTAGAGTTATATTAAAACTTAAAGGTGAACATGAAATATCAGTAAAAAGGTTTATTACTATACTAGCAAAAATACTGTATGCATTAATGGTGGCGTGTATTCATGCAGAGTGCACATAAAAACAAATAACCTGTCTCAGCACAGACCAGGAAGTGCTGTCATGGACCCATTCAACAGATGTGGTGCATGTTAGACATCAGGCCTTTAACTTTAGGCACCGACACCCTGTAAAGCTAGTCACACACATGTTGCATAAGCTGGTACAATCCATGTGATATATGTATAGCACTAATGTTTCCTCTAGTACACCCACAGATTAATTTTCCTTCCTGAAAGTAACATTGTGGAGTTAGCGATTAAGACATCACTAACTAGGATGTGAGATAAATCATCCACCTTACGCATGCCTAATGATTATTGGTCAGTAAATTCTTCACTCTCCCACCCACATCTTTCATGATATGCTAAGTGCCCTGGTAATCACTTTATACAACTGTACCTAATACAATTCTCTAATGTTTTGTTCTCATAATATTTATTTCCTATTCCTTTTTTAGTACCAAAATATGAAGGGGTTATCTCATGAACTCCTTCTTCCAAAGGGGTATTCTCATCTCATTTAAACCCTTACAAAATTTGGACATAGCAGAATGTCCAAACAGTGGTAATGGAGTATAGAAAGGGACTTGTTGAGTCTGCTCCATATGTGATGGCTGTTTGTTACAGCTCCAATCCTGGTCATTTAACCATTGAACCCCAAGGCAAACACATACACAATGTCTTGATGATTAGACAATGGGGCCGTGGTTTGTTGTGGCCTCCTATTAGTACCTCATTATGTGATTGCAGAGTGCTGTTTGGTTGCCATTGCAGCTGGGGTCTTAATGAAGGCCTCAATGGCTTGCATGACTGTACTCCCATTACACCCAGCCATAGGCAGGGTGTAACCGGAGATCAATGGAATGCCTATACACAGTAGTACATCAGGGAATAAATGTTAATATAAAAAATACTAAACATTAAAAAAATAACCATATAAGAAAAAAATAAGCATATATGGTATTGTCAAGTCTGTAAAACACAATATCATGTTATATATCCCTCACAGTGAACACCATTATGGAAATTGTGTTTTGGGGGAGTTTTCAAGCATTGCATGAAAAATGGATGAATAGACCTTGCAATGCAAAACAAGAACCATTACATGGTTCTAGCAAAGGGAACATAAAAAAGTTATTGGTCTCAGAAAATGGTGATGCAGAGCACATTTTTAAGCTATTTTTGGTGGTGGTAGAGCATAACTAAAAATATTTATATTTTCTATAACCAGAATTGTATCAACTCACAGAATAGATTGCTGATTCCACAAAAATGGTGCAGTTGCATTTTTTTCACATTCCACCCCACAAATAATTTTTTGGGGGCTTCCTAGTACATTATTTACATATATGGTCAATGATAGTATTAAAAAGTTTGTCTTGTTCTGAAAAAAAAAACCTTCATACATCTATAAAGGTCAAAATTTTTCTCTTGGAAGGTGGGGGAATATAATGATAGGATATTCTCTATTTTCCTGATAAGTGCTAGTCCCACGTTTTCTTCTGTCTTTAGAAAAGGCTCAATAAAGTCTCCTTGCATAACTCTCCATTCGTTTTAGTGGGAGATATGACTACTGCACCATACCTTGATTGGTTGTACTTGGAACTCTGATAAAACAGAATTGAATGCACTACTCAAGAGGGTCTTCTTCCATTCTTCAGCTAAACTTTACAGGGCCCATTCTAAAGATATTATTTTTTAATCAGTGGCACCAGTGATAAGCTGTTTACAATATGGTTGGATTCTGTAATCTGAAACTGCTCCATGGGCAATGTACTGTATGTAGTATTACCTGCTTATTATTCATATGATTAACTGGCTACATAACGCATGGACAGGCCAGGTCCATCCAAGTGCTGGCCCAAAATGGCAGTCCTTAATATGGAACTCGTCTTCTTTATTGTCAGTATGCTAAATAGGACAAATAGAAAGTGGTTGTCTTGACTAAACCTTTTGCATATGCAAAGAAATTATTGATTCAATTAAATAGAGTAAACCCATATATATATATATATTATAGGCAACCACCCAGAAAAATAGTGGAAGTCAGATATGTGCCGAGAAGGTTGTAATATTCAGTGGGGAAGTTCCGGGATGTCAGGGTGGCCGATCCAGCAGTACATCCAAACCTTTACATACAGCTGAAGTGCAGCAAGAGAACTATAATATGTGTGTCACCAAAGTCCCCAGGCTTGGTGGGATAAAGAAAGCAGTCAGTAACAGTAGTTCACCAACAATTTTTGCTAATTAGTATACCTGCCATGTGGCTAACATGAGCTATTTTTCCCAGAATCGCTATAATGTGGGTGAAAGGCCATTAACACATTCTGGTCCAGGTCTTGCTGGGTCTCTAGGCCTTTAAAGATTGCTGACGCTGCTCCAGACAACAGGGACCACATGTATGAAAACTATCTAGGTCTAAAACTCACTTTGTTACCATAGCAACCAATCAGAGCGCCCCTTTCATTTCATATAGCGCTCTGGAAAAATGAGAGGGGCACTCTGATTGTTTGTTTGGGAAACAAATGAATTTCAAAATAGACAGTTTTCATACGTGTGGCCCCAGGTTTGGAAAGTGAAACTGAGGGGTGTGTTTTGGAGCCATTGTCTCCACCATGTTGCAGATAGGAGTTGGAGAAAGAAGCCATGCAAACAGGACTGAGACCAATTGCTGATCTGATATGGATAAAGAGCTCATGGTGAGTTAAACTTTTAATTGTTGTATTTAAAGGTAGCTATTTCTGTTGGACATTTAACGGCTATTATTAAGCCTCCTGCTTGTGTTGTTCCTGTTTTGTTTTATGCCCTTTTGGAAACAAACCCTTTGTTTTTGTTTTCCAAAACTTGCTTGTCCCTTTCCATTAGAAAAGTTAACTCCCACAATATATTTATATATTTGCTCCCTCAATATTGTGGTACATAAACAGTATAAGAGAATAATTTGAGATAAAATGAAAGATTCTTTTCTTTGTATCCATATATCCTTTACAGTACCTTATTCATTGACAGTACTAAGTAAAAGAATAAATGATTTTGTCATTAAGCTTCAGAATTGACAAATACTTTACTTTGATCTTCATGAAAATTGATTACTGTTAGTTTAAGGGATGTTCTCATCTCACAACTTGATAACAGATTGATAGCATATGCCATCAATGTGTGTCCCGTCTCTCCCCTTTCTTTTCTATGGAATTACAACTAAGTGGTGTGTTTTTCTTTACTCAAGACTCCTATAGAACAGAATGGAGAGTAATACACAAATGCAACCTTCTCTGAGACTTTTGGGGGATCATTCCAGAGGGACCCCCAACTGTCACAAATTGATGGCATCTCATTTTCAGAGCCAGCAAATCAAACATTCTGGATTTAGTATAAGGTAGTAAAGAGTTAAACAATTGTAAAATCCAAAAAAAAAGAGGAATTTTTTCTCTGCGTTTTACCATGCATATATGCGTATCTCAAAAAAGTGGTAAACCCCTATTTTTGTAATATTGTTTTTCTTTTTAGGGACACATTGGGTATGCACTTTGATACAATGAAAAGTGAGGTATGATTGTGTAACTTAGTGTAAATTTGGTGTGTCCTAAAAATAACCCAACACACAGCCAACAATGTTACAAAAGTGAGTACACGCCTAAATGAAAATGGGCAAATGATGCCCAATAAGTAGAGATGGCCGAATTTCTAAAAATTCGGTTCGTCACTTCGCCGAATTTTCGAAAAAATTCTTTTCGGTGAATTCTTCGGCACAAAATCACTTTAAAAAAAACGCTTTTTCCCAGGTCCCCGAGCCTGCAGGGTGCTTAGAAGTTGGCCTGTTAAATATGCAGAGGGGGTTGGGTTTGGTTTCATACAATTTTGTGTTTTAGTGAACGAAATGAGCCCCCCCTTTAGAATCGTTAATATAAATTCCCTGGGATTAAGGGCAAAAGACCAAAAAATAAGCGGGAATGTCCCTGATAAAGCTTGGCGAAAGTGGAAAAAAAAAAAGTGAGAGCTAGTGGAAAATTAGTGTAGAGTGTGGAGGGGGAGGGGCAGCCCCGCGATGGGGTTTGGCAGTGGCACAATAAATTTCTGGAGGCGGCAAACGTATTAGGACGAGGGGCCAATCACACGTGTGGAGGTCACGGCGGCAGCAGTATGGGTAAACGTGGCAAAAGGGGCTTCTGGGGGTGGCAAAAGGATTAGGCCACAGAGTGGCAAATCAACTTGTGGAGGTCAGGGCGCAGCAGTAGGGGTAGGCGGGGCACAAGAACTTATGGGGGGCGGAAAAACGATTAACCCACAGAGTGGCCCAATACCAGTGGGGAGGTAGCGGCAGCAGTTGAGGTCAGGCCGTGGCACAATGACTTAGGGAGGGGGAAAAAAAGTATTAGGCCAAGAGTGGCAAAATTATCGTGTGGAGGTCCGGGAGCGAGTATGAGGTCAGACAGTGGCAAAAGCTTTTTGGGGTGGAAAAAAAGTATTGGGGGCACGGTGGCACAATCACACAGTGGAGGTCACGCGGCGCAGTATGGGTCAGAGTGGCAAAATGACATTATGGAGGCGCAAAACAGTATTAGGCCACAGAGTGGCAAATGATACGTGTGGAGGTAGGGGCAGCAGCGTTGGGGTTTCGCAGTGGCACAATGACATTATGGAGGGGAAAAACATTTTTTTGGGACGAGGGGCCCACAATACAGTGTGGAGGTCCGGCGGCGCAGTATGAGGTCAGCAGTGGCACAATGGATTTGGGGTGGCAAAAACAGTATTAGGCACAGGGGGCACATCCAATGTGGAGGTCACGGCCAGCAGTATGAGGTCGGGCAGGGGGCACAATACATTATGGAGGGGGGAAAAAAACAGTTTTAAAACCCAAGGTGGACAACCCACATGGGGAGGTCCGGGGGGCAGCATATGAGGAGGCGTGGCACAAGACATTATGGAGGCGGCAAAACGTATTAGGCCCAGAGTGCACAATGTCCCCTGTGGAGTCCGGCAGCACAGTATGAGGTCAGCAGGGCACAATGGACTTTATGGGGGTGGAAAAACAGTTTAGGGCCAGAGTGGCCAACCCAAAAAGTGGGGGTCACAGCGGCAGCGTATGGGTAGGCAGGGCACAATGAATTTGGGGGGCAAAAACAGTATTACCAAGAGGGCAAAATGATCCCGTGTGGGGTCCGGCAGAAAGCAGTATGGGTCGACAGGGGACAATGACATTATGGAGGGGGAAAACGTATTAGGGAAGGGAGGGAAAAAAAAACATCACACGTGGAGGTCACGCGGCAGCGTATGGGGTGGGGGGCGGGGCCCAAAAATGAAAATTCTGGGCTGGAAAAAAAGGAGTGGGCCCAAAGGGTGGTAAAATGAACGTGTGGAGGGCCCGGCAGGAGAACAGCGCAGATAAGGTCAGACAGTGGACAATGACACAGTGTGGAGGGCAGGCAGCGCCACGGCAGCAGCATGAGGTCAGACAGGGCACAATGACAAATTCTGGGTGGAAAAAAACGGAGTAGGCCACAGTGTGGAGGGCAGGCGAGCCACGGCAGGTGGGTCAGACAGTGGAAATGAACAGTGTGGAGGGCCGACAGGAGTCAAAAGAGCAGCATGGGTAGGAGTGGCAAAAATGAATTTCTGAGGGGCAAAAACGTCCCGGGGCCGAGAGTGGCCAATGGTGTGGTGTGGAACACAACAGCGAGCAGCTGAGCACATGAGTGGAAAATGACAGAGTTTTGAGGTGGGTGGAATACCAGCCCCTGGAAAAGAGGTGGTAGGCGATGGGAAATATCGCAGTGTGTGGCATAGGCGGGGGGGGGGCATCGAATAGTGGCTGAGGAGGTGTTTAAACCCAAGACTGACGCCTAAGGCATTGGGTGTGGGAAATTTCCGGGCCCCGACCCCGCCTGTTCATCTTGACAAAGGTCGTGTTCACTTTTCCCCGTGGACAAGCGGGTTCTCCTTGGGGGTAACGAGGGGCCCCCGCCGCACTGAACACCCGCCCTGATGCCACATACTGGCGGGCAGGGCTTTCCAAAAAAATCGGCAATTTGCGGCCACACATCATTTTGGCTGCCAGTGTCCAGGGTCTTCAAACTGGGTGGAGAGTGTGCCCAAGTGGCCAAAAATTTTGGGTTAGGAAAATCCCCAGGTTGTGCTGCTGTGTGGTGACTGCCCCCCTCACTAGGGGGTGAAGGAAAGCTGCCTTTAGTGATCCGCTTAGGTTATGCTATGGAGGGGGTCTGCTCCTACCCCCCACCTTCCCAGCAGGCGGCGTATAGTGACGTGGGAACCCCCCCGGTCAGACCTGTCAGAGGGGGGCGTGCGCACATAGGAGCGGCCATTGTTTAAAGGGGATTTCCCTTTTGGTTTTGAGTTTGTTTTCCCCTTCAATAGTGGGAAAAAGGCTCCTTTTGGCGGTAGGGGGTCCAAATGGGTGGGAGCCAGAGTCATCCTCTCCCGGTGGTTTGGTGTCACTACCCCGGGAAAATAAGATGTGGGGAATTGACAAGTGACTCGGGGGTCCTGCCCCCATTTCCAGTTACTCCCGGGTTTGTTGGGAGTTCTCCCTGTTTTCCCTTTTCCCCATCCCCCTCCCCCAGCTGCCCCTGTCCCCCTTTTCTTGTCCCTGGGTGAAAATCCATCTTTTCACAGACATGCTTCTGCTCCAATGCCCTCCCCTCCCTCCTCCCCCCATTTCGTCCCCCCCCGGATATGTGGAGAGAGTGTGCAATTCCGCCCCTGCCGGGAAGTTTTTTCGCATCGTTCCGGACATGAAGCAGTGGAATGACGTTATTATCCCGTGCCCCTGGCGATGACAATAAGTGGCTCCTGAAGGCCCTAAAAAAGGCAGATGTCCGAGAGCTGCCACGGGTGCTTTCAAAGTTACACAGGGGAGTTTTGTTCCCTGGATCATAAAAAAAATCGTTAAGGGCCCTTTCTCTGTTCATCAGTCGGTAAAAATTGCAGGTGGAATTCCCAGCGGGGGAAACTGATACAGGGTGTTGGGGGGGCCGTTCTGCCGTGAAACTGGGGGGTTTTCCCTGGTTTTAGAAGGGTTTTAAAGTGCAGACAGTTTCCGGGCCCTTTTTTGAATGTTCTGAAGATGGGGGAAGACTAGGAACCTTTTTACAACCGATTGAACCGTGCGCCATGCGGGGCATGGCCCATCCCCCCCTCGGTGAGCACGGAACCCCTTTTTCCCCCCCCATTGTCCGTCCCAGGGTTCGTTTTGCAGTTGGTGGAGAAGCACACATCGTTTTTCTTGCTGATGAGGGGCAGTTCCTCCCCTGTGTGACTTCGTTCCCCGAGGAAAGCTAGGTGTGAAATGCGGTGACCCCGCTGTCCCCTAACATGGGGTTTTGGGGGAGTCCCTTGTGGGGTGAGATGGTGGTGGTGGTGGAGGGGAGGAGGGGACATTGGCGCAGGAGCAGCAGTTTGACAAGTGGGGGGGGAAAGCGGGTCTCCTGTCCAAGTTTTTGGTGTGCTGGGCAGGAAGACATTCCCCAGTGGGGTAAAGGGACATGTACGGGCCCCTGCCGTAGTTACAGTCAGACGCCGCGCTCCCCGTGTACTTGGGAAAAAACCCGAAAGCTAAAGGGACTGACCCACTTTCTGTTCAAAATATTTTTTAAGTGGGTTTGTTTTTGGAAAAAGAAAATTACGGTTGGAACTCTCCTCTGGCGGACAAGCCATTATTTCTCAAAATTGGTGAGGTCCACCATTTGGAAAAGGGGGAGGATGCAAAAACCCAAACTTGGACAGGGCCGGTCAGTGCGCCCCTTAGGGGGGGTTGGCGCATACTGTTGTTTTTACACCCCTCTTGAAAAATGCTGGCCCCATGAGTACGGGGCGGGCACTGGAGGGGGGAGAGGTGTCAAAGAGAAACAGCTGCCTGCTGCAGAGGTGGTGGAGCCTTGACTGGCTGAAATGGCAGCGTCCCCCTGGCCGCGTGTCTGAGGGCAGGTGGCCAAATCTGGCCCGTTTCTCCCAGGCCCCGGTGGTGACGCTGCATGTGTTGACGCAGGGCCCTTGGGCCAACGTTTGCTCCCTGGCCCCGCTTAAATTTCTGCCCCCAATTTAATATACCTATTCGGCTCCCCCGGTGTCTTAGCAAAAAAACCCGCCACACGCCGAGTAGGATTTTTCCCCCAACGTCCCCACTGAGTGAATACTGCCGCGCTGCCTCGCTGAGCCCCCGTGCCCCCATGTTTGGACCTGCGAAGCGGGTTTTTACCCCGTGGCCCCTTGGTCCCGACCTCACATGCTGCTACCTGTGATCACGGGCCCCAAAAACCCCCTTGTGGTGCGCCCCTGCCTGGGCAAGCTGACGCCCCTTTCCTGAGTGATGAAACCTTTCTTCACCGGCTCCCCGTGCGGTCGGCAATCATCATCTTTTGGTTTCATCGTCATACTGTTCATCCCCGGTCTTGGTAAGCGAGGCTGGGTTCAACATGACCCCCCATGCCCCTTCCCCATCTAACTTGCCCCCTATGCAAGAAATGGGGATATTGGCCCATTTTCTTTTGCCCCCGTAGCTGCTGACTCCCCTAAATTGTTTTTCCTGCTATATAGTGGGCTGAGCCCCGACCCATAGTGATCCCCTGGTGAGGGGGAAAGGAGGACGAGAGGTGAGGAAGGTGAGGGGTGACCCCCTGGGCCATGCCCAATAAGTGTTGTGTCGAGGTTTTCCCCCCGATCTTGGGTGGGGTTTTGATGTATTGGGGGGAAGAGGATGACTAGTCAACCCAAAAAGAAAATTGGGGGGTGAACAAACACGGCCCCTAGTGACAGCGGCAGTTGTGGCTCACCGGGGACCCTGTGCGCGCCCCCTTTCTTGCGCGACCTGGGCCCTTTCGAAATGTTTGTGCCTGCCCCTCGCAGTTTCAGAGCCTGCACCTCTCTGTCTGACATATGTTTGTTTAAAAAGTAAGACGTTTGTGAAGTATTGTAATGATAAATATACACCTGTTTTTGACTCCAAATGAACCCCGTAACAAGTTGGGTAACCTTTGGGTATAAATTCGTCCCAAATGGCCCGGAAAAAATTTTTTGTATGTGTGTTTTAAAACACTGTGTGTTTTATAAATGTAAAAGCACAACAGGTTAAATTAACCTTCGCTTGTGAAATTTGCAAAAAAAATGTATATATTTCGGGGGTTTTAAAAAGCGGTTTATTTTTGTCAGACAGCAGCAAAAACGTTAATTTAACCCCGGGTGTAAAATTTGGGAATAGAAATTTAGCCCCCCACAAACTAGTAGCTTTGTGGGTTTCAATTGCGTGTTTCTACGCCCCCAAAAGGTAAAGTTGTAATTAGCCTTTGCTTGTGAATTAGGCTACCAAAAAAAAATATTTTATTTGGGTTGAAAGCGGTTTTTTTTGTCGACACCCAGCAAAAAAAACGCTTAAAATTAACCCCCGGATGTAAAAATTTCGCAAAGAATTGAGCCCCAAAACTAGTAGCGTGTTACAAATTGCGTGTTTTCTACGCACAAACAAGGTACAGTTGTAATTAGCTTTGCTTGTGATTAGGCTACCAAAAAAAAATTTTTTTTGGGTTGAAAAAAGAGGTTTATTTTTGTCGCCACCAGCAAACAACGCTTAAATTTAACCCCTGGATTAAATTGCGCCAAAGAATTGGCGACAAACTAGTGGTGTTACAATTGGTGTTTTTACGACACAAAGAGTACAGTTGTAATTAGCCTTTGCTTGTGGGTTGGCTACCAAAAAAAAATTATATTTTGGCGTGAAAAAAAAAAGGTTTATTTTTGTCCAAAAACCCGCAAAACAAGCTTAATTTAACCCCCGGATTTAAATTGCGCAAGAAATTTAGCCGCACAAACTGTAGTTTGTAGCGTGTTAAATTGCGGTTTTTTTCGCCCACAACAAGGATACGTTTTAATTTTTGCCCTTTTCTTGTGAATTAGGTCCAAAAAAAAATTTTTTTAAAATTTTTGGGGGTTGAAAAAGCGGTTTATTTTTTTCAGCACACCAGCAAAAACAACGCTTAATTTTACCCTGGTGTAATTTTGGCAAAGAATTAGCCGCCAACTAAGTAGCGTGTTACAATGGTGTTTTCTACGCCACAACAAAAAGATTCAGTTGTAATTGCTTTGTTGGAATTAGGTTCCCAAAAAAATTAATTTTTATTTTGGGTTGAAAAGACGGTTTATTTTGTCAGCCCCCAGCAAAAAAAACGCTTAAATTTAACCCCGGGGTGTAATTTCGCCCAAAAAATTGAGCGCCAAAAAATGTAGCGTGTTACAATTGGGTTTTCTTAGCACACAACAAGGTAAGTTGTAATTGCCTTTGCTTGTGAATTGGTACCAAAAAAAATATTATATTTGGCGTTAAAAGACGGGTTTTTTTTTCGCCCCCAGCAAAACAAGCTTTAATTAACCCCCGGATGTAAATGGCCCAAAGAATTGAGCCCCACAAACTGTAGCGTGTTCAATTTCGTGTTTTTTACGCCCAACAAGAGATACAGTTGTAATTAGCCTTTTTCTTGTGAATTAGGTCAAAAAAAATTTATATTTGGGGTTTAAAAAAGGGTTTATTTTTGTCGCACACCAGCAAAAAACGCTTAAATTAACCCCTGGATGTAAATTGGCCAAAAAATTGAGCGACAAATAGTGCTTTGAGCGTGTTTCAATTTGGTGTTTTTAGCCCCAACAAAAAGGTCAGTTGTAATTAGCCTTTGCTTGTGAAATTAGGCTACAAAAAATATATATATTATTTGGCGTTGAAAAGCGGTTTATTTTTGTCGCACCCCAGCAAAAAAAACGCTTAAATTAAACCCGGATGTAATTGCGCAAAAGATTTTAGCAGCCAAAAAGAAGTGGTTTTGTTTGTAAAAAGCTGTTTCTTTAAATGAAAAAAACAGGAATGGCTTAGATCCCCTTGGATATTGAATGTATATGCGCTGCAGGGAGCACTGGATTTCAAAATCCAATACCCAAAAAAACAGAATGAAAAATTTAGAGAACAGTTTGAGCAGCTGGACCCCACAGAAAACGCTGTATAAAAATCAGTTTTTCAGAAAACGCTATCCCCGCAGAGCACCCTTTTCCCCATCATTTCAGGGAGGATGTGAGTCCCAGCGGGCGCTCGGTTTTTAGTGCGGGACGTCCAGATCCGCCGGTCTCTGTTGGTTAACTCTGCACATGTCATGCAGGTATGCCCCCTTCTTCCCCCGGTGCTTTGCCCCAAGTAGCGCCTGTGCCGGATTTTTCAATCAAAAGCACATTCGTTTTACCCCAAGTACCAAAAATTGACTTCGTTCCGAACCGAAATTTTCCCGAATTCTAAAGAATTCCCCTTCGTTGATAAATTGCCCATCTCTACCAAAACCTTTTTTTTCCCCAGTAATGTGAATTGTTTAAGGGATGTTCCCGGCTTAAAATGGGCCCTATTTCGGTCCCTAATTTTCGCGGAAGTGCGCCCAATTTGGGCCGAAAAAGGCCCTTTTTATTAGGTAAATTAAGTTCTATAGAAACTTGGATTACGTCTTTTCCCGCCGGCGAAAACCGCGGGCGGGGGGTTTTAAATTTACATGTAAATTTCTACGGGTAAGGCCGTAGCAGTGATAGTCTATGGGCCCGGGGGGAAGTGCCGGCCCCTGCTTACTCCCCGCTCCCGCCCCCCCCGTCCACCCGGGTAAATTTCGGGGGTAAATTTCTTTTCCCCCATTAAGCGTGTGAAAAATGCCTTAGTGTTACAAGGTCTAAGGTGTAAATGGGGAGCATGAAGTATTACATTTGGTTTTATCACTCTTATACTCTCTCATACTGGTCACTGTGAGTTTTAAAAACCCGGATCTTTTTTCAAAAAAAGAAAATATTGAGGATCTGAAAAAAAGAATTGTTGATTTATATAAAGATGGCCTAGGCCATCGACACCCTGAAACTGAGCAGTAACACAGTGGCCAAGACCATACAGGGGTTTAGCAAGACAGGTTCACTGAATGGCCCCAATGGTTGACCAAAAAGGTTAAGTGTTCATGCTCAGCGTCATATCCAGAGATTACCTTTTCAAAATAGATGTATAAGTGCTGTGAGCATTACTACAAAGGTTAAAAAGGTGGGGGTCAGCCTGTCAGTGCTCAGACCATCCCCCCCACAACTGCATCAAATTTTGTTGCGGCTGTGAGCCAGAAGAAAAACCTTTAAAAGATATGCACAAGAAAGCCTGTAAACAGTTTGTGAAGACAAGAAGACTAAAATTGGATTATGGAAACATGTCCCGTGGGTTTATGAGACCAAGATAACTTATTGGTTCAGATGGGGGTCAAGTATGTGTGGCCAAAATTTGGTGAGGAGAACAAAGAAAAGATGTTTGCCCATGTAAGCATGGTGGTGGGAAGTCAGGTGGGGGGCTGATGGTACTCTTGGTGTGGGAAGTAAGTTCATTAAGGGAAAAAAAAAATAAACGAAAAAGATAAAAAAAAAAAATTAATTAAAAAAATTTTTATTTTTAAAAAAAAAAAAACCCCATTTAAAAAAAAAAAAAAAAAAAAAATAAAAAAAATAATCAAAAAAAAAAAATAAAAAGGATGGCCAAATGTTTTAATAAACCCTTTTTAATTTACTCCCCAAAAGGAAGGGAACGAAGGCTCAACACAACTATGTGTTTCTTTTGGATGGGGGAAAAGGAAATTAGTGGCAACCCTTGAAGTTTAGCGAACTTCATCCCCTGAGTTTAAGGAGGTGGGAAAAATGGGGGCAACCAAAAAAAATTGAACTTTTCCAAATTTTCTTTTTCACTTGGGTTTTTTCTTTATTTTTTGCCAACAGCTTTTAAAATTGATGGCACACCCAAATTTTAAATTTCTACCCCAAGTTAACAAGCTGTAAACTGACTATTGGGGTGTGCTAAATTTTTGGGGGTTAGGTATATATTTTAAAATTTTTATATATATATATATATATATATATATATATAAATATATGTACTGACTTGAAGATTTTAAATGTATGAAATGAATGATTTGTATATATCACTATACATACTCTACATAAGAATCTAAGAAACAATTATACCATAGTCGTTTTAAGAGATCAACTAGATGAATGTTCCAGCAGCTTGTGGTAGAATCCAAAGAGTAATAGCTTGTCTCACGGTATAAAATTACAGCTTTATTTATGACTTGACTTAAAAGCGCAGAGTTAAAGGGGTGTTATCATTTCATTAAATGGTCTTCAGAATAAGGGGACAGTGAAAACAAGCAACTTTGCAATTGGATTTCATTAGCAAAGCTGCCTTGATCTCACAGTGTCCCTTATCTTGTGTTTTTATTTACACTGATATCCAGTGTGGGTCGAATCCCTCCTGATCCCTCCTCCTTGCAATTCACTAGCCAAGAGCTCATGTACATTCTGTACAGCCCCTGGGTCGATTCACGGAGCTGTGTCTCTGACTCAGAGTTAGGGGCCATAACATTTTCTGTCTCCACACCTAGCAGAAACAGACTGCAGCAGATTGTACAATGAGAAAACATGACAGTTTTGTCCCTGTGCCTAACTCTCCTGCATAGTCGCAGATCTGTGCCGTTCTTAGAAAGCTGTAATACATCTCCAGCTGTGAGAGATCAGTGCTCAGATTAGATTGAATGCAGACTGGGGGATGTATACAGCTCTTATAAAATAAGACTGCATAGAGAGAGAAACAGTGATATGTGGACTCAGAGGGGAGGGGGTGGAGTCTCAGGCCAGCATTGAAGGGGGGATGATGTCATCCAGCTGGGAGGGGAAGAAACGCCCCTGCATTCACAGAGCTGAGAAGCTAAGAGCAGTGTGAATCAGCCGAAGTAAGGAAGCGATACATCCCCTTTAAAACAACATTGTGATATATTGATAATATTATATTATTGATAATATCTCATTTGGTGAACTGATACGCCTTAAAATGAATTCTTCTACAGAAGCTATTTTTTTTAGAGCATTCTAAACAAGCAGTGGAAAGATTACAAACTAGGGGATATACTCAGAAACAACTGAATAATGCAATAACTAAAGTAGCACATATTCCTAGGGATACTCTTTTAAAAACTCAGAAAAATAGTGTTATTTCGAACTCCACAAGTGTTACATTTTCTACAACGTATAGTCCGCAATATCATGAAATAATTAAAATTATCAAAAATAACCTGCCCGTTTTGGCAATACAGCCTAATATGAGACATATAATAAAAAATCATGTTAAATTTGTATCTAGGAAGGCTTCTCCTACACTAGGAAATGTATTATCTTCCAGTCTCTATTTATCAAATAATAATAGAAATGTTAACTGGCTAACAGTAAAAGATTCCTATAATTGCGGACACAGTAGATGTATAACTTGTAACTTTATGCGACCCACTAAAGAAATTGTGGCAATGTCAACAGGAGACAGTTTTAAAATATCTTCTTACATCAATTGCAACACACGCAATATAGTATATTTAATAACATGTACAAGCTGCTCATTGCAATATGTAGGCTGTAGCTCGAATAGTCTTAAAACAAGAATCAGAAGACACCTATCAGACGTTAGAAAAACAGCAGTTAACATCTCTATGGCCTCCCGACATTTTGCAGAAAAACATTCAGGTGACACTAGCAGTTTTATCTGCAGCAGCATTGAAGTTGTTCACAAACCTGCATGGGGTGGTGACATAAAGCGCAAGTTACTGTCAAGGAAAGCCTGGTGGATTGTAAGGCTTAACACCAGGTTCCCGGCAGGGTTAAATAAGAGACAAGATATCATGTTTCATTATTAATATCATAGCATTGAATACAAAATATATTTGTCTTTATTCTACCTTACAACAGAGCGATATTTTGTTTTTTAGTGTATCTATTGATTTTTTATAATCCTAAATGTTTGTTTGAGTGAGTTAGTGTATTTAAAGGAAGTAACGTGGGATACATGTCACACCAAGACTAAGGGACACGCCTCCCGAAACGCGTTGGTGAAGATCGCATCACAATGTTGTTGTAACTCTGCGCTTTTAAGTCAAGTCATAAATAAAGCTGTAATTTTATACCGTGAGACAAGTTATTACTCTTTGGATTCTACCACAAGCTGCTGGAACATTCATCTAGTTGATCTCTTATATGGGAAGAGTGCCGTGCTTCACACCCCTTCGATCCGTGCAGCTCTCACAAGCAAACTTCAGGTGAGCTGATTGCATCATTTGTTGTTTCATAGTCGTTTTAAAGACCGATGCATAGTAAATAGTGTAGTTTGACTAATTAAAAGGACTCTAAAGGGCTTATTGGAAATGAGCTAGGACTTTTCATTGCCACATATTGGATGAAGCATTCCTCAATTCACATCCGACACCGACTCAATGACCCTTGCAATGTAAATGGGATAAGAGCCAACTAGTTTTGTGGTGTTTGCCCCTCATCAATGAAGAGTAGAATTGTGGTTTTCTATGTGAGAGACTCTATGTGTAGCTTTAAAGGGGTAATGTTCCTCATTACGGAGATACTGTGCTCGTCCACAGCAGGAACCAGGAGACCTTCGCCGCCAGCTCCTGGTGGATGAGCGAGATACAAGAAATGGAAAAAAGCGCAATGTGATCCTGTAGAACTAAGTAGGAAAAAGTAGGTATAGAATATGCTCACCTATTGGAGCTGTACGTATGAACGGTACAGCTCGCTATAGCGTGTTAAAATGTTATTTGGTGAGTAGATTTAGCAGCTCCAGCATATTCCCGCCAGTGGACTACGAGGGACGCTGAAAAGTAACGAAGAGAAAGGGATCGCTGTGTCCTGGGTAGGATGCAGATATCCATGGATGATCCGCTAGAGCGCTTGTAAGAAAGGAACGATCCGGTTATATGGTAAATAGATGGATTTATTCATCCATCTATTTACCATATAACTGGATTGTTCCTTTGTTACAAGTGCTCTAGCTGATCATCCCTAGATAACTGCATCCTACCCGGGACACAGCGATCCCTTTCTCTTCATTCCTCATTACGGAGTGACACAATATAGGTGTGTGGAGACTTGTACACCAAAAGTCATTCCAGTGAAATTTAAATGTAAAGGGCTCAAGAAAAAATGAGCTAAGACTCTGCAGTGCCACCTATTGGATGCAGCATTCCTCAATTCACATTTGATTCACTAATGATGGGTAAACACGCCACAACAGCTGTTTGGAGATTAATATCTGGTTGTCTCTAGTCCCATGTACATTGCAAGGCTCAATAAGTTGGATTTGAATAGAGAAATGCTACATTCAGTAGGTGGCTTGGCAGTGTCCTAGCTCATTTCTTATGAGCCCCCTAGAATATATTTTAATTTAAGTGGAGCAACTCATGGTGTATAAGTCTCCAGATACCTACATGGTGCTTCTCCCTAATGTGGAACATTACCCCTTTCAAGCTAACAAAAAGGTGTAACTCTGTTATAAGGATACTGTAAATGTACAGATTTAGCAAAGCTAAACCTGACAACTACTGCTTTTCAAAAGCTTTTGTTATAATCTTAGATCAGATAACACAAAAAATGGTGATATCAGCCTTAGATTAAACACTACTACATCACTACATTCTAGTTTATATTAATTGCAGGAGTATTGACTAGAAGTGATTATTCTCTTAGAAGGACAAATGTTATTAATATAATTAACATTATCTGCCAAGGAAGTGGGTTTGGGTTGTTCAAATATTTCGCAGCTTGGAATCTGTTAACAAAAGTATGAATAATAATCGTTATAGGTATAGGAGAGTGCACAAGGTATGAGGCAAAATGTTTCATATTCTATTAAAATGTGTAATATTGCATTTTTTTAATATGTGAAGAGAACATATGTTTCATTTATTTTGTGTTAATTTAAAGGGATACCATCATTAGAATCAGGTATTTTTTGTAAAACTCAATATTCACAATAATCTATTTTCTTTTACAATCTTTGGCTGTATTATTTTTATTTTGACAGTCGTGTGCAATTAAAAACTAACGTCAAAATACCGTCCTTTAGCTACAAGCACAAATGATTAAACCTCCTGAATCAAAAGGAAATCTATTGTTACTTTACTGCTGCTGTAAGGGGTAGATGTTATCTTCAAGGTAATCTTCATTATAATAGTGTGTAGAGGATTGACAGAGTGTCAGAACGACAGCTCTATCATTCTCATGAAAGGCTGAGATAAGCACACAGAAAATCAGGCATCAATTTTTTGGAGGAAAAGCAATATCACTGCCAGAAGAAAACACAACACAAAAAAAAAAAAAAAAAAAAAAAACAACAACAACTTTTAATATACCAAATTAAAATACAGATCAAAATCAGTCACACTCTAAAGTCTAAAGCAACTCAATTGTGACCACAACAAAATCATACAGATTCCTAATGGACACCTCCAAAAAATAGAAATAATGTGTGGCTATAGTACAGTATAAAAAACCAATGGAAGTATGGGGAGAAAAAAAAATCATCAATCACAAAATAAAACCTCCAGTGTCAGAGTTTTTCATAAAAGTAGGAGTATTGATCTTGATGCATTTATCAACATAAATTATTCTAAAATAATACATTGGAGATGTGAAAAGGATATACATCTACCCCTACACTGTTAAAAAAAATAAAATGCTGTGACTTTCTCATTCCAATAATCACTGGGATTTTATTATGTCAAATCATATTAGCCTTACAGTGGTTAAGATTTGCAGTATATAAAGCACCCAGAATATAAGATAAAATTGAATCCACCAAGCAGGACTATCCTCAGCAGGTAGATACATTCCATTTTTTCCTGTGAGAATTAGCTTGACAAATGGAAGGCACAAATGGGTTCGGATGCAACAAAAACAGGGTTTATTAAAAAAAAAAAAAAAAGGCAGAAAACAAAACAGGAACAACACAAAAATATCCCAGTAGGAGGCCTTACAGCAGTCGTTTGATGTCCATTAAAAGTAGCTTAACTTCAGCTAAATATAACAGAAAAGGTATTTCACACTGTATAGCTCTGTTAGTCCATGTGCTGACCAGCAATTATGTCTCAGTCCTGTTTGTAGGGCTTCTCTCTCCAGCTGCTGTCTGCAACACTGTGGAGGAATGGCTCCCAAACACACAATTCAGGTTCACTATCCACACCTGATGTCTGGAGCAGCAGACTTCAAGGCCTAAAGAGATCCAGTAAGACCCGAACTGGAATGTGGGAACGGCCTCACACCCACGCTACAGCCCATTCACAGAAAACAGCCCATTTTAGCCGCATGGCAGCTATACTTACTAGCAAATGTCAGTAATCTACCGTTACTGACTAAGACTGCTGTTTTTCCCACCGAGCCCCAGGGTCTTGGTGACACATACATTGCAGTTCCCCTGCTCCAACTCAGCTGCATAAAATGATTGGACATAGTGCCAGGTCGGCCACTCTGACATACTTGGAACTTCAACACTTAGTACCATAATCTGCTTGGCACATATCTGACTTTCACTATTTTACCTATTGGTTGCCTTTTCATACAGCTGAGTTGCAGGCGAACTGCAATGTATGTGTTACCGAGGCCTTGGGGGCCCATGGGGGGAAAAAGCAGCCTTAGGGCTTGTTCACACGGTGTTTTTTATGTCCGTGTTACAATCGCTTTTTAGATCTGTCTCGGGGACCGACAGAACAGACCCAGAGACGGATCTAAACAATTAGCAGTGAGATTATCACTGTGGGCTATGAGGAACACGCAGCGGCATTCACATGAGAGATCACCGCTGCGTGTTCTCCTCCTGCCTGTTGGCTCTGTCTTTGAAAGAATTAACATGCAATTCTTTCAAAGATGGAGCCGGGGAACACGCAGCGGCGATCTCTCATGTGAACGCCGTGTGAACAAGCCCTTAGTCAGTAACGGTAGATTACTGGTCTCAGTATAAGTCCAATTTGGTATAAGTCCTGTTTGGAATCAAAACATTTTGTTTGGCATACATTTGTTTGGAATAAGATTGGTGGCCTGGCCCTGCATGGCAGCAGATGCATAACAGAGGAGCTCTAAACAACTTTCAGCTGGTTAGCTCAAGCGAGGACAAAGGATTTAGCAGCTTGTTGCTTCGAGGGGTGAGTGCTGCTTTTGCCGCACAGAGACACTCCATGCAACTTCTATTATCAAGCATTATCGGTTCTCTTGTAAGTAGCGTACCCCTATAGCTGCTGTCTCCTACACATCTTTATATATACAGTATGTCTAGCTTATATATATATATATGTATATATATATATATTGTGACAACTCACATATCTTCGGCCGCCATCTTGGCCCAGCCCGGGGGTCATTCAGCTCTGGGATCGCCGTCTTTTGTAGGCGGAATGGTACACAGACACTGGGCTCCAGTTTAACACTGGCCTCAGCCAGTTTTATTGAGGCACAAAGCAAACAAAATTTCAAATAAAACAAAACCCTCAGGCCGTCTGGCCACTGACTAACCATGTTAGTCCCTCTTTATCCGTGGCCTGGACCTAGCGTCCAGTACCACCAACGCATACATTTGCCAGTATCCACTGGTTCCGGCTTCTTCTAAGCCTCTGGGGGCCAGAGCCTCTGTCTCCAGACTCCTTTTCTGCTCCACACTCTGGGAGGGAGAACCACGCCCCCTGTACACCTAAAGGACACAGCTTTTATAGGACTCCTGAAACCCTATCCAAAAACGTGGCCTGGAACATGGGGAAGTAGACGCCCACCCAATGCATTGTCTTCTCCAAATAAGAGCCAACCCAGGAACGACTGAAAAGCCAAACTAATCCTATACAGTTGCCAACCACTTAGAGTGGCTGACAATAATTTGTTTAATACCATTGTAGACAAAAATAAATTTATTCGTGCATTGACAGTACGTAAACATTTTTACGATGATGAGAATCATGGTAGTGGTTTTCCCACCGAAGAGTTTAGTGAAAGGAAGGAGAGTGAATATATTGATCTATCCTTTCAAGAACAAGGAGCTTTATTAGATCTTAAATCTCTAGAAATTAACAGTAGATCGTGTAGAGAACACACCATTGGAGAGGCATCATTTAATATTCCTAATCCCTCATTCTATCCTATCAGAACACGCACAGAAGCGTTTGATAGTTTCCCCTT